>WEDG01001547.1:220000-529792 GCA_017591395.1 Schistocephalus solidus
ATTTTACCATCTGCAACCATACAAAAGGAAAAAAATGGGATAAGTATTAAGGTCAGTGTCGTAAAATTAAGGGTCAAACAGCTTTCTTTTAATGCATTTTCAGGGTAAAGTTTGTGGTCTGGGATTCGAAGTACTAGTTTCATGACTTTAAAATAACAAAGCTCTGTTTTGCACCAAGGGATACTTTAATAAAACGAATTAAGGGACTTATCTCAAATAGCATGCACTTGCTAGGATGCTAGAGAGTGCTCCAGGTATCTTTTGGTTTACATGCCTTCTACTCCTCCGATCCCCACAACCGGTATTCAAAGTTGATACTATTGATGCTTGCAATGATTAATCTCTGGTCATTTTTAGTTTTAAAATGTATGCATAAATAAATGTGCACCGTCTTAGACTCGAGAGAAGGGACCTAGGCCCGACTCGTCTGCACGACCTCGATGAGACACGCCAAGGGAGCTTTACAGGACGGAGACTGGGCAACGGCTTCCCTGAGGTCTCCCAGGTGGACTACGACAGCAGGGACGTCGCAGACATGCCCGACGCCTACATAATCGAACCAGTCCCAAATGCGGCGACCTGTGTCGATACAAGCATGCCCGATGTCTCCAAACACCTCGTGGACGGTCTCGGTGGCATTGGGGGCACCCGACTGGGTATCAGTGGTCTTCTCACAAGAGACGAGGTTTCCCGGCTCAGTCAACAGAGGCGGCAAGAAATTCTTCTAGAAATGGAAAGGAAAAAACGAGGTGAAATCATAATTCGACTTGCAGATATAAAAGTAAGTCTGACTTGGATTCGCTAGCTGTTTCCCCACCCTTTTCACCAGCCAGCATCCTCTTATCGTTGCTGGTAGATTTTCTTTGGTTCGATGACTAGCTGGTGTTTTTGGGCTGTAGCTTCAGATTTAAACCAGGTTAAAGATGAGGTACGTGATATATTTGGACCAAAGGTCACGTCGGCCGCTTTAGAAGCGTTTTGTCCACGATGGAATTGGGAAGAGTTAGTGAGGCTGATTTTGCACGATGTCTTCCCCCCCTCCTCCAACTTAAATCTGACACGTCTCTTAACTACTACGATACCTTGAGAGTTGTGGATCAAAAGGTTGCAGTCTGGACAATATCGTCTTCTAAATTTAGTTTTATGATGATTCTGACAGACGTGACATTCAAGTGGGAGAAGACAACTTGGTGTGGGCTAAGGCACCAGCCCGTAGATTGCGCAAAATGACGGGTGTCAGTCACTGCCTTCATGTCCAGTGGGCTGGGTCTGCGGCTGTCCTGCTAACATGCTGGTCGCAGGAGACAAAACTGGGTCCGTTATGCACAAAACTCCCCCGGTGTAAATCAGGTCATCCGCTCCTCCGTGGATGTAGCGTTCATTGTCCAGCTCTACGCACTGATCATTGGACTATTACCTCGGCGACAAGCTCAAATGGTTCCTTCTAAATGTGTCATCTACGAACGCGAGATTCAAATACACCTCATTTGTTTGAAAACCTGGCACATTTTAGAGGGGGGAGGGGTCAGGTCCTGTGTGTCGTATGTAGACGGTATGATTAACTTTGTCAACCATTGCGCCCGAGCCCACCACCGACCCTCTTGACATTATTTTGCTTTCGAAGCCTGGCGAGTTAGAAGGAGAGAGGGAGAGTGTGGCAGATGCAACGCAAGACTGCCTCTCTGTAAAATAATCCACGTTCACGTCACTGACTTTGCACTAATCTCGTGGGGCTCCCGGTAAAGGCTGTGCCTCGCGACGGCTGAACTGTCAGTTGTTAACGGTATTGCGGTTCGTGTGACCGTGATAAATAAAGCAATCCTGCATATGCGTCGACAGTGAGGGCGGCTTGAGGGAATGGCAAGGCAATGTCTCCCTGATGCGTTTATGCAGTTTTTAAGGTGCACTTAGGGCTTTAGAACATATTTTGCGGGCGAGAAAACTGAGCTGAAAGCAATGGCCTGCTGTAAATGTTGCTCACTGCATTTGGGTACTGCTACGAATCCTAAGCTTGAAAATTTATCTTTGCTCCTCAGCCAGTAAGACATGTAGATAAGAACGCCACACCCAGTGTTACAGATGAACTTTTTCTCAATTCCTAGAGAAGGAAAATTTATCGTGTCTTAGTCCGGACACTAGTCATAATCAAAACCCTAACCCGAAGCTTAACTCTGACCCTAAACTTAACCCTAACCTTAGTCCTAATGTTACCCATAGCCATTAAATTAACAGTATTTTTGATCACCCTGAATATCAACACAAGGCCTTGTAATAGATAGGGTTCATATTCCCATTTGCTGTTCCGAACCTCCAGTATTCTTTTAGTATC
Source organism: Schistocephalus solidus (assembly GCA_017591395.1). Taxonomy (NCBI): domain Eukaryota; kingdom Metazoa; phylum Platyhelminthes; class Cestoda; order Diphyllobothriidea; family Diphyllobothriidae; genus Schistocephalus; species Schistocephalus solidus. Next base: position 222,330 of record WEDG01001547.1, read on the forward strand.
GAAGTTTACCTTCCAAAGCCGGGTGATGTATTTTTTCCCAGGATATATGGTTGATTTCGAGATATTTGGCTAAGAAGAAGGAGGTGTGATCGTTGGAAGAAGAATTCGATTGCATGACGTTTTGGCTTCTCACTCGAAGCCATCATCATCTCTGTTCGTTTGTCTGAGACTCTGGAAGGGTACTAAGAGGGGGTGAGTTCGTAGGCGGCGACGGTTATGAAGAACCGTGTCCTGAGGGGACACAAGACCGAATTGCGTAATCCGATAGCAGACGCTGGCGCGGAGGCTCAGGTTAGCTCAGTGGGACCCTATAAATCACACGAAAACTTATTTGAGGGCCCTGTCATCCCGCTCCCCCCCCCCTTTATATGACCCTTCATTAACCTGGTCTGACTACGAACCCACCGTCTCTTTTTACTCTCCCCCCATATTCCAACATCCCGCTTGTGTGTTAGGACATTCATTAACCAGTTTCTATAATCTCTGAATTTTTTTACGCGGCTCCGTTCTCATTTAAATGTACTGGCCTGACAATATTTTATCGAGAACAAAATGATTCCCGCCAAATAGTTTTCCACATACTCCTATAGGATTTTTTCAACAGGTCCTTGTCACCCCAGATTCTGACGCTGTGAGGTCAGCTGGTCTAGTGCCGAAAATCATCGACCTGCTGACTTCCTGTTTTACTGGTGCATATGACGAGGGATTTAACTTCCTACAAGATGCCCTTGTTAGGGCAACCGTCAGGTGGAAAACAGTAAATTACGGATAAGTGTGTAACAGCTTTTGCTTGACCTTGTTAACTTACTATTCACACAATTGTTTGCCACCACACGCCTACCTACCGTTATTTCTGACGTTGCACAGGCCGATAAAGTAAGGAAACCATGCATTTGAGGTTTTCTTGTAAACCCGCATACTGTAACCGACTAGCTTGGGTTCAAATCTCTTTACATTGGCGTTGACTCAGAACCATCTTTAGCCTTAATATCTTTATGAGATTGGCGCACCGAGACAGGTAATTTTACCTGAAAATCATTCAAGGCTGCATGTTCGTCAAACAGAAAACAAGAGGTGAGGACCAAATAAATAGCTGAGATTTGGGTGTGTGCACACCTTTCACGCGTCTGCTAGTGAACGGAGCTTCCAGTCTCGAGAATTTCGTGCTTAGAGTAGATGTCTTCTAGGGGACACCTAAGTATCAACTTTTAACTATTTCTGAAATAACTTGACGAGCGCATTTCGATGAGCTCACTTGAGGTCGTAAATTCCATAGAGTTCACTGTTGTCTAAGCACTCAATAAAAGTAGTTGACGGTCCGGAAGCATCATATCTGTATCCTCTTATACCCTTTATAGAAACGCGTGACTTAAACCTCAGAACTCAAGTCTGTTTTATGAAGTTGGTTACTTAGAACGCGTTAAAGCATGCAAGCAAGCTAAAGCCCTCTTTGCGTTCAATATATCCCTTCACAAGGTTATGAGCTTTTTTGAACACACACTCCATGTAAACTCTTTAAATGTTCGTGTCTCCGTTTATGAATCCTGACTACCGTAACTGTTTTATCGATTTTCTCCCTACAGGATTGGGTCCGAGCAAACTTTGTGGTCGTCATAGTACTGTTGATCAACGCCTGTCTGGCATTTCTCTTCATCAACTTGGTCAACAATGCCGGCTCCTCGGGTCCTTCTAGTTCGCGGCCCACCGTACTAACCCCAGAAGAGAAAATAGTGGCTGCGAATGCCGCTGAAGAAGCTGTGAGGAAGGCCTTGCGTGCTGCAAATGCTGCTGCCCTTAAGTCCCGTGATGCATCTTGAAACATGCAAATATAACGGCAAGAACGACAAGTACAGCGATGGCGACAACAAGCCCTTTCGCTTACTGACGTCACGCTGGTGTCCTTGTTGTTGAACACGCGGTCCGTTGGTACCTACAGCTCGCTCCTCGTGTCTTTTCCTGCGTTGGCATTATTGCCTGTTGTACTGATCGATCTCTGTCCTCCTTTTCGATTTCAAGAGCGCGCGCGCCCTCCACATCCTGCGTGCACGCCGGTGATTGGACAGCGGGCACATACACCTACGCACCAAGCTGCCGGCAGCTTCTGGTGCGTTTCGATGCAAGCTACCAAACGGCCACGCCTGCCGAACTTTCGCCAAACCCCGTGCAGTATATAGGCAAACATGCAAACGCACACTGGCCAGGCCTCCCCACATTTGTCTCTTTGACGACCCTTTGCCTTTCATTTCTTCCTTTCCTCTTGTGGTTCAGATTTTTTTTCGCGTGCAGGCAATACCAAATTCAAATAACATAGAGTTCAGGATAGCATTTCCTTTGCCCTAGCCTATTTTCCCCCTTCCTTTTTCTCTCGCTTTCTCAGTAGCCATGTGGGCTAGATCTAGGCATTCAGGAGTACAAGGTTATACAAAACCTTGTGTGCGAATGCCCTCGATTTATTTCTCCTTTCTTTTTCCCGATTGCAGGAGAATCTACCGTTATCCACTGTTCCCGGTATGACCACTGTTAGATGTGGCTCATTTTAAGTGCAGAAGGTTTGCTCAAGTCTCCTTATCCGGCTGCCTCCTACTCCTTATTTGGCTTCTTTTCTGTTCGTCTTCTTGCCTTTCCCCTCTTCCTTCTATTAGATTGTTTTTCCTATTTCCTTTCTCAGACTGTCTCATATTCCCATCCCGTGCGCCCTTCGTGTATTCTAACTCCGCTTGAACTTGAGAAGCTCTTTCTATCCCGGCCATTAGTCTAAATTACCTTCTTTAGTCTCGTGTAAAGAGTGGTAAAATCTTCACATATACGTAGCTCTTTATACTTACTTACTTCTCCCCTCCGTAAAACACCTTCCGTGAGGGTCATTTTGTCAGTCTGTTTCTGCAAGTGGCCTCACAACCCTCAACCGCTGTACCCTCTGCCGAATTTTTTGTAGTTCCCTGACTAAAGGCGGAACACTTATTGCTGAGACAGCGGTAAGTAGGATCTACTCCGCGCCTGTCGAATTCCTTATTATCCACTTTCCCAGATTTATTTTCCCCGGGTTCAAGGCCTGGTAAAAGTTCCCAATTTCTTCTTTATTATTTTTACCTCAAGGGATTGGGGGGGGGGGGGGTGGAGTTGGTTGTAGCATTTTCCAGTTGCACGTCATAAAGCAACCGGGGACGTTTGAGGACGGGAACGTTTAGCTGCACTCATTGTTCTCTTGGCTTTCGACAGGAAGCAATGCTAGCAACCGGAACATAAGTACAAGTGGGCTTCCTCTTCCATATCGTTCCGTGAGGGAGATTGGAAGCTCCTTCAAGCAATCGATTGGAAGGTTGTTGGCGTTGTCGTGGCAGGTTTTCGTCCGTTTAACATTAATTACCCTGAACATAGTCGGTTTGTAACTGACGCCTTAAAATCTAGTAGTTTGAAAAGTCTAGCCAGCGAAAACGTGTTTTCGGTTATTCCTCATCGAGACTGTAAAATTACAAGGGTTATTTAAATATAAGAGGTTGACAGGGTTAATAAGCGTCTATTTGTTAATATCGATCATTCCCACGCCGCCTGCATGGCGAGGTCAGCGTGTTGAGGTAATTGGGGCTGGGGAGGGGAAGGAGAGGCAGGTATCGTAAGAGGTGAGCGATGATTGGAAATCGAGTATGAGGATCGAACATCACTGTCAAATATGCGGAGTGTACATCTGTTGGCTCGGGATGGGGACGGCGTGTGAACACCACCCAGTCCGATGAAGAATTACCGAAAACACATTTTCACCAACTTGACTTTTCAAGTTTAACCCAGGAATGTTCGCAGAACTAGTAGTTCAAGTTTGGTATGCCATTTCCATTTAGTGGTGTTCTGCAAAGAGGCAATTTCCTACAGTACTTAAAGCCACTAGCTAAAAATTGCCTTGGAGGAATCACGAGGCTGACACGAGTTTCCGACAGAGCGAATTCACATCGAACGACCTATTTACCACAGCTACTAGGAAGTGGTTGTCGGTTGTGTGAATATTTGGTGTTCGCTTATCTCTGTCTTGCTCAACTTCCGATAAGTTAATGCGTGAACTTTCAGGCTCAGTCCAAAACTTGATATGATTTTCGAAGCTGAAACCCATCAGCTACTCTGGCATAATCACGTAATATTGACAAACTACCAACATACAGTTAGTAGTATACAATTATGTAATTATTTACCATAATGCAGCACAGGTACTAGTTAAAAGCCAAGACATGCGCGTTTCGCTGACGCAGGGAGTGTAAGGTGGTATGACCTACGTTTCTGCTGGGATCGCAAAGCAAACCTCTCAGAAGCAGAATAAATTGCACCTGGTATAGTTAGTAATTTTAATAAGTAGCAATTTTTGTAATTTAGAAGCGAATTGGAGTCTGCTTTGAATCGTAAGCTTCCTGGCCTAGCAAACTGGGCTTCTGCTTGTTCTGCGTAAAAACTAGGTGCCCCATATCAGTTCCATCTATACTTATTTTCCTAAAAACTTCTATTAAATATGTATGTGCTGCAGTTAATGTATTATCGATTCCGCCACCGGACACCTCACGATATCACTACTCATATTGTAGTGGGTTCAAATGAAAGTAAGATTGGCGCTTGCAGGTTACCAAACGGGGTTCGGGTGCCATGGGCTGCTTTGGAATTGCCATTTACGGTTTGTATAGGCGGGCCCATAGAGTCAAACGATCGATGGTCGCCAAACATTATCGAAATATATTTTCACCGTGGGTCGCCAAGGTGGATTTTTGGCTTAAATACCTCGCATTGAACGAAATCTGGACTACTGTGGCGTCAGTAAGGCAGCCATCTGTCCGCTGTTTGGTAGTTCTCTTGGAACACAAAGACACGTCTAAACAAATATCTGACTGACCCATCTGCCTTTAGCCCGGAACGAGTATAACTGCCTTAAAATTGCAAAAGCAAACATCTGCGTCTATGGACCATATACCAGCTGCTGAATAAACCCTTCTTATTTCCCTTCAAACAGATAAGAATAAGGATGATAGAACCCTTTCATCAGACACGATTTAATCTGCCGACAAACATGTAAATATAGATTTTTAAAAGCACTTGCTGCGTAGGGCCCTCGGTCGATTATCCACCTTACATTTTAAATGCACCCTAAAACCCATAATCGGCAGCGACGGAACACACAGAGGCTGCACTCGTTACCCATACCCGACATTCTTCACGGCTGTTTTCATTTGTGCAATGATGGTTTGGCCGCCTAAATCCGTGTCATTACAGGCCGCGGCTTCATCCCAATGTTACCGAGACTTGTTCTGCAATTTTCGCTGTCATTACGGTCAGTCTTGCGTTCCTCCCGTAAATAAATACTTCGCCTAGACAAATGCTTAGCGACAAATTTGCAGGGAAGAGGGTATTAGGCTTGTTGATGGACTGGGGTTCATAGAACCAGGACCGAAACGAATCCCGGCCGGTTTACTTGTCCCTTCTCGCGATGACTTCGGCATTGTTGAACCTGAACATGTGGTCGGATCTTTTGAATTCAACCATGACTGGAGATCCGGCATCCAGGAGATCTTGGCGTCCAAAACCGCCTAAAGTTGCAACAGGGATAAAAAAACCGGACGCATTTTAAGGGATATCGGTGGAAAAAAAGCTTCGTTGGTGCGACTTCACTCGTGGACTCATTTTTGCCAACCTACCTGACATCCCTTGGAGCTGACGTAGGCCTTCTCTTAATGGAAATATTTGACGAAAGAAAGTCCAGATTGGTTAGATAGACTTCTCACGGAAAGATACTACCAACTGGGTTGCCAAGATCTTAGCCGGACTAATTCCAGCATTCTCAAAATAAAGCTGGCGGTCAGTGGTCAGATAGATAAGTGCGTCCTATGACTCGGAGAAGAGTTTTTGGTTGCACCAAAAGAAGATGACTTAGAGAATACAGTCCTTTGCGAATATAATCTCGTGAGCCTGGTGGGTAATTCAGATAAGTATTTTGAGTTGCACAGTGCTACACCTGAAATTAACCTGAATTATCCTTGCAGGCTGGTGGGTGAATGCACCCTTGAATTGCCGATTCTAGAGCGGCAACTGTTGGTAAGACGTTTGTTTTGTAGTTGACACTAACACTGCAAATAACTGCCCGAAAATCTGGTTGATATGCATGCCTTGGCCGCCATATTCTCTTTTTCAGAAGCAAACCACCATGAAAGAAAGGGTACAGTTCCAGCTGCTGTTAATTGACTCGATGAAATATGTCAACTCAGTTTGCGCAGCTGCAAGTCCCATGTTCCGTTGTCATGACATCAGTCCTGTTTATGAGATGGCCCCTACGTAAACCCCATTACCGCAGCAGATTAGCGACGTGGACGCCTCCACAGCTTAGCTAGTGTAACATTTTCCTGAAGCCAGAAACGCCCGCTGACACGTCAGTCATCCTCCAGAGCTCCTGCTTTCTCGGTCACACCTTTTAGTCAACATCTGACGAAGAAAACCGTTTAGAACGCACCATCTAAGCATCTTCTCGACTCTTACTTCCGATCTTAAGGATATCTTCTGCTTGTGTTAAAGCAATGACATTATCCATGAACGCCAATCTGCATGTGGAACTGTGTCAGCGGTATGTCAGTCACGAGCTATTTCCATTCAACCCGGTAAATTGTGATTCCTATCTTATAATGACCTAATGACCCACGAACAAAAGCAGGTTATATCTCTCAAAGTAGCATAATCCAGGAAACTGGCTCAAGGTGACTAAAGCTAGACAGGATAGTTTCTTCTTTGTTGCATTGAAAAATCCGCACTTACTCCTTGTGAGTGAACACCGCAAGATGAGCTTTACGTGTTTCGACTGAAACCAACTAGCATAACTGCCCAAATGGCTATTGAGCAAAAAATAATTTAGTTTCTTGATATTAAGTTACACTCGTAAACAGATCTTTCGAATATACTTCAAACGAAATAAGATTAAGGATAAAGGTGATCATTTAGTGAGTTAGCACAATTTCGACAGCGGAATGGGCCTACCTGCAAGGTCGAAACACTCACGAGTTTCCCAACTTCCTTGTGCACAGAATAAAGCAAAATGTTTGGGAAAATTGTTGGATCTGTTTGCAAGTGAATATTTTCCCATACATTAGCTTGTAAAGGTGATTGATTTGCAACATATTATCCAGGTCAGTTTACAAAGGTATCAAACTGGCTTCTGAATTGACCTTTACCCGCCACACTCGTGTTCACCCTTCAGTGAAACTCAATGGCTGGCAGTGCATCTATTTTGCAAGGAAACTTCGATGTCTGTATAAATTAAATCCAATAACCGGAGAAATAGGCACAAACATGTACTACTTATGGATAACCCACGGAAATAGGATCCCCATGGTACTACGGGTGGTCTTACGTAAAAGTGCAGGAAGAGTAAATAGTTATCAAACCAACTCTAAGCTAAAACGGATCCCAAAGTTAACATTACCCTAAATTTAACCCTTAACTTTACCTAAACCCAAACTTTACCTTACTGTTACTTTACTACTAACCCTTATCGCCTTGGACATTATTGCAAGGTCTCAAAAGAATAGGGGGTTTCATATTCTCTTAATTCTAAACCTAAACATAATCCTCACCTTAACCCTAACCCTAAAATTAGCACTAACACTAATTCCTCAGGAATTTAGCGCAAAGTCCCTGAAATAGGTGGGTCCTATTCGCGTGTCTTGTCCTACTAACGCTCGTCTTATAGAACAGCGCATCACCTTAAAGGTGATATCCGAATTTAAATAACGACATGTCCAAAGTTTCCAACGTTCATAAGTTTCATTCTTGCCCCTATACGGGGGCCTTTTCGTGCCATTCTACATTGAATAGAGATAATGGATGTGCTTTGAGCGCGTACCTACAGCCTAGCCTGGATCTGGGCCATTTATAAAAAGCAGAAGATTCGAGTCCACTTCAAGTCCAAGGAACAGTCCATACTGTCGATCATCTGTCGTACTGAGGGAGACTGCAGCCCACTCTCAGAGCAGGTATTGGTGGATGGACGCTCGCCGATCGGTTATAGGACTCACACATCTTGTTCTGCCTTGGCGTGCACTCTCGAGCTCCGCCAGCAGCCACACATTGACATTGTCAATATTGTCCATATTCCAGATCGGAACCGGCAAAACAACGAGCCCTTGGCTCAGTGGTTTGGTCGCGGCTCGGTCGCTAGATTGTTAGACTTCTAATCCACAGGTTGCGGATTCGAACCTCGGGTGGTGAACCACCTGAGCTTAGATATGGCTGGCTGACGACAGCTAATATGTAAGAAATGGCCATTCCAGTCTTCCTCGTCTTTTTTTAGTAATGATCATCTATCTCTGAGTAGGGTAAGCACAGACCTTAACATGTGTGGAGGGTCAGGTAGAAACAACTGGCAAATACTTCATTTTGTCGAGGTAAAGGTGGAAGAATAATGGACCGAGGATACTGCCGTTGCTACTGTCAGCGCTGAAACTGATTGAAACAACAATACGGATGCTGGTTTTGCTTTAAGATGCTGAGAATGATGATGTTTATACTGTGGGAGGGGGAAGAACCCATTTAGTGATTGCTCTAAAAGTCGATAAAAGATCGCAAGGCTGAGGTCGTTGACGAAGAACGCCTTACGAACAGTTGCCACTCCATAAATAGCCATTCAAGGATTTGCCTGCCCATTCTAGTGAGTGGGTGGGGAGTAAACACAGTAACGGGCAAATGCATTCCACGTATAGGACTTTTAAACCCCAAAGTCTTATCAAAACCTCTCACTAGGTACACTGAATTGTACTTGTCAAGAACCGCATTCTTAAGAGCACTTACCGGTGACACAAGCATGCGCGTATTTTTTTGCAATGGAGAAAATGAATGAGCGATAAGTTGCTGGTAAAAATTATGTAGAGGCCTGGCCTTCCATACATGCGAAGAAGAAGTGGATTATTCCTGGTTGACAATTTACCTCCTAACTTACGCTGTCCAGTTGATCGTGAAAGTTTTATATAATGGTTTGCCTACCAATTTTTTTCCAAGGATTCTGATACCCTTTGCCTTCCTGATGCTAGTAATCCTCCTGGCTGATATTCTTTTAAAACGTATTTATCCATATGCCGTTTTTAGCAGAACGAGAATGGAGTTTTCTCACTCGTAGATCTCTTGAAACTGAAATTCTCTCTATGAAAAAACGAAGCTCGGTGGTACCGATACACCCTTCTACTTATGCTTAGCAATAAATGCCCGGGGAGGAGGTTCATTTAGCTGTAAGGCTTACTTATATGGCTCCCAAAGCAGAGGATATTAGAACAGGAAACACCCGCATTACCGTTGGCTTTTCGCCACATGCCATGGAAACTAGGGTTAGGTTTAAGGTTAGGGGGATGGTTACGTGTTGAGTAATGTTTAAGGTTAGGGTTAAAGTGAGGTTTAAGTTTGGGGTTAATGCCAATGTTTATGTTAGGTTTCAGGATAGGTTTATGCTTATGTTAGGGTCAGTGTTGGGGTTGACAGTGCCCCCTAAACGGGCCACGTGGTATATGCGTTGGACCAACACGGGGGCCACATCAGGGCACGGCATGCGTTATTCGGGTTGTGCTCCCATAACAAATGCCCAACATGGAGGTGTGGTGGCACGCCTAGCGGCGGCTTGGACTTGAGGGACCCAGCCGCGCCAGTCACCTGCGTCCTCTCCCGCCTCCGGTCTTCTCGACTCTGTCTTGACACCGGGTTCAGTTGGGGGAGGAGGAGAGAGTGCGGTAGCTGCAGCGCAAGGCTACTATCACTTAAAACTAATTCACGCGCAAGTCACAGTCCCTACTCCACCCTTCCTTGGAGCATACGGTGGACATCGTCGGACTACGACGGTCGAACTATCGTTGGGGTTGACAGCTGGCGCAGACGGGTGAGGGAAAAGTGTGCGGTAGCGGCAACGAAAGTCTGCTATCCTTTGTAACACAACCACGTGCAATTCACCGTCCCTGCAGCAACATGCTGTGGAGCACACGGTGGACCTCACCGAAATCAAATTTCCAACTGTCGTTAGGGTTTGAACACGGAACTGTAGATCCTTCCAGGTTATATATGCAGGGCCACCTTTATTGCTTGGGCGGGGGAATTCCTGTTTCTGTTAAGGCGGCCATGAAAGTAATCCATACCCACTTAGCTGCCGCATTTTCACACGGATAAGAGTTTTGTTGAAGTTGCTAGGATAACGAGTCTTCTACCGCGTTTTCTATACTAATCTGAATTCCTTATACTGAGTTACTTATTTTAACTCCTCCAGGGTCTCCCTCAAGGTCTGCTGTACTCGAGATATCCGGTATTTTAGATATATCCAGAGAACATCATATGGCCGCTAGATGCTCGGTTTTGATGCACGATGACGTCCGTGGCTCAGCCTCTAAGGTTAGTTTTGAACGTACTTTTACGTCCAGAAATGCACGCGAGTGCAATCACCTGTTGATTTATTCGAGAGAATATTATGGGGCACATATTACCTGAGAGGAAAGCACTGTTTGAGATAGAGCAGTCATTAAGTACAGTTAAGGTTTATCGAAATGTGAAACTGCCTTCTCATATAAAATTAAAATCGGATTGTCACCACGTGATTAGTCATGGAGGTCAGAGTAGCAGGCAGACCCTGTCCAGTCAGATGCCGAGCTCACCCCTTGGGTCATCCCGAGCGAATACCGCCACTCCAAACAGAAGTAGAATAATGGACCCCCATCTCGCTCCCAGGCCGTCTATCCACTGTTGAACCTGCTCGTGGTGCTCTGAACCTCTCAGTGTCCCCTTCGCCCAGCTTTTGCTCGCGTCTTGACATGTGGACTTAATTTGATTGTCCGAACCATGTCTGTCAGGGTGCTTCAGACCAAGCAACAGGCACTATCCCTCACCGCACTCAAAGGGGTGAGGACGACGTGAGTGGGACGAAAGGTGTCGTCGTCACACCGCCAGCGGGTAGATGTTCCAAATTGTGTGACTGCATTATCAGGTCAGGGATAGCTTAGCCAGCGGAACAGATAAATACTCTGCGGCCGAAGAGGCCAGAAACAAAGGGAAGGCCCCAGTGCATGTCATAAGCTGGTGGCGGGTGGGGACAACGGAATTTCCGCTCGGTTACACACGGAGAGCGAGAGAGAGAGAGAGGAGAGCGAGAAGAGACAGCGGGTGGGAACGCTGCGAGGGTAAGACCAAGGTCCGCGACCCAGTAGGCTTGGTGAGAGGAGGCGCAGTGTTGAGGAAGAAACCACAACCGTTTTAATATCTGCAAACTGATGCCAAGTTTGAGGCAGAAGTTAAGCAGGGTAACCTCGATGGCTGGAACGGGAACTTTATGCGCCCAGCTCTACAGCACAGTATCAGAGATAGCAATGGGCACGAGGCGCACACATGTCCAGTATTTATAGGAAAACTAGCAGATCCCATATTCATCCCAGATGGTCGTATTTGGTGCCATGATAATCTAATCACGCATACTTTCCTCACCATTGCCATGATAGTCATCTAGCACAACTCCAACAAAACGTGTTGTCAAATGAACTCATGCAGGCACAGTTGCAGGCATTAGGTGGGAAAACTCATTTGGCAGAGCTGATGTTTAATCTGTCAACAGGATTGCAAGATTGGAGTCAGTCCTCAGTCAGGCGGACGATGAGAATATGAACTGCACGAAATAACTCCCAGGGTCAAACGCGATGCCAACAAAACCGCGTCAACTTGCTTGCAGAAGAGGGGCATTTAGTTGTCATATTTGTCAGGATAGACTGTCCTCAGAAAGCCAACGTTTTACTGGTGGATCGGTATTTTTAGGCCCTATGTGAAGCAAAGGACATGAAAACGCTGATAGAAGCGATCAATGCACTAGCTGGAGCGATTCAGATGCAATATCGCTTATCGACCGAAGTACAGTGAGAGTTCAAGATAGAGCCTTAGTTCGATTGGAAGGCCTGTCCATGGAACACAAGTTAGGGTTACCCACAACCCATCAGATATCTCAAAACTACAACTGAAAAAGGGGCCATTTTGGCGTCTGATTGCTGATTCATAGACAACAGCCAGTTTGTTAACGCACCTATTGCAGAAACTTAAGGAGTTAATGTATCAGTATCAGTATATTTGAGGGAGATGTAGGTGAGTCACCTTTGAATTCCCTATTTGTACATGCGAGTTGTGGTATCAAAAAAATAGTATCCCGATATGTTGGTGAGGCCAACATAGTGGAACATAGTTGAAAAAGAGCAGACAGTGGAAAAAAACTCCCGGTGATATTTAGGAGAAAAAACTGTCGCCCTTGGGAGGGGTTCCAACGGGGGGCATTTCGGAGGTCACATGAATCAGCCAGATTCTCCCTTGCTGATTGCAGAGTCCGTTGAGGGATTTTAAAGGCGGAAATATATGTCCAGATCATCCTCGGTCCATTGTGGTTCGAACCAAGGGAGAAAGTTCATACACCTCATGGACGACGGTCGCCAGGTCCAATGCTCCTTCCAAATGAAGCCACAGCGTCGTTTGATGTCTTATCACTTCGCACTTCAATTCCCCAGTATCTGGTAATGGAGGTCATCAAACTACTTCAGAAAAGAAAAATTCAATTAAACGGAAAATCTCTTCCTGCAATCTCAACCCCTACGCCTCCATCGCAAAAGATGCATTACATTCGATGAGTTAGTCGGTGAGCAGGTGAAGGACATGCAAAAGCTTTCGCTGACCACTTGCGGTCCAGTAGCGGTTTGTCGCCAGTCTACCAAGATCACAGACTAAAATTCCGGCGTCAGTATATGAACGAAAAAATCGTCGTCGTCGAACGGGCTCAGCGGTTGGCATTCAAAGAATAACTTAACGTCATTTACTCCTTACAAGGAAGAATAAAACCAGTTAGACTTCATTGGTGATCTCATCTGTCGCAATCCTTTTCATAGACTAACAATTAAAGTGTGCACAAAAACTTCAAAGGCAACACAAGTACGGAGCATGCACAGCAACCACCCAAACAGCTTCAAACACAACTCCGTAATGGGGTTATATCGGCTTGTGCAGATGCAGTACAAAGAACCGGCTTGCAATCTTACAAAATTTCTATACCTTAGGGCAAAAGGCCATACGCACAACTTTGTCTACAAGTGCGGGCATAAACTTGACGTAAGACCCCATCCCATTGGTCACAAATTTTGGCGAGCGAGGAAGCCGTTAGCCACCTTCTCACACCACTTCGATCTCGGTGTTGTAGACTTATTGCGGTAACTACCAGGGAGCAACTAGTGAGAAGTAAAAATCCTCTACCTTAACAGGAAACTCCAAGGTGGTTTACCGCGTCGGCTGCAGCTTCAGGAAAAGCAACTACGTCGAGAAACTGAGAGATAATTCCGGAAGAAAGTGATAACCATGCGTCAGCAGTGAGCAGGAATGGTCCCAATTGGTGAGTTGGGGTTCATTCAACAAAACCCTGTCAAAACTTCAGTTTCCAGGAGCAGACAAAAGTGTGAGCGAAGGCTACCTCTAACTGTGGTTCTCCGACCACAACAGGAAGTTCAGTAGCTTCCTCTCTCCATATTCATCCCCCTTAAACGACCTCGGCAGAGTAAATAACCACGCAGGAATCGCGCGTTAAATGTTGCGTCTATTGACAGTATCGGTGAGTCGAATCTCCAAGTTATTGTTAGTAAAAAAAAATCCAAAACTTGTGATAAAATTTTGGAAAATAACGACATGGCTGCAAGTTATCAAACCAGCATCGTCGACGAAAGTGATAGAGGTAATCTTGATAGTACTACGGTTGCACCCAAAGGTCTTCAGTGAATACTGCACTAATTATGCGTCCGTTTTACCTATCTCCTACGGTCTCGGGTGATGATTTTGCTTTTATATTCGAAAGGAAAGACGATTAGAATTTTTGTTACAGCTATCGAGTCACCTTCTTTTGAACTGCCATTGTTTTCGCCCTGACGCGTTTCGCTGGAATGTTCTTCGTTGCAGTGCACCGAATTGTGTTTAACTGATAATGGAGGGAAATTCTTACAAAATGAGTTTGCATCAAGCAGTAGGCTCATGCGCCCCTTGCAATTTTTGGGCATTTATTGGCTGGCCCATTTTCACTGCTGTTGTAACATCAACGCATACATCCTTCACCAGCACGCACATCACCACCACTAGCATCGCATAAGTTCCTAAGTTCAAGTTGATGCACTAACACTTTATACCAGAGCACGCCGTCAGCCCAGTGTGTGTTGTGTGTTAAGTGGTTGGTTGCACCACCCTTCCGTGAAGCATACGGTGGTCATCGTCGGACTACGACGGTCGAACTGTCGGTTGGCCAGTGGACTGGGAGTCAGATGGTGATGGCCCCCTCTTACCCACCTGGTTTTGGTAATCCTGGTGTGTCGCGGGGGCAGGTTGTTCTGTGCCACGTGCAGAGGAGTCCGCCGGCCCTGTCAGCCACATCAGACAACTGCTGTTGTCCTTCTTTGTGGTGGACCACAGTTTGTAGGCCTGCAACCTCTCCCATATCCAGTCTTCCTGGCTCTGTCTTGACACCGTGCCCATGTGAGGGCGTGGAACAGAGAGTGAGGTAGATGTAGTGCAAGTCGACTCCCACTATACTCAGCGCAAGGCACCGTCCCTGCACCACCATGCCGTACAGCACACGGCACACACTGTATAATCGCGCTCGTAACAGTCACGTTCACCACTAAAATGTTTATTATTGCGGAATCATAATAATAAAAAATGGCAATTAATATTTTTTCCCGCTGTTGTCTACACTGAATTGGGAATTAAAATTATGAACAATAATAAATATATCACTCATAGAAAAGGTTTGATATCTAGATTTCCACTGGTATTGAACTATCTTCATATGGGACTTTTCTTTTAACCGGTCGCTATGACTTTGATCCCATCTTAACATTTATTCGTTTCGAGGTATGCCTGTGGGATAGCAGTTTGCAGACAATTCCCAGGAGCGGTTCGATCAACTTAGTACAAAAATGAAGTCAGTGCACTCAAAGAGGCTATGTATTTCAGTTTTAGGTTTTATCTCGATTACTACGTTCAACTTGGAGGGTTGTCAATGAAGAAGAGCAGATATGCGACTTGATTTTTTGACTTAAGCACGTGCTCTTAGGCGGCCCAGTTGCAAGCGAATCACATATCCAAAATTGGCTAAATATTGCGTTAAATATATGCATATCGCCGGAGATTCACTCTTGCTAACTTACAAGTCGGGACCTCCAACAGCAGTTTTATACTCGTTTTAAGAGCTTCTGAAACAGTTTTGTCAGAACGAAGAAAGAAATAATTTCACTCACACAAATGGATTGCTCTGTGCAGTCATTCTATCTTCAGTATTGTAAAAGAAAAGCTACGAAACTGGACGAATGTTTTAAGTAACTGATTTTCAAGACAATGCTGCGCTAATTGTGACAGGAAACTTCGTTAACTGCTGAGATGCGAAACTGTGTTAACCAGTATAGTGTCGAACCCCAAATACTACAAGCGCATTGCTATTGCCCAAGTTTGCGCGGGTCTGTGCAAAGACATCTTGGTGAAAACTTATATCCGGCCGCCGTCAGGTCCAAAAGTTTGCTCTATCCATGGAAATTACCGTATTCTGAAGCCTTTGGTGGCCTGTCTCGCCAGCTCAAATTCAACCCTGGAGCGTACGCCGAAGTGTTTGGCGTTTGTTCCCCCAAGTATGTCTAGAAGGCGTAAATACCCTGCTGCTGTTCTCTTTCGCTCGCTCTCTCCCCTCCCTGCGGAAATCAGCCTATCGCGCGACGGTTGCTGGGGCAGTGGTGGCGAGGAGGATGAGAAGGGGATGAGGCAGGGGGCGGACAGAATCCTCTTTCTCCTCTTTGCTTCCAAGCGGGCGTAGTCACCGTGCGATTGGCCGATATGTGCGATTTGTCGCTAAGATTCCTCTTGAGCAATCCATTGGGTCGAGCTTCTTCGCCGTGCTCAGACGTTGCCTCTCTAAATGTAAGTATGCAATACTTAGCACTTATGCATTTCTGTGAGGTTTTAACATGGTTTCCAGAGTAGATGGGTAACTCGTCTCAATAATAAGTTCATTATAAAATCCTGGCAAGTGTATGGACAGGTTGCTCACCAGCTTGCGAAAATGATTTCACAGACCGTAGGTTAGTCATTACTCCCACGAAATATTCTGTAATTGAAAGAGGAACCACTGATCAGAGTTAGTTTTTAGTGCTACCATATAATATACTTAAAAAGCTTATCAAAGGGCGATAAATTCCAGTATCTGTCAGGGAAAGTCTGTTATAAGATAAAAGCTCAGTGAGGAAGGAGGTGCAATTACAGGAACAAAATGTTTATTTGCCATACGTTTCGGTTTCTCCATTGGACCCAGCATATGTGACTGCCTTTGATCAGGGCTTTAGTAAGAAAATGGAACATCAGGCAAATAAAAATTATTCTTCTGTCGATCGCAGTCAACTCTTACTGGCCTTTTTGATTCGATCGAAAAACCCGTGGAGCCTGAAAAGATAACAATGGAGCTACTACTCTGACCCTGTTTGGCGGTTTTGATTGGCAAGCTTTGCAAAGGCCTTACCACTTAACGAACGTTTCATGATAAGCCAAAAATACTAACACCATTAAAACGTTTGTAGGAAAAGATAGGTAATTTTACGTCATAGAGCTTAAATAAGACATATGTAAGCTATAGCAGAAAGAGTCACTCACGTATGCAAATGACGGTTGAACAACCGAAAAGCCCGTTCTGGTTTGAGGTCACACTGTAACCGTTACGCTTCGATTCTGTGGGTTGTGCTCAGGTTAAGTTTCCCACCGGTGGTATTCAAAGTATTTCATCTCCACAACCAAAAACAGTGACAGATAAACCAAGTGTACTTTTTCAAATATGCTGGGGGCTGAGCAGTCGCCACACACGCAGCAAGCGAGAGGAGGAAATGAATTTCTGTTCAAACGAAATTCCCAAACTAACCTCCAGACTTTTTCAAACCTATTTGCGTATGGACAGAATGAGTGGGGTTCAATTCTCACCCGAGTTGGCATTGCTCTCCAGAAATATTTTTGGCTATCATTGAGTTCGACTGAGTTCAACTGTCGGGCTGGTCAACAAGGTAGCGCGAATCCCCTTATTTTCCAAGACGTATTCGTACCCTTGCAGAGAATCGGAGTACGAGATTCAACTAAGGCTAGAAATACTAAAAAACAGAGGAGTATTACCTCCCTGTAGAGGGAAAACAAATTTAGCAATCTTGACCAAGGAAGGGAACATAAAAGTTATAAAAGCATTCTTTGGCCTACTTTGTAAACAAATGTTCATCCACGTTCCCGGTTAGGCTTACAAAATCTTATTATTTAGAAAAATAAGCGACCAAGAAAGATTCTCTTTAAAATTGAAAATAAGAATGTTTCACTGAGATTGCCAGAATTCAGTTGGTCAAAATAACTTCTACTTTCGGTTTATCTTTAGATTTTTTCCCGCAGATTAATTGTAAATTTGAAGCTATTGGTTGATTGCCTCTTCAGCTGCAGCGACGCGTCACCTTTCGGTTGAAGTATGTTTCGACAGCGCCAAAAGGACCTTCTCCCAGTCCCTCAGTTTCCACCTGCACTACAATCAACAACAATAGCTGTCCACCCCCCAACGTTTGAGAACGCTGACGGATTGAACAGTAGCACTCACCAATTTCCTGATGGATGGACAGACCAACCACAAACTCTGCATCCCGGCACCTCTATTGAAGCGGTTCTGCGTTTCGCAAGACTACAAAAGGCTGCTCAGACGGAGTACCCTCAGCATCACACGGCTGCTGAAACTGCACATACGCTTGACTCGTGGCCTCGAGTTCACCTTTCCCTGGCTCCCTGTGCAATGACAACGACTTGGGCGACGACTAATCTCTCTAAGCAACAGCCGTTGTGGTCCTATCATGTGTCGACGCCAGATCAGCAGGCAGACCTCTTCGGTCCCGTCCTGAAGGGTGCGCTGACTGTTGGTCTGCCGGAGGGATCACGAGCGGCAACTACAGGCGTGGTCAGACCGAACTTTCTGGGCCTGCACTGCCTAGTGTGCGGTGATGTCAGCAGTGGGAAACACTATGGCATCTTGGCCTGCAACGGCTGCAGTGGTTTCTTCAAGCGCTCTGTGCGTCGAAGGCTGGTATACCGGTAAGAGGACATAATCATTGGAAGCGTTCCATTTGAAGGGGTGACCAGTACGGATGACTTACTGGACAGGACACGGGAATAGGAACGCCCTCACCCAAGTAGTAACGATAAGCCTGCACACCATTCCAGGACGTGTAAATATTCCCATGTCCCAAGCTTAAAACTAGGCCTCACATAGACCTAAACCGTAGTCTTAACCTTAACCCTAAGTCTACCCTAAACCTTAACCCTATAGTTAGCATTAAAGCTAACATTAACCATCAATCTAACTCTAGATTAACTCAACGCTAACCTTAACATTAGCTTTAAACCTAATACCAAAACTTAAACCTATTTCCCCTGGAATTTGGCGCAAAGACACCTGTATTGTGGGCGATGCCTGTTCTCCTCTACTGTCTAGGGGGCCACATAACTAATTCATACCGGGCGGACAACTCCCGTACCACGCCAGTGATTGTCTGGAAACCAGAAGGATATGGAAATATTTAAGCTAATGACCTGCGGTCCAAAACGACGTAACACGAGTTTCCTTTTACTTTATTGTTTTGGAAATATATGTGTTTTGGTGACGGAAGATAGAAAACAATGGATAAACGTAGAAGAGTATGCCCCGAAAAAATTGATGTTTTCCTTTTTCTTTTTAAAGTTAAATTACAACAGGACCGGATGCACGCGAATAACTTTCTTTAGAGAAACAACAGAAAGGATCACATTAAGGCAGGGTTTTCCTCTTATCGTCTGGGGCGTTCTGCCTTAACTTTCCGTTAAAGAGTCAGCGCCAATATTCGCAGTGGGCTGATTTTTTTCCGGTACCGTTGCATTCATTACCCTTTTGTGTCACTGTCTCTGAGGATGTGTTTGAGAGAGAATCCGAAACGTCAGACTAATAAAGCTCTTGTCCCAGTGATCGTGCCTCATTCTTCACGACTACTCGCTGCTTCCTTTCTATTAGTCATAAGCCAGTTATACCAAATCCTAGGCCTGGGAGAACCCCTACCTAAAAGTTCAAATGGAGTTGACCATACTCTGGTAAACAGCACACGTAACCGAGTTTAGCTAGGATCCGTCGTCAGGATGTGGGTTTATAACTGAACTGGTAGATTGTCCGACTCAAATGCCTGATAACCAACGATAGTAAAAACTTCAATCTCAAGTTTCCCGGGCCTGGGTATTTGGTATGGATCGTTGGAGTCAAGCATTTATTCAAAAATCATCGGTCATTTCTCCCTGCTTTCGTTGGTCACATTTATCGATTGCAAAGTCATGTTATAGTCCTTTTATGAAGGACAAAGAGGGTAAATGTGGCATTTTGCTTAAATTATTTCAAATGTATAACCAAATAACAGTTCATCAGCAGCTTCTTGATAATCCATTGTCCGAACAAATCATTTTCAGACCAATTTATAGACTCCATATAAAGCATGCATTGGTGCCAGCTGAAATAATCGTGTTAAGATTCTATATTCATCTATTTGCAGCCAGTTCAGGCCATTGCAATCCCTAAACGCTGCAGATTTTAAAGCGGACGGCAGCACAGGCCAATTGAGGTAATTAAGTCCTGAACGTAGTAGACTTTCAAAAAAATTCAAAAAGTCACCATTCTTTGCATTTACTGAAAAAAATGCTCAAACGCGTTGAATTTTGGGAAAGCGTGAATTGAAAAACATAGTTTCACCGTTGAAAATAAATATTTTACGCATTACATCATCTAATAATAATAATAATATTAATAATAATCATTATCAGTAGCAGCAGTAGCATCATCAGAATCATCATCATAATCGCCACCGCGACCACCACCACTATTATCACCATTGCCATCACCTCTTCTTAGTACTCAGGATCACCGAGCATGCTTTCGAGCTAGTCCTGCTGGATCTAAAACAGCATGCACCGCACGGAACTGATGCCCTTGTGAGATCATTTGGTTAATAGCCATTCTTTAAGGAAACTTTTAACAAGCACTTTGCGCTGAAGAAGTAGACTATTCCTCCTAAGTTGTGTGATAGTGAAATCACAGATACTCCTATAGTTTCTGATTGGTGCACCTTTTCCTACTTTGAGGTGCTAGTCTTTTTCTAAAACCTGAAAGTGCAGAAGTATAAAATTTAATTGAATCAGTTTTTATAAAGCCATCAGGAAGAAGTTTTGATGTCTCGTTGTATACACGTAGTGATACTGATTTGGATCCAACCTGTCCACCACCTCTTAGCAAGCTCCCACAGACTGTATTTTACTCTCGCTTGAACAAATATCTGAAAACTGGATGTGACAAATAATTACACCTACTCGTGAGTTCTAAGTTGTTAACTACATGATCTGAGCTCTTGGAGCGCTGTAAGCATTCCACAAGGAATAGTAAGTCCAACCGCACTTGACTCTTGGGTGTTTTGCCAATGGTCAATTTTCTACTATAATCTACAGCCAAACCTTGCGCTCCGATACAATATGTCTAGACACATTCGGTGCATCAATAAGGACTCCTAAAGATCGCCAGTTCTTCTATTTATCTCAGCAGTAAGTGGCCATGAATCAGGCAGAAAAGTAAATCGAAGTTCTTCTACGGACTATTCAAGGAGTGATTTGACATCGCATTTGATAATATTCCGTTCATTTGACATTGCCACACGGCTCCCGTGCAGGACGGTGAACTCAGTTAGAGAACTCTAATCGCCGAATGAAACCGGTTTCAGATTATTCCTAAAATCAGGAAAACATTTGTAGGTTGTCATCAGCGACCAGTTCCGTCAGTCAAAAGATCACGCGGTGTTAAAGGCATTCAATGGTACCTTCGTTACAACACCAGACATGTGGAGGCAGCAGTACTGACCAATTGTATCAGGGAATGTATCGAAAGAAACGAGTATCCGAACCACTGATGGAGAGCGCTGTGGCGTAACAGTACAGTTAGTACCACCGAAACTCTGAGAACCAACTGGATAGCATTCATGGTAAAATTGAAGAAAAATGGCATCACGTAGGTCCACGCGCTGCCGTGTTGGACACCCTGACAGAAGACGAAGGACAAGAATTTAGTAGCTATACTAGGACAATAGGAAGAAAACGTAAAGACGCGAAGAGCTCGTCATTACTTCAAAAGGTGCACGAAATGAAACCACAATCAGGGTTTTCCAAAGATCCAGATCGGTACGTACACAACTATTCTTCTATGCCACTTGATAAAACATTGCTTGAAGCATTATCCCTCGGGCTCAAATTCTGCAGTTAGAGTTGGTAGCCAAATTTGAGAATCTCTACCCCCAAACTTACGACTTAAAGTCCACCACCAAAGACAGTGTCAAACACTTTAAATCAACACTGGTCAATTTTCGTTGTCAATACCTGAACAAGAGACGAACAAATCGAGGATTAGTGACAAAAACATACCTAGAGAAGTTAAAACAGCTTCGAGAGAACAAATATATCTTCATTACTAGACCGGACAAAGGAACAGGCGTAGTTCTAATAAACAGATCCGAAAACGTAACGGAGATGCAGTCCATCTTGTCAGACCAGACAAAATTCAAGCAAATAGAGAAAGAAAAGGATAGCACGGATGAAGTGGAGGCACAACTGACCGACTGCTTAAGAAGGCTCCACGCAGGGTGTCGCATAATCGACCGTGACCTCGAACGCCTCCAACCAGTAGGCACGCACACCCCTCGGTTGCATGGCCTACCAAAGATCCACAAGGAGGGGCTGCCATTTTAACCATGCACAAAATGGTTGGTGGAGAAGCTCAAGCCCTTACAGCGTCAGCCTGCACCACGTAGCTATCGGGGTACGTTCGAATTTATTGACGACGTCAACCACATAAACTTAAACGGCATGATGACGTCTCCTCGCTTTTTAAAAACGTGCCGGTCACTGAAACAGTCGATTACATCTGCGAATCCCTATTCACACACCTGTAAGAAATAGGAATACTGATAACTGCACTAAAGAAACTATTACTAAGATGCACATTGAACGTGCAGTTCCTTTTCGACAACCAATTATACAGACAAATAGATGACGTTGCTATGGGCTCGCCCCTTGGAGCTCTCTTCGCTGACGTCTTCCTGGGCAAGCTGGAGAAATACGAGCTAAGCGATCAGTTCAATAAGCTAAAACACTACGGTCGCTACGTTGACGATCTCTTTGCAATTGTCAAACCAGAAACCAACGTAGATGCACTCTATAATGCTGTTACTTAAGCACATCTGTTCATCAAGCTTACGTTGGATATAGAAACGATAGGTCACTTCCATTCTTAGACAACCTTCTAAGTCGAAGACCTGACGGTAGCGTCGGGAGAAGCGGTTATCGAAAGAAAAACTGGTCTGGACAATATACAAACTTCAGCAGTTTCGTACCCATCCAACAGAAACGGAATCTAGCTCATTGCTTTGCTCAAAGAGTTAGAACAATTTGTTCGACAGAGAGTGTCAAAAAAGAGCTTAAAAAATATCCAGAACCTACTTCGTGAGAACGGCTATCCGGATAGAGTTATCACAAAGAATACTGTCGCAAAAAAAGAAGAACCACAGAAAAGAAAGCCCTATTTCCCAAGGTCCCCTTTCAAGGGGATGGGGCAATTGAACTCCGGAGACGATGCCTTGACCAAGCCGTCACACGAACCTTCCCAGCGGCTAGAATTCGGACATTATTCTCAACCAACCCGGTTTTACACGGAGAAGGTAAGGATAAGTTGCCTGCTCAGACAACGTGCACGGACACTTACTAATTTACTTGCTTCTGTGGAGCAGGTTATATTGTTCGCACGAGTCTGCGTCTATTCAAAAGAATAAAGGAACACCGCCTGGCATGGGTGGGAAAAGGGGAAGTTAAAAGCATAGACGACAGTTCGACCGTCGTAGTCCGACGATGGCCACCGTATGCTCAACGGAAGGGTGGTGCAGGGACGGTGATTTGTGCGTTATTTAGTTTAAAGTGATGGTAGCCTTGCGCTGCATCTACCGCACTCTCTCCTCCTCCCCAACCTGAGCCGGGTGTCATGACAGAGTCAAGAAGACCGGAGATGGGAGAGGGCGCAGGTGGCTGGCACGGCCGGAGCCACCCCTGGGTGTACCACCACACCTCGCTTGGATCCCACGGAGTGGCAGTGCCATAAAGGCCACATTAAGAAGGAGCCATTGCAGCCTGACTCTCGGTCCACCAGTCAGCCACTACACACACAACACACATTGGGCTGACCACGCGTTCCGAGTGTTCCCGTCAGTTGGCAACCTTCCAAGCCATGGCTTTAAGCACACCGTGATAGTTTCAAGCGCGTCAGATTGTTTATAGTAAGGAAAATGCACTGAGCTTTTGACCTCACACTCCCCCCTACCCTCACAGTCAAACCACCGTCCCGGCCGTTCAGTTGTCTGATGTGGGAGTGGGCGCATTGGCTGACGGATCGGCGTACCCGTCTTCGCGCGCCACAGCACAACCTGGCCCCCACAACGCACACACCAGGATTCACTAAATCAGGGGATATGGAGGAGCCATCGCCGTCTGACTTCCAGTCCACTGCTGGGTAGTGGGTTGTCAGTTGTGTGCGCTGATGTGACTTAACCTCCGGTGGTTTACCGCAGGTTTCCGTGAAGGCACATGTGTCCTAATAGGCCCATGCGGTGCGTAAATTTGCGGGAGCAGTGAGGGCAGTGGACTATATGCGTCGACTGTACGGCGTCGACTGCATGCCACAGCCCCAGGCACTTGTTCACCGGCCTCCATGCGATGGATTCGCAGGTGATTGAATAGGTCGCTGCGTGAGTTGAAGTTGCGGGCGCAGTGTGGGCAGGAGAAATCGGGATAGGCTGGGAGGATGTCATTCATGGAAGTGGGGTTGGCAGCGGCGGTAAGAATGGCAGGAGTGGAGGGTGTGCATAGGGTATCGCTTTTGTCGGCATTGCGGTGAATTCCGCTGTCATGAATGCACATGGGACCGAATAGGCCCATGTGATAAGTGAATGTGCGAGGACAGTGAGGGCAATGTCAATGGCGCCCAATTGAAACCTGTGGATACCTTTACGTACCTAGGCAGCAATTTCTCCCTCAGCGCCAAAGTCGACGATGAGATCGCCCATCGGATCGCCACAGCCAGCCAAGCCTTTGGACGCATGCGGAACGTGGTCTGGAATCGACACGGTATCTACCTCAGCAACAAACTCAAGGTGTGCAAAGCTGTAATATTGCCGACGCTGCTGTATGGAGCGGAGGCTTGGACGATCTACCAAAAGCGGGTGCGGAAGCTCAACCACTTCAAAGTCAGCTGTCTCTGCAGAATACTAAAGCTAAGTTGGCAGGCCAGGACCCCGGACACGGAAGTGTTGGAGCGAACAGGCCTTCTCAGCATTTACGCTCAAATGAAACAACTTCAACTGCGCTGTAGGGGTCACCTTGTGAGGATGGACGAAAAACAACTACCCAAACGACTCTTCTATGGAAATGTCGCCACGGGTTCTCGTCAAGAGGATCAAGAAAGACACCACAAGAACACTCTGAAGACCTCCTTGAAGCAACTGCAGATCAACCCGGCGACCTGGGAGGACCTCGCCCGGAACCGACTGGCTTGGAGGAGGACAGTGAAGACAGAGGCAGCAATCTACGAAGCCAACCGGATCGCCGCCGCCAAGGCCAAATGAGCGGCACGAAAGTCCACAGCGCCCCGGACCAACATCGCCAATGCCCAAGTCCTTCAACGATGCCAACTCTGTCAACGCACCTTCCGCGTGAAAATCAGCCTGGTCAGACATCTTCGGATGCAATACACCAAAAATCCAACAATTCCAATTTCTACGTCAAATTCTGCCAACCCTCCTTCTGACTCTCCCACCCTCACTCCTGGCATCAATTCCATTACTCCCATCATCATAGAGACCACATCTATCTACTCATCGCCTGTTACCCCACCACCGCCTTCGCCTTCACTACCACCACCACCACCATCAGCGATGGGGAATCTCTCCTAAGCTGTAGATTAGTGATCGCATGTTTTAGCTTGTGCCCCGTTCCCATATAAATGTACTGGCCCGAAAGCACGCGTAGGCTCGCCAGCTGGTCTGCTGAATCCTTTGATGGGAATTTTCACAACTCTAAAGCAAAATAATTTACCTTGAAAAATCTATTCAGACGATGGCTTTAGGGGTGCTTACGCAGAGCTTGCAGTAGCTGAACTGTTAACCAAAATTCTGAAATGTGTTTTCGGTTAGCAAGGATTACTTAGGTGCGAACGCAGTGGTGACTAGTTTGAAGCATGATAACTATATATTTAAAGTACGTGACGATGCCAACTTTCTCATACGCTTAGTCTCAGCCACGCGCATGAACCAAAGTCGGTAAAAATGTCACTAGTATAGTATCAGGAATGTTTCCCATATGTTTCTATGTCTTTCTATATTCGAATCGGGCGGGCCTTGAGAGTGAGCCCCAGGACAGAACGGGATGAGTGAGCTTCGTAGCCAATCGATGAGCGTTAATCAACGAATGCCAATATTTCAAATACAAACCGGCAAATGAATGGGCCCGTGGCGCAGCGGGTTAGGTCCCGAGGTGGGGCACCATCAGGGGTTGGATATGACTGGCGGATGACGAATAATAATCCAGAAATGGCCATTTCAGTATCCCTTGTATTTGTCAACAATTTTCGCCTGCACACAATACTGGCTGCTGTGCAGCTGCTGCAGGGGGCTCGAGATTGAACCCCCAGGCAGAATTGGAGTAGTGAGTCCCGTAACCGATCGATGAGTGGTCATCAAAATATTCAAATTTATTTTCTAGACAACATGCACCAAAATATTGGTTCTTTTAAACCTGTGATAGAACAGTACATCAGCGTCAAATTTTATAGTCGAGGAAATGGCATAATTCGGTTTACAACAGTTTATAATTATGAAATGCATTAGGAACATGACATGTCTAGGCGCACATCATCCTATCTGTACGCTTATTAATGCTGCCTTTGAAGTTTACATGATGTTTCACACCTATTTCATTTTTTCCGAGCAGTGTCTGGTATATTTTTAATGACATAGGAGAAAGGAACGATTTTCCTTGCACTGAAGGTATACATCACGTAGTTTGGAAACCTTATGCGAAAGTGCAAATTTAGATCTGATTTGAAATTGTCCAGAGATTGAAAAAGTAATTGAAACAGAGTGATAAACTTTATTCAAATATAAATGTGAACAAGACGTATCGTGTCACCAAAAATTACAATCAATAATATTTACATTTTTTTTTCTATAGAACATATTTGAATATAAAAGAGCATCGAAAATCAACGGGGAACAGTCATGCTAATTAAGTAGTCACTTTTTACCGGGCTAGGTTTACGCATGCAGCCGAAGAGAGGTTGATTTAGAGACCGGCATGTTGGTGTTACTAAAATATCCCAATATTGAGCTACATGCTTATCAATATTAAAACCCCATCTAGATAATCCTATCTAATAAAAAAAACATTTAAGTATTTTGGCTAAGCTACCATACATGTGTCACCCATAATGTACTTATGTGCTCAGAATACACTAATCTTCACTTTAATTTGCTTGTCTCAGAAAGGTCTGACAGATTTTGAGTTTTTGTATGCTTCCCGTCGATTATGCATTTTTTTCATAAAATGTTTTAGAACTTTGAGGGGAGTTTAGCCAAGAAAAGAGCACGCTACCCTATGTAAATGGATGCTAAAATAATATTCTAAATGCGCCCATTATTTGTGACCCAACTGATTTTATTTTTCTAGATGTCAAGCTGGTACCAGCCGGTGTGTGATAGACAAAGAACGTCGCAACCAGTGCCAAGCTTGTCGTTTGAGAAAGTGTATTCAGATGGGCATGAACAAAGACGGTACGTCGAGAGCTGTAATCCTTTCGCCTTAAACCGCTCCGCACCTACCTTTTCTGCCTCTGAAGTCTGCGCCCCTCAAGTACTCAGAGTGATTGCTGCTTTTAGTCTAATTACCGGATATTCTACTTCACACGTTTTCCTAGATTTCCACAGGTAAAGGGTGCTTGTCGCCTATCATAAAAAGATTGTTATTTGTTTTTCGAAATTTCCTCATCAGTCCTTGTTTTGAGTGCAGCAAAAATTTCATCCCTCTTTCAGCTGTTCAGAACGAACGCCAACCGAGAGGTGTCCTTCAATATCGGCAAAACGCCACCATCACCTCACCAAAAGAAGGCAAAGGGAAAGTGGGCACCCGAGGTCATTATCAACTGCCTCACAGCCAGATGCGTGGGAAGTCCGTGCTCTATCTACCTATGACGTGTCGGGCGTCTTCTCCGGGGCACACAAGTCCGCGTGTCTCAGAGGCTGCTGAAAACTCGTGGTATAGCTCACTTGAGCAGGAGCCGTCACAACCGTTCACAAACCTGCCGAGTCAAGTTAGGCAAGATGAGTCCTGCCCCGCCAGCGCCGACAGACATTATTTTGAGGCACTTGGCAAAAGCACTCGAAGTCTCGAAAGAAACCATCTGGAGAAGTTTCTCTGGCACTTCCTTCCCGAACCGTCCAGAGTCTTCGAGTTTCTCAGGATGAAAAGAGGGCCAAGCGTAGCGGGTGTGGCGATGCCAGTGAACTCAACAGTGGTTGAGGTGGATGGCATTCCTGAAGTGAAACCGAACCGAACTCAGAAGCTGTGGGGGTGGCAGCAACAGCCCCAAGAGCAAGAAAGACAACAACATTACAACCCAAACCTCGATCGACCATTGGTGTGTGCCGGAGGGTTTGATAGAGCCACTTGCCTTCGACTTCAGCAACCAAGAGAAACACCGCAAAGGCGCCAGGGATTGGGTCCGCACCTTAACAGGCACTCAATTAGCTCTCTTCTAGGTGAGGATGAAGTACACCTTTCGACAGTTATAAGGGAGGAAGGATGCGAAGAGGAGGTGCATCCAGTACCCCTGACTACACAAAAAGGCGTTTTTGAAATGCAGAAAGCCGAGGACATTGTCCTACTTCCTTCATTAAATGAACGACATGGCTACCTAGAATACTCCTCTCAGATGCGAGGTAAGTTAAGAAGACGATCGAAGCAAAAAAGTATTAGTTATATTTAATGCAATTTATAATTAATCTAAGATGCAATTTACCGTTACTATATATATATATATATATATTGAAGTTGAATACGTTCTATGGGAAATGGAGCTTTATATATATATATATATATATATATATATATATATATAACCGGGTGGAGTTTGGGGTCTTTTTACGACTTACACCTTTTTGAGCCAGCATCTTTTTCAAAGTGTCAGGAGAACAAAGGACGCAAGTCAGGAAATACCCAAGAACCCCTTCCTTTTAGAAAGAATTTTGGCGAAAGCTAAGCAATAAATCCCACCGCATTACTAAAAGGAAACCCCCAACGGATCGACTATGCCTCAGCAAAGCAAATAGTAGTAGGGGGCACAATGCAGAAACGCAGGCATGCAAAAGTACCATATTGTGTGGTAATTTATTCGGATGCTCAAGTGATCAGTTAAAGGTGGTGCATAATATTTGACCGTAGACCTACATTTATGAAGTGGTAGTAATAAAGACAGAGGGAAGTAGAACGATCATTTCTGACTTGCCATAATCAGCTGAAGTACTTCAATTCCAACTCAGACCGAGATGAGAACTTAATTACAGCCTATCAATGCAGTGGACTTCTGAACTCTGCCCGTAATAATAATTTGTATTTAACACGTCAATAAGACAGAGGAAGTGGAACCCCTCACATTCCGGGGACCTTGTGCTAAGTTGCAGGGAGACATGTGTTAGAGTTTAGCTTAGAGTTAAGGGAAAGGTTAGTGATAGGAATAATGTTAGGGGTAGGATTAGGATTAAGATTAGGTATAAGGTCATTGTTAGTCTCAAGGTTAGGTTAAGCTCACGTAAGGGTGTACATAAGGGCCAGGTTTAAGTTTAGGTTTATGGTTCAGTTAGGTTTAGGGTAAGGATTAAATGTAGGTGTAAGGTAAGGGTAAGTGTAAGGACACGGGCATGTTTGTGCTTCCTGGCATTCCGTGGGCATGGGTTCCTTTTCCCGTATCTGTTTAGTAAACTGATGGTGAGCAGAAGGTTGGGAAACGGAAATGTGGACTCCATACACTACAAATAGCTTTAACTTGGGAATATGTACCATCCCCGAGAATTTACGACAAGGCAATGCCGATATGTCTGTATCTAACCTAAAAAAGTCAGTGCTAATTTCAATAAAAACTAGAGGCAGGTGAGAGGAGAAGAAGGAATCTTGGTCGATGAAACAGTTGCTTTTGTTGTCTGATTGTCTGGATTCATCCGCCATCCCATTACCAGAGACTGCAACACAGCGAGCTGCTTTTGGTTCCTTACATTCCTTCTGAACACACGCTCAAACAGATGTGAGCAGTAGTTGGGCCAACTGATATTGAAACCCAAATTTCGGCAAAATCTGCTTACGGGCATGCTTGCGTGTTTGGTAATGCTTGTGAGGTGTCTTCGTATTACTTGAACCACTAAAAAAGCAGGTATTCTGCTTACGATCAAAGCAGACCAGTTCTATTACGTTGTCTGGGTCAGCACCGGTATAAAATGCAAGTTAAGATGATGAATTCCTGGTGACTCACTGCGTGAAAGGTCACCTCCAAGGTTGGGTTTAGTCTGACATGTGAACTCGCCCTTTTTGGAACAAAGGAATGATAGGGATTGTCCACAAGTTTTCTCCGATATTTATCCATCCACTTAATATAATTTGGTCGTAACAATTGACGGTCAAATATCAGATATCAGTCGCTTGTAATTTGCTCACTCCCATTCAAATAGCCGAATAACTCTTCCTTTTGCCATACCAGCAAGAGTCAGTTACAGACCTGTAATAAAAAGCGCAAGAAAAATTCCTTTCTTATCAGGTCTGTACAAAATTCCCATTTAGTGAATTCCACCAAGACAGATACTGAATGATAGTCTTCAGCAAGTCATCACTGCCACCACCACCACCACCCTCCTCGTCCTCCTTCTTATCATCATCATCATCATTATCATCATCATCATCATCATCATCATCATCATCATCATCATCATCATCATCATCATCATCATCATCATCATCATCATCATCATCATCATCATCATCATCATCATCATCATCATCATCATCATCATCATCATCATCATCATCATCATCATCATCATCATCATCATCATCATCATCATAATCATCATGGTATCTGTAAAATTGCAAAAATTTGTAACTAATCCCTTTATTTTCACCCATCTTTCTCCTCCACGCACCATGTTAATTTTTATCAAACCAATCCTCGAGCATTTAAAAATGCAATGTATGCATATTTCTTCCTTTTTGCCTCTACCATGCAGGCGAGGAGACTTTGTCGGAACAGATGTGAGCAGCATGGGAGCAGCAGATACCAGAATCTGCTGCTCCAGAGGACCCGATAAACGGATATGCTCTGCAGTGTTTCAGGGAGACGTTGCGCGAAATTCTTGCACTTCATGCATTTACTTCCCTCGGAATTGAAGATAAGGTAAAACAAATAGCAACTCCAACCTGTCTTTCGCACAAAAGTTATGTACAAAGATTGAAACACTGGACCACCTAGCCAAGGAGAAAAAACTGAATGCATAGCATTAAATGTATAGTGTATATAGGGTATGAAAGGTGATGCAGTTAAGTCTTTCAACTCTAGCAAGTTGTTTTTTTTTCTATATCGAATGGTAGCAGGAAATTTGGTAGAGGTAGCTATAAGACTGTCCCCCCACGCGGCAGCACACAGTAACAGGAATCTCTCGTAACACAGGTTGTTTTGCTCTAAATTCCAGGGAAACTAGGGTAGTATTATGATGAGGTCAAGGTTAGTTTCATGGTTATAACACGGAATATTAACCTGTCCTATAATTCAGCACAAGACCACCTGTATAGCGTAGGGGACCTTCCTATTACCTGTTCCTGGGGGAGGTGAAGGGCGGTAGGGACATAAAAACAATTCCAACCGACAATTTGAAAGAAAATTTACTTAATGACAATGGACGATGAAGCGGAAACACCGCCTAATCGGAAAGCGGGTGCCACAAGACCTAATTTTATCTCGAACCAGCACGCAGGACACATCGGTAGGCAGAAGGTAGGACGCTCGGCTCGCATTAAGGGAGGAGTGTCGATGAGAACGCACCTTCATGGGACACAGCTTTGCCGAATGTACGCGTTTTCCAGTTCATTTCAGTGTCACATATTTGGTATCTTCTTTTTTGGGCCTGTACTGTACAGAGCTGGCATTTAGATCATGCTGGGTTAACTATGAACTGGAATAAAAAAAAATCAAGAACCATTACTTCATTCACAGTTAGAAACTTAAATAGATTCGCTTACGTCTTATCGGCCGACGGGCTTTAGAATGGTTAGCCTCTTACCAGCTGGCAATTTTTCAGTACCGTATGTCCTAATTTACTGCAACTACGATTCACTTTTAGCAGCTATTAATTTAACGCTGGTAAGAGTCTTTCCTTTTCTCCTAAGGGGTGAATTCTTTTCGATCTTTTCACAGCTAAAGTATTGAGCCCGAACGTAATTCGTTTTATCCATACCATACCTTTTTGCTCAAAAAAATCTATTGCAAACTGAAATTGTTAAGGATCTCTCTGTGGGCACTTGAAAACTTATTGTGATATCAATGAGCACCCTGGAGTCTTCTTATGTCTACTTTTTCAAAAAGCTCTTCTAAATTTATTACTTCGTGTATGCGATTTACATACGAATATTAACAGGTTATCATCCTGACTAACCGATGGAAGGACGTTTTCATACTTTCATTTCTGACAAAAACTCTGGAGATGGGAAAGAAATGGAAGGAATCGAGATCCCCTTGTAAATCAAGCATTGCATTGGCTGACATTTTGGAGCAAATGCGAATCCTTCAGGTAAGTCGCCAGTATTCAAACGAATTTGGTTTAAAGGAGAAATTCATACTCATTACTGTTCATTGGTTGTTTAATGGACCTGCGAATAAAGCTTACCCACTTGATTATGCATAAGTCTGATGACTGGCTGGGAGGCCGACCGACCGAGTTAATTTCATTTGGCGAGGATAGAAGCAAAACTAGGAGAACGGGCGCATATGCTGGAGGTTTAGGGTTCTGAAAGAATCCTGCGTATGGTATTGTCTAATCAGTGCAAAGGGCTACTTGTGACCATTATATTTTATTATTCTTCCAAAGGAAACATTAATCTGCATTGAGGAAAAGCAAGATAATACATGTGAGCCACCCAGGTTATCCAGCTCTGGGGTTGTAGGGCTGACTGACGATGCCTTATAAGTCAGAAATGGCCACCCTAGTCACCCTTGATTTCTCGATACTCCTCTGCATATATCGCATATTGCTGAACGACTGACTGAGAGCCCTAAGGTAAGCTCTAAGACGCAACAAGACGAGCACATTCTGTAACCTTATCGGTGAACGCTATTCCTACAATCGACATAAGTGTGCGCAAACGGCCGCAGCTTTGATCATACAATGTTTGCTAATTCAAACATTTAAGGAAAGCCAACTATCATCAGAAGTGGGCACCGCAACTCGGAGAATCATTTAGGCATTTAAACGAACAGGTTCGGATTTTATGCCGCTAGTACTGGATAAAGTTTTCTTTTGGGATATTTGAAGCAAAGTCTAAACCGCTGCTTTTCATCTGGAAAAAACTGAAACTTCTATACTTCTGCAGTCGGTTAATCTGTTTCCTAGAAGCAAACCTAAGTGGGGAACCCGGACAGACGAAACTTCGGCCATACAAGGACCTATGTATGGAAGCAGACAGATTGAATCGCACCTAAGGCAGCGGGCATCCGGGAAAGAGCTTCGGCTTGAACAATAGTTTCCCTTACGTTCGGTTATGGCGCCCAATAAATTCATTGCATATTCAACCAACTATACCAGTTTGCTTATAAAAAGTACGACCTCAGAACACAGGGCTATGGATGCCTTTTAAATCTCGATTACTTCTGCTGATAAGTGAATTCTAACTGATAACTGAATTTTTGATTCTTTGCTTACATTCCATTTTAGTTAGACACCAACGAGATCTTCTGGACAAAAAGTATTTCGTTATTCCACATTACGTCCGCAAGGCTGCACGACCCTTCGCTGGTTGAGATTCGCATGCGCCACGCCAAGCGAATTCTGCTGGATTACCAGGCACGTAATTATGCCGGACAGAGGACAAGGTACTTTATTGTTATTTGATCAGAATTGCTCCATTTTACGATGAGCAGTAGCCTGCCTTCTCATATAGATGGGCTTCTTTTTGGCTTCCAGTATTCTGTAATACGAAGGGGCATTGTATATTAATTTGAGATTTATTTTTCAAACGTCCAAATAAAACTGTTAGACATATTCCTAAAAAAACGCCACGGAACCGGGGAAAATGATTTAGAAAGATGGGAATGGATTGATACTTAAGTGGACTGGATGTGGTAATGATTCGAGGAAAAAACATTTTTACCCTTTAATAAAAACTTGTTGGGTAAAAAAGAACTTAAACTTGTTCTT
The DNA here is from genome assembly GCA_017591395.1 of Schistocephalus solidus. Classification (NCBI taxonomy): domain Eukaryota; kingdom Metazoa; phylum Platyhelminthes; class Cestoda; order Diphyllobothriidea; family Diphyllobothriidae; genus Schistocephalus; species Schistocephalus solidus. The sequence goes on from WEDG01001547.1 coordinate 255,968, forward strand.
GCGACTGGCCAGAGTTCATCGAACAGCAATCATAGAAATAAAGAAATCGAATTTTAAGGTTAACCACAGGGAAAAATAACAAGGATCAAAGCATATCGGTGACTTTCCATAAGAAAAGAGGGGTCACTATATGGCCTATTTGCAAGATGCGGCAATGGAAACACCGATAATAAGCCCAAATTCAAACCCAACTGTTCAATCAACCCAAGCTATAACCTCAAGTCTAACATTTGTGCCACTAAAAAGTAGCGCAAAGCCACCTGCTATACTGGGAACAGCTAGTCCAGTTTTCTGCCGAGGGACCATACAAGAAATCCTTTTCACCTCTTTTCCTTATGTTAAAGCAACAGCTAGTGACAGAGGTCAACAAAGTATTTAGGTTTTTAACATGGACTTACAAAATCATTTGATAACTATTTTAGCTGGCCCAACCCAGTGATGATATAGGGGCCAGCTGCATGATAAGCACTGAAATAAGCAACAAAACGCAAAGCCTGTAAACTATATTGACCCTTGGGAACTTGGGCCACGATCCAAGAAAGAACCACCCATGAGACGTTTGAGCGATTTCAGGAGACTGCTAGACGTTAAAGCGCTATTTGATCAGCGCAGAATAAATTCAATCGCGACTGCAAAAATATAATTCCTTCGGTCTGACTTCCGTGGTGTGAAGGAAGAGAGACAGGAGAAAAGTTGGAGGGAGATGAGGTGAAAGAAATGCAGCAGGAAAGAGGACGTGAGGAGTGCATAAGAAGAAAAAAAAGTAAAAGCGATAAGGCACATGTGACATCGGCTCGGAACTCTCATGCTCAGGGTTGAATCAACACCTGAAGCCCCGATAAATTATCACCATTAAATGGGTGGCACACATAAGATTAAGACGTTGAGCTTTAAGTGAAGGAAAAGTAAACAAATACTCCGAAATTAACCCTCAGCACAAACAACAAGTAAAGACAACCCTGTGCTGTCACCAGTGCGATATTGCAGTCTACAATGAGACTATCCAACAGATTTAAGGGTTTTGAAGTCCTTTGCTTCGGCTTGGAAAAAAAGGTATTCCCATAAAACGTAGCTTATTGGCTGGCATATACTACGCATTTTGAAGATTTATGCAATGTGCAAGAACTACTCCGAACTAGTCCGATAGAGCTGTTTTAATGGGGCAAGAGATTGCCAGGATGAAACTACTGCACACAGACAGACAGTAATGCGCGGGCAGTGGGCCACACAGAAACAAATCGCAGGTCACATGCGCAGGTCACATGCAATGCTTAAAAGGGCACACGAAGGTTTGGATTGCGTGAGAGAAAGGTCAGTGGGGGGGGGATTGCAACTGGGTAGCTCGAAGCTGAGATCCCGCGGATTTTTTGTAGCTTCTTCAGAGGTCGGCGCGGACTGGCTTCGACCGAGTTCAGCTGACAGCAAACAGGTGGTATAAATCGAAAGGTCAGGGCTCAGAGATGCAAAACAAGAAAAGGAGGAAGCTTGGTGGTCAACTGCAGCACGGATCCAAGGAAGGCGTCTTTATTGAGAAGTTGCACACCAGAGTGCGCACGAGGTCTCTCCAGTGGCAAAGTTTGTCCGAATGGTCGCAGGATACAGTTTTGGTGGCAGGATGCAGGGATTTAGGAGTTGGAGGGCTTTGATTCTCTCCAGGTCGTCAAAGACAGCACTTCTGACACGCCTAGACATCCTGAAACGAGGCAAGGCTGAACAAGAGGAATACCTAAGTGCTCAAGAATCAGGCTACCTAAGTCAATCCGTGGACTGAGTAAGGATGTTTGGGCCATGTTAAGTTGAAGTTCATTCTTGAGGATGGAGGAAAGTTGGAGCTCTTCCTCAAAAATCTGACTAGACTTAAGGTTGGCAAATCAAACTGAGATCGGCTAGCGCCTCGGCAATCTCAATCAAGTCACAGCGCTTTCTTTAATGCTTACATTCGGCAAGAGTCTAATTGTTTCTTATGCCGTAATAAGTAGATTGCAAAGAACTTAGTGATTAGGTACATTACCAGTACAGGTGCAAGACAGATGTATCCCAACACTTCCATTGACTGAGCTCCACATGTGAGCTTTGAGCTGCTTTTCACCAAGATGCAAAACAAATACTTCCCATAGGCTCACACGCAGACGTTAGAGCTTAAGGCGGAGTTACAACAAGATCAGTCTCATCCACAGAAATTTAAATCAAGGCGGGCTGGGCAACATGAGCGAATCGCAAAGTGTTTCACCCCCCTAAACAGAATGCTGCATTGTATGGTTGCTTCATCAGCAACATCTAGCTCCGGGTGGCACGGTTGTCGTTGCCACAGCTCCTGCTACTGAATACTCCACAGCTAGAAGACACATGCTGTTACGGTGCGTGAGCTGTTTCTTTCAACCTTGTTCCCCTTCTTTTCCTTTTCAGCCTTTTGTATTACTCAATGTAGGCAAAGGAGCATGTTCGAAATCCCTGAGCAGTGACAACGTGGTAGTAGTACGCAACGCCTGGGCTTTTGAAATTGCGCCGCCATTTTTTCAGCTCTCCATCCGCATGGAAATTTTCTTAAATGCAAATTGGTTGGCCTATTTCGCCCATTATATACCGTTTATCAACACTACTTGTTTATGCGAAGTACAACAATGCGGTCAGCAGGGCACGACGCTGGTACCGTTTTGAAAAAAGTTAAATTTTATCTTCATTCTGCGAGCAATTTAAGGAAGATTCTTCATGATGTCAGTATTGTCAGTCTTCGGCCATTCAATTGTGATCTTCCGGTTTTATGTGGTTTGTGTGCCCAATCTGATTCACGGGGAATCAATGACTCTTTTGTTGAAACTTTTGGAATCGCACCTTCAAAATAAAGCATACCCCTCTCTCTGTCTCTCTAAAAAAGTAATTATTATGGTCTATCTCACTGTTTTTTTCAACAGACCAGAAAACACTCAATTGCTGCTGAAAAAAATCCGTCTGCTTTCGACGGAGAATACTGATGAGTACATTCTCGGTGGACTAAATGGGAGAGATCTTGTACAAAATCTCATAGTATGGCTGAAGCTTTCTTCCAACTCAGCCCCCGAATCGCATCAGAAGAGGATTGAGGAGCGGAGAAACGCAGTTTGAGGGTACCCTTGAAGCAGGCGACTGAGAAAGTGACTGCCTCCGAGCTTAATCTCTATAAACTGTAACAGGCCGCTTATAGTCTTGCAGTTGGATATAAGAACATTCTTTCATCGTATTTCCAATATGTGCAAATCGTTCACAAGCTGCTGCAATGTTGTGCGAAATACAAATTCATTTTCTTTGATGTTGTCTGTTGCCGGCACCTCTTGAACTACTAGCCGCGAACCAGTAGGCTGTTTGCAACGAAAACCAGTAAGCGATCAGCCGGTGAGTAACACGTGCTCTTTGCTTGCCAAAATCATCATAATCTGTAAAGTTAAATGCTATTCATAGAATAAGGTGAACTATAACTGCAAGATATGACCACGACCACTGGCAGATTAAGAAGTTGTAGTATAAATCATAAAACCCACAGAGTTTGAAGGAAATTTTCGTATTCCAAAAACGTTATTGTGACGAAGAAAGTCTTGTTTCACCGACAAGGTAAAGATGTTTTTGACGGATGGAAAAATTAAGTGGAACATAGATGGACAGATCTCGGTCGTCAAATTCTTATAAAAGTAAAATGGGAGCAGTTCGTGGAAATTTCAGAAACCCAGTGAAATCCTATTCAAGACCAAAATTATTAATTACGTTAAGGCAATCCCAAATTAACTAAGAGGAATTTGAGTTTAATATATCGATGGGTCCAGCCTATAAAATTCCAACATCGAGTTCTCACTCCTCATCCACGTCTCTAGTGCAGAATACCTTATTTTTATTATTCATGGGAACACTGCATATTGGGCCATTTTTCGACCACAGTAAAGGAGTCCGCAGTCTGGACTGATTTATATGCGCAAATGTTTAGTAGCCGTTAATTGTGATAAACAACGCTTTGAAAAATCGTAACTGAAATTCAAAATGGACGCATGATCTGTGGATATATACTAATGTTTAGATACTGCTAGACACCTCCGAAGGTTACCTGAATGGGCAGCGACCGGATGTGTGTCAAAAAACAGAAGGTACAGACACCTGTACTACGAGAATGGTGGTAATAGGAGGTCTATCGACCGAGGAAGTATAACTGCCATAAGGCTGTTTCAAGACACGAAGGTTAAAAAGTACATAACTGCAAGAAGCTGATTTAAATTCATCCATAAAACATAAAATCACAAACGTCAATTTAAAATGCTGGAACATAGGAGTTGTAAATGGGCGGCAAAAAGGAAAGCGGAGAGCAAAGGTCAGACGAACCGATCACAGCCCAGAATGACCAATCACAATGAAGAAGAAAGTTAGAAGAATAAATCGTTAAATCCGACTCTTGTGATGCCACGACTGAAGCTATACCTGAACATAACAACATTGAAAGCCTAACCCCTAACCCTAACTGAAACATCTAACCTTATAATGACCCTTAACCCTAACTCTAATGCTTAGCCAAATGCTACTCCTAATGTTATCACGTAAGAGAGAAATAATGAGGATTAAAGGAAAGGGAAGACGGGAAGTTAACTTAAGTCTCCTCAAAAAACAAATTGGCAGAATCAGTGGAGGATGGAAACTGCGGGCTTCCCAGCAGCAGTTCAGACGGTAGAGCAATGGACTGCGGATTCTTAGCAGACGTCCTCATGTCGTATCCGCTCGCCGGAGACATTGTGGTAATTGCGTTTCATAAACTACAAGAACCTAACAAAATCGAGTTTGGGATTTTTCTAGTAAAAATGATCATTCACACTACATTTAACAAGGCAAGGAAGGGTGAGTGGCGTTCGCAAAGCTGTTTACAGACTTCCCAAGTTAAGCTTTACTTTTATCGTTGAAGGTTTTCGGTTATTTCCGGCTTCGGTAAAAAATAATGATTTTCTTGGAGACTTTATCCAAATATGGTACGTTGATCAAAAGAAAGGAAAGGCTTGCCAATAAAAACAGTAAACTTGTAAGGAAGACACATACTGCCGAATAATGATGGAAAATAGGTCAAAGTGGGTGGAAAAAGGCTGCTTCTTGTCACTTTATAACAGTTTGAATCTGCCCAAACGTTGATACAAAAATGATAAGGTCATCGGTCAGGGCATACAACCTAATTGAAAAATAAGCAACCTTAAAGACAATGGATAAAAAAGAAACAGATAACGACGTAGAAGCGAACTAGTAAACCGGAACTATGCACTGCCGGTTGTTGACATGAGATTGTTCCTCACGTGCGTACAGTAAATGGGCAAATTCATGAAAAATGCCGAAATTTACCACTCGCAAACCGGCACCAAAGCTTTGAAATAATAAAGAACCTTGTCAAGTGAATTTAAAACTTAAATTAAATATGAAAAGTTATACTTTTTTATTTATAAATACCAACTTTTAAATGGCGGAAAATTCCGAGAACGGGAAAATTCGATTTAGGTGACATCATAAGCATGTATATGCCAAAATAACATTGCTTTCCTCAAATTCCTTTGTACATATTTCTGGTGTTGGATTACAATTACTTTAGGTCTTCCTTGAAATACCAGCGAAAAATTCACGATTATAAAAGTTTTCAAGCGATTGACCGTGAATATAGATGCTGTTCTTTCAAAATAAGATATTCCTTTAAAGCATTTATCGAGGTAGTGAGTTTTTGGATATTCTTTCTAATGCAGATGATCGTTTTGGGACATATTTTAGGCTCACTCAAACATTAAACTCATTGCCGAGAAAGAGGAAGGTTTACAAAAAAAGCTGAAAATTAATCTGCCTAAGATCAGTAAAACGTTTTATAGAAAATTACCTCTTTAAGAATGTATGTGTGCTTAACCTTTTTTATAAGGCAATGCCATCGTACAATGTGTAGGTTTGACAAGTTTTTCATTTCTCCGAATATAAGTGATAAAATTTGTGCTGAAAATGAAAGAATTAACTTTTTGCTTTAAAATGGAGCGTTTTTGCCATATTTTTCCCTCTTAGGCTCCGTTATAAGATTGCAACTGCTCAACAGAGTATCCGAATATATTCTAAGATTTGCGAAGAATGATAATCTTTTTTGCGCTGCGTTTCTATATTACGCATTAACGAAAACTATATTATGCAAAAGTTATCTTGTCACATGCTTAAAATTTAACATCGATTTTCGGGGGTGTCCTCTCCACACTATAGTATACGTATTTTTTATGGGTCCAATTCTCGGTGTGGTAAAACAACATACAGTCCAACACGTTTAATGCTGTTTTGTGGCAAGAAACGTCTGAAATTTTCAAAAAATAATTCTTAGTCCCGAATTCATTTCTTGTTTCTGGAAAACTACACGAATCCTCGCACCTGCCTTCACCCGATATTCACTAACTTAAGGTCAAATTTTCCGGTTCCAGAAACCTTTCGTGTTTATATTAATCTTCTTTTATAGCACAACGCAGAAAAGTGACGGATTGTGTGCTGTGATATAAGATAACATAGGAAATTTATTGGATATCCATTTATCCCAGATTTAAGCGAAATCCTGTTTTTTTCTTCAATATACAAGATTGTAAATAAGATATTTTTTAGAAAAAGGCTTCCTGAATCTCATATCTCCTCAACAAGCTAGTATATAAAAGACCAAATTTACATTAAACAACTCACTGAAATTTCGATCATTACATTGGGTTGGGTTATCTACTGTAGGCCACCTCGGTGTAAATCAGTGTCTGAACGGTTTATGCCTAAAAAAACTTTGAATGGTACTTTTGGACAACGGCGTCCATTATCCGGCAGATTTTTCGTGATAAAAGGGGAGAAAGTTCATTTCCGACGTTAAAAAACCTCTGAGTAAGCATTAAATTTGTCCTTCTGTTAGTTTTTACATTCGTTCAATATGCCTGCATCCAAGAGTACAAGTGAATTCATAAACGAAATTTAAGTTGTCAAGCATAGACAGGGCAGCCTACATCGTTTTGATTGAAATGGTTTTTTTGGACTGATAAACATGAACTGAGCTACCCTTTATAATCCTTCAGTGGTACAAGGTAACCATGGCTTGCTCATGCCTGAAACATGGTCCTCCCAACACCATCGAAAGAACTTACCCTGCAGTTCAGCTCACGTCACTCTCTCCTACAGCAAATGTCCAAATAAACTGGCAGAGAATATCTTACGTATACAGTGTTATTTTCAAGGGGTACCTTTAAAGATATGGAAGCAAACCACAAATACACATAGAGGCATTTTTCATTTCTCCCTTATTGCACCAAGAGGACAAAGCGATAGCGCGTAGACCTGAACGCTCCATACCACATATCCGAGGAGTCACTTAGCAGAGCATTCTAGTTCCTCTGTGCTGCTTTTGGTGTTGAATTGCTTAACACTAAATAACAATGGACAGCGATTCAATGCTTTGTGTATAATAATGAAGAGACTTTAGTTAAATTAACCCCTGGAATTTACTTATCCGGGATCTGTTCATGCTACGTACTAACAGTTTTTGATGCTGATGTACTTTAGGTGCATAAATGGCCTAAAATGTCAATCTAAGTAACGGAATCAGCGGAGCCCGTATAACGGACGGACTGTACAAGCCATTGGGCGCTTGAGGCAATATAGCAGCGAACAAGGCGCAGAGATTAAATAACTGCCTTTATTCTGCTCGCTTGGATTTCTTGGTATTTAAGAGTCAACACCCAGACACTACCTACACATACCTCGCTCACGAAATTTGAAACTCATCCGATGTCACCTGTTTCATTGTGGGTCACTGTACCGAGGTCCACCAAACCTGTGGTTTTCAGTAGGGGTGTAGGGGTACTAGTTAGGGGTAGCACTACACAGATAGCATTTGGTCGTTCCATTTGTCTCGTACGGGTGGTGAATGCTCCTGTGGCCGCCTTTAACTGGTACCCAACTCCCACCTGTGGCTCCTCGAAGTTGGGTTCTTCCCAACGGCCACACCCTGGGCAACCGTCACGACCGGCGGGCTACACCAGGTGAGGGTCTCCGGTGTTGTGTGTGCCTCCACACCCGGTATGTCTGACTCCCGAACTTCCCACCTCCCTCTCTCTAAAAGTCCTACGGTGGGGCGACAGCAACTCCGTAGGCGGCCCAGGCTAACTCGGGTCGTTCTTCCACTAAACAAAACGGTGACCCAAAGTGGAGTTCGGCAGCCATCTGGGATGTCCGAGCAGCCCTATTGAGGGACAGCACTGCTTGCCTTTTCGCGGAGGAAGGGGCTAGAAAATGTGCCCTAAACAAATGTTGGTTATCACATCTTCTGCAGCCAGTCGCGGCTCGAAGATCGCCAAATACGCGGTCGTAAAACTCAAACAAACAACAATACCCCAGTCCCCATTCCCCTCGGCATACTATCCAGGCTGCTCGGGTGAGTCCACTCACACTAGCAGCCTGGAATGTTCGTTCCCTTTTAGACAATCCTAGGAGCAACCGGCCGGAACGGAGGACGGCGCTAGTCGCTCGGGAACTGGCGCGCTACAAGGTGGACATTGCTGCTCTCAGCGAGATCCGATTCTCTGAGCAGGGTCAACTGGAGGAGGTGGGTGACGGCTACACCTTCTTCTGGAGTGGCCGGCCAAAGGCAGAGCGACGCGACGCTGGTGTTGCCTTTGCCATCCGGAACGACATTTGGGACATCTTCCCTGTTTGCCGCAGGGTATCAATGATCGCCTGATGAGCCTCCACGTGCCTCTTCGGGGAGACCAGTTCGCCACCATCATCAGCGCCTATGCTCCCCCAATGACGAGCTCTGATGCGGCGAAGGACAAATTCTACGAGGACCTGCACGCCCTGCTGGCGACTGTGCCGAAAGAGGACAAGTTAATTGGCCTTGGTGACTTCAACGCCCGCGTCGGGACGGACCACGCTGCCTGGCAGGGAGTGCTGGGTCCCCACCGTCTCGGTAGCTGTAACGATAAAGGCCTCCTTCTTCTGCGAACGTGTGCGTAACACCGTCTCCTGCTGACCAACACCTTCCGACGTCGGAGAAGGTCTCGTGGATGCACTCTCGGTCACGGCGCTGGCAGCTGCTGGACTATGTTCTCGTCCGGAGGCGAGATCTACAGGAAGTGCTGGTAACCAAGGCGATCCGCGATGCCGATGGTTGGACAAATCACCGCCTCGTCCTCTCCCAGATGAGGCTCCGACTGCAACCCCGACGAAGGCCCCAAGGTAAGCGACCGCCAGGTAAGGTAAATACTCTTTTGTTCAATTTTCCTGCTCAGTGTTTTGATTTCAGCAACCAAATAACGGAGAAACCTGAGAACCTGCATGTTCCAGATCATAACGGCACCGTGGAGACACGATGGCGCCAACTGCGAAATGCCATCCAGTCCACCGCCCTCGAAGTCCTCGGACGCGCACGCCGTCAACACCATGATTGGTTTGACGGCAATGACGCCGACATCAGCAACTTACTCGCGGAGAAGAATAGACTACACAAAGCCTACATGGACCTTCGGACTGACGCCACCAAAGCAGCCTTTTTCAGATGCCGGCGCCTTGTACAACACTGGCTGCGGGAGATGTAGGATGCCTGGATGATCCGAAAGGCTGAGGAAATCCAGGGGTATGCGGACCGCAATGAAATGAAAAACTTTTTCAAAGCTTTCAAGGCCATCTACGGCCCGTGTAAAAAGGGGACCGCACCGCTGCTCAGCTCTGACGACACAACACTGCTGACAGAGAAATCGCAAATTCTGAAGCGCTGGGCCGAGCACTTCAGAAATGTCCTTAATTTCTCAACAGCCATCTCCGTTGCTGCCATTGACCAGATCCCTCAAGTGGACACGAACAATGACCTGAATCTGCCGCCTTCCCTACCAGAAACCATCCGGGCCGTGCAGCAGATTTCCAGCGGTAAAGCACCGGGATCCGACGCAATCCCACCGGCAGTCTACAAGCACATTGGGCCACGGCTGATGGCAGAACTCATAAAACTCTTCCAGGAGATGTGGCGCCAAGGATAAGTTCCTCAGGATTTCAAAGACGCGACCATCGTCAATCTCTACAAACGGAAGGGGAACCGGGACCTCTGTGATAATCATAGAGGAATCTCGTTGCTCAACATCGCTGGGATGATCTTCGCTCCTATCCTTCTCAATCATCTGAACGGTCACCTAGAGCAGGGCCTGCTCCCGGAAAGCCAATGTGGCTTCCTCTGACACCGTGGAACAACCGACATGATCTTTGCCGCCCGCCAGCTACAAGAGAAGTGCCAGGAGATGCGAACTCACCTGTACACTACCTTCGTGGATCTGACGAAAACCTTTGACACGGTGAATCGCGATGGACTGTGGAAATTCATGCAGAAATTCGGCAGTCCTGAGTGGTTCACGCACATGGTGCGTCAGCTTCATGACGGGATGACGGTGCGCGTCACTGATAATGGGACGGTATCCGAAGCATTCGCAGTGACCAACGGAGTGAAGCAGGGCTGCATACTGGCCCCCACCCTCTTCAGTCTAATGTTCTCTGCTGATGGACGCCTACCGCGATGAGCAGCCTGGGATCCGCATCGCCTACAAAACTAACGGGCATCTTCTCAACAGTCGGCGTATGCAGGCTCCAATGCGCGTGTCTACGACTACAGTTCATGACTTGCTCTTCGCGGACGACTGCGCCCTTAACCCCATGACGGAGGAGGACATGCAAAGGAGTATGGACCTCTTCACTGAAGGCTGCGCTAATTTTGGATTAACAATAAGTACAACCGAAATGGTTGTCATGCGCCAGCCTCCACCCAGCGCGGAATACAATGCTACCCGATTCAAGGTCAACGGTGCTCAACTCAAAAACGTGGAAACATTCGCTTATCTAGGAAGCACGCTGTCACACAACACGAGAATCGATGACCAGGTTGCCCAACGGATCTCCAAAGCTAGTCAGGCCTTCAGCGGGCTGCAGGCCTCCATGTGGAAACGCCACGGTATTCACCTGAACACCAAACTGAAGATGTACAAGTCCGTCATCTTGACGTTACTCCTATACGGAGCGGAGACCTGGACCCTTTACTCGAACAAAGCCAGGAAGCTTTATCACTTCCATCTCAGCTGCCTCCGCAGAATGGAGCTGAGATGGCAAGACAAGATCCCGGATACGGAAGTCCTTGAGCGGGCCGGAATCCTCAGCATCCACGCCATGCTGAGGCAAGTGCAACTGCGATGGAGCAGCCACCTGGTAAGAATGGACGACGAGCGACTACCCAAACGACTTTTCTACGGAGATGTCGCTACGGGTTCTCGCCGGCAGGGGAGGTCAAAAACGACGCTACAAGGACACTTTGAAGAAATCGCTGAAGCAACTGCAAATCAATCCGGCGACCTGGGAGGACCTCGCCCAAGATAGACCGGCATGGAGAAGATCCGTGAAGACTGGCTAAGCAATCTATAAGGCCAACCGGATCGCCGCCGCCAAGGCCAAAAGAGCGGCACGAAAGTCACCAGCGCCCCGGACCAACACCGCCAATGCCCAGGCCCTGCAAACAGGCCCGCGCTCTCAACGCATCTTCCGCGCGCGAATCAGCCTGGTTAGACATCTTCGGACGCAATGCACCAACAATCCGACAATTCCAATTTCTACGTCAAATTCTGCCAACCCTCCTTCTGACTCCCCCACCCTCACTCCTGGCATCAATTCCATTACTCCCACCAACATATAGACCACATCCATCTACTCATAGCCTGTTACCCCCACCACCACCACCACCACCACCATCAGCGATGGGGAATCTCGCCTAGGCTGTACTCAATGCGACCGCACATTCACCTCACGCATCGGCCTGGTCGGTCACTTGCGAATACATCGTACAGAGACCGGTCAGCCAGTGCCTGGAGTACCATCACACAGCAGAGATCGTCACCTCCACTGCCCTCACTGTCCTCGCGCATTCACTCATCGCATGGGCCTATTCGGTCACATGCGTATCCATGACAGCGGAATTCACCACAATGCCGACAACACCGATACACCATGCACACCCTCCGCTCCTGCCATTCTTAGCGCCCCTGCCACCCCCACTACCATGAATGACATCCCCCAGCCTCTACCGATTTCTCCTGCCCACACTGCGCCCGCAACTTTAACGCACGCATCGGCCTGGTCGGTCACCTACGAATCCATCGCACGGAGGCTGGTGAACCGGTGCCTGGGGCTCCGACATACAGTTGACGCGCCCGTCTTCACTGCCCTCACTGCTTCCGCACATTTACACACCGCATGGGCCTATCAGGACACATACGCCTCCACGAAAACCTGTGGTAAACCACCGGATGCTAAGCCGCCTCAGCGCCCAACATCTACACTAATACATAGACAGCACCCTCACAATCATCATAATGCACTAGATAAAATCACGGTCTCCTAGAAACCGTGGCTTGGAAGGCTGCCAATCTGACGCTTACACCAGACCACGCCGTCGGTCCAGTGTATGTGCTGTGTGTGTCGAGTGGCTGACCAGTGGACTGGGAGTCAGACGGCGATGGCTGCTTCATATTCCCCTGAGTTAGTGAATCCTGGTGTGTGCGTTATGGTGGCCAGGTCGTGCTGTGGCACGCGAAGACGAGTACGCCAACCCGTCAGCCAATGTGCCTACTCCCACATCAGACAACTGACCGGCTCGGATGGTGGTCTGATTGTGGGAGTGGGGGAGAGAGGTCGACAGCTCAGCGCATTTTCCTCCCTATAAACAATCTGCCGCGCTTGAAACTATCACGGTGCGCTTAAAGCTGTGGCTTGGAAGGTTGCCAACTGACGAGATAACTCAGACTGCGTGGTCAGTCCAATGTGTGTTTTGTGTGGAGTGACTGACTGTCGGACGGAGTGTCAGACTGCAATGGCTCCTTCTTACTGTGGCCTTTATGGCCCTCCCACTCCTTGGGATCCGAGCCCGGTGTGGTGGTACGCCCGGGGGCGGCTCCGGTCGCGCCAGCCACCTGCACCCTCTCTCATCTCCGGTCTTCTTGACTCTGTCTCGACACCGGGCTCAGGTGGGGGATGAGGAGAGAGTGCGGTATCTGCAGCGCAAGGCTACTATAACTTGAAGCATACGGTGGACCTCGTCGAAATCGACGGTCGAACTGTCGTCTTCGGGTTCCAGTAGCGCATAAAATTTTGATGTCGAACCCTTTTTTTCAAGCAGGAATTTCCAAAAATAGTTCTCTGACCTAAAGTACTTTCAAGAACGCAAACACGACTGCAAGTACGGGGTCGCTAGCCTGAGGGAGCGTGAATAGATATATATACCTTTATTTTGAAGGTATTATTCCAAAATTTTCAGCATAAATGTCCCTCATTCATCGTGAGTGAAATTGGACACGAAACCACATAACACCGGAAGATCACAAATGATGCATAAGGGATGAAGACTGCAACTATCGACACACTAAACAAGTGTCCTTAAATGCGTCGCAATTGAACTTCCTTCAAAACTGTGCTAGTGTCGTTCGCTGATGACCTCCTTATTGTAGTTCGAATAAACCAAAAGCAGTTAAAACAGTATATAATGGGCAAAATAGGCCTACCTATGTATTTATATAAGAAAATTTACATGCGAATGAAGAGCAGAAAAAATGGCGGTTCAATTTTAAAAGCCCGTGTCTTTGAAGTGTACAAGGCAGGCGGATCCACAAGAAAATGAGCAATATTCCAAAAAATTGTTTCCTATACTTTCGCACAACCCCATCTTTAGTTGCCCGTCTTACTGTCATAGGTAGCAATGCCAGGAGTCTGTCTGAAACTCCAACTAATTAAAGAAAATGTCGCTGCGTGTTGGAGAGGTTGGCAGCCGCGGCCGCGTGAGACCGCAGAGCAGGTGAGTGCATCATTCATTCACACAGCACCATCCCACCACTACTAGTACGACCACCACCAGAACCACCAACCACTCTCCCACGTTAGCTTTTTTTCCAATTGGAGGGGAGATTAATAGAATCAGGGGGGAGGGGGGGTGGGGAGGGCATCGGAGGTAGTTCGGTGCGGATGACAGTTGCTCGCGGCGGGTGGGGAGGGGCGAAGAGCGCACAGCTCACGCGCGCAGCACAGGCGTGCCCAAATATTTTTCGCCAAACCCCCCAGCGCCGAGGTCGCGGTCCACTGAATCCATTCAATCTGTCACAGATTGGATTTCCCTGCCTTCAGGGTGGCAGCCCGACGCGTCGCGCACTCGTGGCCACGTCACGGTGCATGGTAGAATTTGATTCGCGCCTAGGGGCGTGATCAGACGGCTTACTGGAGCGGGAAAGCACTGAAAAGGCATCGGAATAATTAGGGGCTGTCTTGAATAAACGATTCTGCCAGTCGTCCCGCAACAGCAGAAATTAGCATAAAGACGCTTCCTAATAAGTGATGCACAGGCAAAGTCATGACTTTGCACAACCCTCCAGTGAAAACAAAGAGTGAACAGGCAGTGTAACTTCTCTGTTGAGTTATTTCCAAATATTTCCAATTAACGTTCAAAATTCCTCTCTATAACTTGAGGTACGGATTCCTTCTGTGGCCACCTAAACAGGAGATGAGAACAGGAACCATCCGAAATATATGTGGATGTGTGCGAAATTCCGCGGAAATTAGGATTTAGGGTTAAGTTTAGGGTTGAGGTCGAGATTTGGGGCTAGATTCAGGATTATGTTAAGGGTTAAGGTTTGGGTTGACGTTAAGTGTAGGGCTAAGGTTAAAATTAGGGTTACAGTTTAGTTTTATGTATAGGTTAGATTTAGGGTTAAGACACGGGAATATTTATCCGTCCTAACATTTACCGAAAGGCCACCTATGTTATGTGGAAGGGGCGTTCCCACTTATATTTCCTGTAGAGGCAGCAAGAGACTTAAAAACACCAGAATGAAAAAATTGGATTGAAACCAAGTAGTGGTCTGCGAAGGTTACACAATCACGGATAATCTATACAACTGTAGAAGAGGGACAAAACTTAACAATGGATTGCTAATGCTTCATTTTGTAGCCTCAGTTACCACGAAAGCAAGAATTCCAAACCCTTTATTGTATTTTTGTAGGGCACGCCATTTTTCAGTAATTTTGAGCTAGGATATTACGATTTTTTACTATCGCAGGCTTTTAACAAATGCATGACTTGCTACGCTATTTAATCGTGTCTGCATGCAAACAACGGGGACTTGCCTCAAAATGCCTTTATTGCTGTTTTCGTTTAGTACCACATGGGCCTCCACAAGATTAGACCGGTGAGGGATTCTTCCTCAAATTTTAAGAAACCAGAACCGACAGCAATTCCAATTGTCTAGATGTGCCAAAAGATGTTCATCTGTGACTGCTCTCTTTTCAGCTAAGACCGAACATGGGCTTTTAATGTGCATAGACTGATTGTCCTTGCTATCTCATGCATTAACCTCATGCCTATCCTGAGATATTACTTAGCCGCGGGAATTTTTAAAAATAATGAGGCGGCATTAAACGAATAATTTTACTGTCAGCCTTCAGGTTCTTTGTTCCGCACAAAATCAGTCTTTTGTTCGTAAGTTAACGACACCCGGATTACGGCGTCTCCCTGTCTGCCGACAGCCAATTGAAATATTTTGAAATAATTTGCTGAAGAGATTTCCACCTACTTAAAAACCCATTCTCTTACGCCTTCTCCGCTAAAGCTACCTACCTGGCGTGCCAATGACGGCATGTGGAGCCCTTTACCGATGCGAAAGCAGAACATGGAGACTGATCACGTTACCTTCTGGCGGTTGCGACAGTGTTTGCAACACTGAAAGGTCACTGTAAGAACTAAAAATACCGTTATTGACTACATTTATAAGTAATTATAAGTCTATGGTTTATTTTTTCAGATTACCATAAACAAGGTCTGAAGTATTTGTGTTCTTGATGGCTTGAAGTAGAACCCAAAGGAAACAGAAATTAGCTGGGTCATACTTAGCAATGACTATTTGTTTTTCAGACGTCACGACTATGCGCGTGGAATCGAAATAGCAGTTATTTTTAAATTAAATTCTCAATTGCTCGATGAAAAATTATAATTTTGATTATAATGTTTAGTTTATTATAGGTCTTATTACTTCTTCGTGTTCGGTAGCTCCTACAGAATCATTTATTAACCGTATTAATATAAGTACAATGATGGAAATTTAGACGCCACAAAAGCTAAAATACACCGCTTTCGAAGTTAGCCGGCCAGAAATCACTTCCTCTTCAAAAGGCTATCAAAGTGTCACATTGCCGTTTGAAGATTAAACGTGACAGTGGAAACACCGAGTAACTTAAGAATCACATAAAAATAAGGTATCCTTGTGACACTTCAATTTCCGGAGGAATTGATTTCGTAATGGAGTGCATTTGCAGCAACCGGTAAAATGTTCGTACGCAAACGTCTTGGTCTTGTGACGAATGGTTATCCTGAAGCCTTGATGTAGGACGTATTTTGGTCGGTCGACTGAATGGAAAGTCACTGCAGTACGTTAGCTTCCAGGGAGTAGAGTTAAATTGTCTTCGGGAAATAATTTAGAGTGAAGGATTACTTAGGAAAGCTTGTCGAGAGGAATCGATTATTCTGAGAACATAGCACCAAAAATACGAGGCTGCATAGGTCATAGCAGAGCTTGTAATATCTAAAAAGATGCCTCATAAATGGTGGCTAGTAACTGCACCTCTCAGATTCGAAGTTGTCTCAAAGTCAGACTGAACACTTTACGTCCAGGGGCAAAATGGCCGTTATTCCAAACCGAAAAAATCACCTTTCAGTTGCCAGTTACAATGCAAATGTGATGAGTTGAACTACGTCAGAAAAGTCGGTGAGGTTCGTCAAAGATGTGTGAACCGAAATTGGCTGCGCAGAAGGTAGATCTAACTTCACTCGTGATCGCCTTGAGTATCTCAACTCATCTAATGTAAATTTTCAATGCCATCGAGATGGAAGGTATGCGTGGACACCATCCAGAACGACAACTGTGAGTGCCACGACTTGTTGACTGCCGATTAACCATCCAGTCCATCTACCAAGTTCTTGTATGCTCTCAAGTACTCTCCCAAGAATAACTTAAGTGATCAGTCAAGATGTTGGAGGGCAAACACAGACGTGAATATTAAACCCTTAGTAAGTCATGGTAATGTGCTAGAAAGACGAAGAGGATTCCTACACAGCCATGTGGCCTGGAATGCGATCCTTATACTGCATTTACCAGTCCTTGATTGTGGAGAGTTAAAAGTGCTATTTGAAAAGTTAGACGCATAATATAAATTGTCCTCTTTTGAAGCAATCGGGCGAATGTTCAGACAAGGTGGTCTCTTAGTTGTCAGGTAATTTGGAGGAGATGCCTCGTTTACTGGAAGACCTTGAGCTTGAGTATGAACATCTTATCATCTCAGGGCCCTAAAAAGTTATTTAAGGCTGCTTAGTTAAAGCCTATGCGGTAGTATCCGAAGTAAAATATTCGATGCACGCTTTCCATGATTGAGAATCTCAGTATTCGGCATTAGTAATGTAAATTTAACGTTTTTGCTAAGACTGTGTGCCTAAGTTCTAAAAAATACACATCCGAGTTCGGCTGGCGGGAAAAAATCTAACTGAGTTTGTTAGACCGAAAATAAGCACTTTTTCCAAAATCCAACCACCTCAAACAGCCATGTTAAGGTTATTCGTCAGGAACAACAATGAATATTCCAGAATCCAGGCCACTCTTTTGAGTTACTGCATTAACCAGTTAAGTCCTAATTTGGCAAGCATTATAGTGCAACCACACTGAAAGATGTCTTGCTAATTATACAGAAATTCTGGCACTTACTTAAAAAATTGGAGGAGGCAGGAATTCCCGTAAGTTTATTGACTGCTACCGGGCCCTCACTCATGGAAAACACAGTATTTACCTGCACACGCTGCAAATATATCAAAAGTTACGCGAATTTATTAAAGGAATTATGAACATCCATGTTTACTGATGGATTGATTTGCCCCAGCGTACGCGCAATTTGAGGATTTTAGCTTTTTCCTTGTCTTTTGAAAACGGGATATAGGCAGCTCTTTGGGCCAAGAAAACTGCTACTGTATTGAGGTAGAAAATCATTCAGGACTACTTGTGCTACTTGGATTGCCCCCCACGAGGCAGCACCAGGCAGGACCAAAACCGGGGCAAATTTGGCGCTTGAGACGCGTTGGCTGGGTCGCGCAGGGTCCGCGCGATCCCAGTACTGCTGTTGCAAATGATGTTTGTGGTAGTGGGGTGTAGGGGTACTAGCTAGAGGCAGCACCACACAGCTTGCATTTGGTCGCTCCATTTGTCTCGTACACGTGGTGAATGCTCCTGTGGCCGCCTCTAACTGGTACCCAACTATCACCTGTGGCTCCTCGAAGTTGGGTTCTTCCCAGCGGCCACACCCCGGGCAACCGTCACGACCGGCGGGCTAAACCAGGTGAGGGTCTCCGGTTTTGTGTGTGCCTCCGCACCCGGTATGTCTGACTCCCGAACTTCCCACCTCCCCCCGCTCAAAAAGTCCTACGGTGTGGGGTGACAGCAACCCCATAGGCAGCCCAGACTAACTCGGGTCGTTCTCCTACTAAAACAAATCCATGACCCATAGTGGAGTTCGGCAGCCGTCTGGGATGTCCGAGCAGCCCTATTGAGGGATAGCATTGCTTGCCTCCTCGCGGAGGAAGGGGCTAGAAAATGTGCCCTAAAAATGCTGGGTCTCACGTCTTCTGCAGCCGGCCTTGGCTCGCAGATCGCCAACTACGCGGTCGTAAAACTCAAACAAACAACAATACCCCCGTCCCCATCCCCCTCGCCATACTCTCCAGGCTGCTCGGGTGCGTCCACTCACACTAGCAGCCTGGAATGTTCGTTCCCTTTTAGACAACCGGCCGGAACGGAGGACGCCGCTAGTCGCTCGGGAACTGGCGCGCTACAAGGTGGACATTGCTGCTCTCAGCGAGACCCGATTCTCTGAGCAGGGTCAGCTGGAGGAGGTGGGGGCCGGCTACACTTTCTTCTGGAGCGGCCGGCCAAAGGCAGAGCGACGCGACGCTGGTGTTGCCTTTGCCATCCGTAACGACATCGTGGGACGTCTGCCCTGTCTGCCGCAGGGTATCAATGATCACCTGATGAGCCTCCGCCTGCCTCTTCGGGGAGACCAGTTCGCCACCATCATCAGCGCCTATGCTCCCCCAATGACGAGTTTTGATGCGGCGAAGGACAAATTCTACGAGGACCTGCACGCCTTGCTGGCGACTGTGCCGAAAGAGGACAAGTTAATTGTCCTTGGTGACTTCAATGCCCGCGTCGGGACGGACCACGCTGCCTGGCCGGGAGTGCTGGGTCCCCACGGTCTCGGTAGCTGCAACGATAACGGCCTCCTTCTTCTGCGCACGTGTGCGGAACACCGTCTCCTACTGTCCAACACCTTCTTCCGCCTTCCGACGCGGGAGAAGGCCACGTGGATGCACTCTCGGTCGCGGCGCTGGCTTCTGCTGAACTATGTTCTCGTCCGGAGGCGAGATATACAGGATGTGCTGGTAACCAAGGCGATCCGCGATGCCGCTGGTTGGACAGATCACCGCCTCGTAATCTCCCAGATGAGGCTCCGACTGCAACCCCGACGAAGGCCCCAAGGTAAGAGGCCGCCATGTAAGTTAAATACCCTTTTATTAAATTTGCCTGCTCACTGTTTTGATTTCAGCAACCAAATAACCGAGAAACTGGAGGACATGCATGCTCCAGATGATAACGCTACCGTGGAGACACGATGATGTCAACTGCGAAATTTCATCCAGTCCACCACCCTCGATGTACTCGGACGCGCACAGCGTCGACACCAGGACTGGTTTGACGACAATGACGCCGACATCAGCAACTTACTTGCAGAGAAGAATAGACTACACAAAGCCTACATGGACCTTCGGACTGATGCCACCAAAGCAGCCTTTTTCAGATGCCGGCGCCTTGTACAACACTGGCTGCGGGAGATGTAGGATGCCTGGATGATCCGAAAGGCTGAGGAAATCCAGGAGTATGCGGACCGAAATGAAATGAAAAACTTTTTCAAAGCCATCAAGGCCATCTACGGCCCGTGTATCAAGGGGTCCGCACCGCTGCTCAGCTCTGACGGCACAACACTGCTGACAGAGAAATCGCAAATTCTTTAGCGCTGGGCCAAGCACTTCAGAAATGTCCTTAATTGCTCATCAGCCATCTCCGTTGCTGCCATTGACCGGCTCCCTCAAGTGGACACGAACAATGACCTGAATCTGCCGCCTTCCCTACCAGAAACCATCCGGGCCGTGCAGCAAATTTCCAGCGGTAAAGCACCGGGATCCAACGCAATCCCACCGGAAGTCTACAAGCACGGTGGGCCCCGGTTGATGGCAGAACTCACAACACTCTTCCAGGAGAGGTGGCGCCAAGGACAAGTTCCTCAGGATTTCAAAGACGCGACCATCGTCCATCTCTAAAAACGGAAGGGGAACCGGCAACTCTGTGATAATCACAGAGGCATCTCGTTGCTCAACATCGCCGGGAAGATCTTCGCCCGTATCCTTCTCAATCGTGTTAACGGTCACCTAGATCAACGCCTGCTCCCGGAAAGCCAATGTGGCTTCTGCTGACACCGCGGAACAACCGATATGATCTTTGCCGCCCGCCAGCTACAAGAGAAGTGCCAGGAGATGTGAACTCACCTATACACTACCTTCGTGGATCTAACGAAAGCCTTTGACACGGTGAATCGTGAAGGACTGTTGAAATTCATGCAGAAATTCGGCAGTCCTGAGTGGTTCACGCACATGGTGCGTCAGCTTCATGACGGGATGACGGTGCGCGTCACTGACAAGGGGACGGTATCCGAAGCATTCGCAGTGACCAACGGAGTGAAGCAGGGCTGCGTACTGGCCCCCACCCTCTTCAGTCTCATGTTCTCGGCTATGCTGATGGACGCCTACCGTGATGAGCAGCCTGGTATCCGCATCGCCTACAGAACTAACGGGCACCTTCTCAACAGTCGGCGTATGCAGGCTCCAATGCGCGTGTCTACGACTACAGTTCATGACTTGCTCTTCGCGGACGACTGCGCCCTTAACACCGTGATGGAGGAGGACAAGCAAAGGAGCATGGACCTCTTCGCCGAAGGCTGCGCCGATTTTGGATGAACAATCAGTACAGACAAAACGGTTGTCATGCACCAGCCGCCACCCAGCGCGGAATACAATGCTCCTCAAATCAATGTCAACGGTGCTCAACGCAAAAACGTGAAAACCTTCGCTTATCTAGGAAGCACGATGTCGCGCAACACGAGAATCGATGACGAGGTTGCCCAACGGATCTCCAAAGCTAGTCAGGCCTTCGGTCGGCTGCAGGCCTCCGTGTGGAATCGCCACGGTATTCACCTTAACACCAAACTGAAGATGTACAAGCCGTCGTCTTGACGATACCCCTTTACGAAGCGGAAACCTGGTCCGTCTACTCGAACCAAGCCAGGAAGCTGAATCACTTCCATCTCAGCTGCCTCCGCAGAATACTGAAGCTGAGATGGCAAGACAGGATCCCGGACACGGAAGTCCTTGAGCGGACCGGAATCCTGAGCATCCATGCCATGCTGAGGCAAGTGCAACTGCGATGGAGCGGACACCTGGTAAGAATGGACGACGAGCGACTACCCAAATGACTTTTCTACGGAGATGTCGCTACGAGTTATCGCCGGCAGGGAGGTCAAAACGACGCTACAAGGACACTTTGAAGAAATTGCTGCAGCAACTGCAAATCAACTCGGCGACCTGGGAGGACCTCGCCCAAGATAGACCGGCATGGAGAAGATCCGTGAAGACTGGCTAAGCAATCTATGAGGCCAACCGGATCGCCGCCGCCAAGGCCAAAAGAGCGGCACGAAAGTCACCAGCGCCCCGGACCAACACCGCCAATGCCCAGGCCCTGCAAACAGGCCCGCGCTGTCAACGCATCTTCCGCGCGCGAATCGGCCCGGTTGGACATCTTCGGACGCAATGCACCAACAATCCGACAATTCCAATTTCTACGTCAAATTCTGCCAACCCTCCTTCTGACTCCCCCACCCTCACTCCTGGCATCAATTCCATTACTCCCACCATCATAGAGACCACATCCATATACTCATCGCCTGTTAGCCCCACCACCACCACCACCACCACCACCACCACCACCACCACCACCACCACCACCACCACCATCAGCGATGGGGAATCTCTCCTAAGCTGTACTCAATGCGACCGCACATTCACCTCACGCATCGACCTGGTCGGTCACTTGCGAATAAATCGTACAGAGACCGGTGAGCCAGTGCCTGGAGCACCATCACACAGCAGAGATCGTCGCCTCCACTACCCTCACTGTCCTCGCGCATTCACTCATCGCATGGGCCTATTCGGTCACATGTGTATCCATGACAGCGGAATTCACCACAATGCCGACAACACCGATACACCTGCACACCCTCCGCTCCTGCCATTCGTAGCGCCCCTGTCACCCCCACTACCATGAATGACATCTCCCCAGCCTCTACCGATTTCTCCTGCCCACACTACGCCCGCAACTTCAACTCACGCATCGGCCTGGTCGGTCACCTACGAATCCATCGCACGGAGGCTGGTGAACCGGTGCCTGGGGCTCCGACATACAGTTGACCCGCCCGCCTTCACTGCCCTCACTGCTTCCGCACATTTACACACCGCATGGGCCTATTAGGACACATGCGCCTCCATGACAACCTCCGGTAAACCACCGGAGGCTAAGCTACATTAGCGCACACTATCTACACTAATACATCAAAAACACCCTCACAATCACCATTTACCAGAGTATATCACGGTTTCCTAGAAACCGTGGCTGGGAAGTCTGCCAATCTGACGCTTCCACCAGACTACGCCGTCGGCTCTGTGTATGTGCTGTGTGTGTCGAGTGGCTGACCAGTGGACTGGGAGTCAGACGGCGATGGCTGCTCCATTTCCCTAAGTTAGTGAATCCTGGTGTGTGCGTTATGGGGGCTAGGTCGTGCTGTGGTGAGCGAAGAAGGGTACGCCGATCCGTCAGCAAATGCGCCCACTCCCACATCAGGCAACTGACCGGCTCGGACAGTGTCTGATGGTGGGGGTTGGGGAAAGAGTGAGGTCGAGAGCTCAGCGCATGTTCCTCACTATAAACAATCTGACGCGCTTGAAACTATCACGGTGCGCTAAAAGCCGTGGCTTGGAAGGTTGCCAACTGACGGGATAACTCGGACCGCATGGTCAGCCCAATGTGTGCTTTGTGTGGAGTGGCTGACTGGAAGACTGAGAGTCAGGCTGCAATGGCTCCTTCTTAATGTGGTCTTTATGGGACTCCCACTCTATGGGATCCGAGCCAGGTGTGGTGGTACGCCCAGGGGCGGCTCCGGCCGCACCAGCCACCTACGCCCTCTCCCATCTCCGGTCTTCTTGACTGTGTCGTGAGACAGGGCTCAGGTGGGGGAGTAGAAGAGTGCGCGGTAACGTTAACCGCCGCGGTCGGAAGTTTGCCAACTGACAATTGCACTCAGACCTCGCAGTTAGTCCAATGTGTGTTGTGTGGAGTGGCTGACTGGTGGTATGAGAGTCAGGCTGCGATGGCTCCTTCTTAACGTGACCTATGGCTATCTCACACATATGAGATGTAAGCCGTTCAACCCCCTGTTGTGTGAAATCCTGGTGCTTGTGTTTGGGGGGCCAGGTCGTGTACGTAGTACACGTAGACGAGGTCACCAGCAGCTGCGCCCGCTTCCGCATCAGACAACTGACCGGCTCGGATAGTAGGGCTTTTGAATTTGAGCCGCCATTTTTGTTTGCTCTCCATTCACGAGGAAATTTTCTCTAACTGTTCTCTCCTCTACCTATTTTTTTTTGATATTCTGTTTTTTTTACGTTTATTTGTTTGTCTGAACTATGTTTATAAGGTCATCTCTACACTACGCTAACACCTTTTTGAATGCACGTAAACTGAAAAATTTACCGAATAATTTCCATGAAGCCAGCTGTTGCCCTTTTTCGGCCAATTTGTCGGACGTGTGATTCCCCGTGCTCAAGTCTTCACGCTTTTATCAACAAAAACCTGCGCAGCGGAAAAAAACACCGCTGCGGTTGGCAATTCGCCTTGAAGCGTCAACCAAACGACAAACTGTCAATTCCCGGCTTTCTTTCAACAAATTGTCGTTCGATCTTCAACAAAACTCATGATATGGAGTTACTTTTTGTTGAACAAAAGAACATAGTAAGACTCAAGTGATTTGTCTTCAAGAGACATGGTTAAACAGTGACATTGACGCACAGCTAATTAGCCCCCGTCTTTCTGTTGCTTTCGAGCAGATCGAAAATCTTCATCATCCAGTAGAGGCGGTGGGGTGGCTATTTTGGTCAATAAGGATTGGTGTTTTTTAACTGTAAGTCCTTATTTTTCCTACTCTGAGGATTTGATAGACGTTATTACTGTCATCTGTAAGCCCCGATTTTTATATACATTTAAGGGCATCATATATGTTAGTATCTATATTCCCCCCTCTACCTGTGAAGGTGCGCTTAACCGTTTCTTTGTCTTTCTTTCGGAAAAACTTGCTTTATTGTCCTGCGAGCATCTTATTGTCTTATGTGGTGATTTTTAATCGTGTGAATTTACGTCCGTTTACATTATTAGGCTTTTGATGACCTTGTTTCCTTTAATACTCGCGCTGATGCCCCTCTTGATCACGTTTTTGACTAACCAATCCAAGTTCTTCCTTGTTAAGAACAGAGCTCCATTATCTGG
This sequence comes from Schistocephalus solidus, assembly GCA_017591395.1. Lineage (NCBI taxonomy): Eukaryota > Metazoa > Platyhelminthes > Cestoda > Diphyllobothriidea > Diphyllobothriidae > Schistocephalus > Schistocephalus solidus. Next base: position 280,756 of record WEDG01001547.1, read on the forward strand.
TTCCGATCACTCTGTATTATTAGGCCTTCCAAAAATTTACTCCCGCTTCTACACGTGCGCTGCTACTCAAACCGGAAAGGAAAGTTAAGGTTCACGACACATCCCCGGAAAACATTTTTCTTCTCCAGACTTCTGGAGGAATCTTAAGCGTCTCTGGAGGAATCTTAAGCGTCTCACTGGCCAATGTGGTAAACTGGCACATGTTGATGCTGATTAAGACGATCTAAATAAACATTTTATCCATACTTCTACTGACTCAATCCCCACAAACAACCTTTTGTTACTACCAAGCGTTTTTTTCTCCCGTGTCAGTGGCAACAGTGGAGAAACATCTGAAAAATGTTCGTGGTTCAACTGCTGCTGGGCCGGATGAAGTCTCTCCATTTGTTTTAAAATACTGCTGCTCTCAGATTTCCCCTATTTTGACACACCTTATAAACATGTCCTTCATGGAGTCAAAGATCCCTGACATTTGGCGTTCAGTAAGAATCAATCCCATCCCTAAAAAGTCAGCTAATTTTGGTCCTAAATCTTTCCGTCCAATAGCCTGCTCTTCCGCTTTACTGAAGATTGCTGAACGAGTCGCTCTCGATACAATTAAACCTTTTTCCTCCAATTTCTCCGACCCATTACAATTTGCCTATAAGGCCCAGCGTAGTACCCTAGATGCTGTTGCCCTTGTAGTACATTCGGCTCTACGAGATTTAGATAAGGGCTGCCGCGCGTACGCATGCGCATTTCTTGACTACTCCTCTGCCTTCAACACCATCCCGCGCCATCTCCTTCTTAATAAAACATCAGCGTCTGGCTCTCCCGGCTGGGTTGTCTCTTGGCTTGAAGATTATTTTTGCTTCCCGCACTCAATTCGTACAATCCGGCAAGCGGAAGTCTACTGTCCTTCAAACAACTGCGGTGTTCTTCAAGGTGCCATCTTATCCCCTCACCTCTTTTTCCATTTTACACTGATGATTTGAGGTCGCAAATGACTGTCTGTACATCAAATATGCCGATGACATGGTTGTTGGTCATCCTCTTAAAAATCAGACACATCTCCAGTGTCTGAAGGATGGCCTTGACCATGTTGCAGCCCTGGTCGTCAGATAATGGCCTTCAACTGAACCATGAAATCTGTCCAATGTGTTTTTCACCTGCGACCATCCCTAGTTCTCAATTCTCAGCCGTCCTTTCCAACGAGGTATCCTCTTTTTCGGTACCTTGGCGTAACTCTGACATCGAATCTTTCATTCTCCCAACATATCGATGCTCTTTTTTTACAAAAATTCGTAAACTTATATATTATATTCGCCGTTTACGTTCCTATCACACACCTCAGGCCCTTATCTGGCGATTTATAGAGGCACGTGTTCTTCCCCCTCATCCTTTATTGCTCTCCCGTGATTTTTTTCCAGCCTTGCTTAAAAAGGATTTTTTTGATTTTTAAAACGTATTCTCCGAATGCTCTCTTCTGCTGCTGGTGTTTCTTATACTGTTTTTGAGTGGATTTGATAGCAAAACGGCACTTTACGACAGTCAAACAATTCGCTGGGCGAATCCTTGATGATGAAACCCATCCCCTCCACTCTGAACTGATTGCTGTGAAGTCTTCCCGTCCGATGCGCCGAGGCTTTTCGACATATAGCATGCCGTACAACGGCATACCAGCGCTCCGTTTTTGCCATTTCTAGCACGCTACCTTACGTGTGAAGAGACTGAAATAAAAAGCTCAGACTAGAACTGTCTCTCCGCTAGATGTCCATTTTTGACTCTTTGATTCTTGTATATTATGTTTACTTATCCTATTATCTTAGTGAATGGAGCCGTTTATATTTTTGCTGAAAATTTTGAATGATACTTCAAAATAAAGCGTATTCCTCTCTCTCTCTAGTCTGATTGTGGGGGTAGGGGAGAGAGTGAGGTCGAGAGCTCAGCGTATTTTCCTAACCATAAACAATCTGACGCGCTTAAAACTATCACGCTGCGCTACAAGCCGTGGCTTGGAAGGTTGCCAACTTACGGGATAACTCGGACCGCGTGGTCAGCCCAATGTGTGTTTTGTGTGGTGTGGCTGACTGGCGGACTGAGAGTCAGGTTGCAATGGCTCCTTCTTAATATGGCCTTTATGGCACTCCCACTCCATGGGATCCGAACCAGGTGTGGTGGCCCGCCCAGGAGCGGCTCCGGCCGCGCCAGCCACCTGCGCCCTCTCCCATCTCCGGTCTTCTTGACTCTGTCTTGACACCGGGCTCAGGTGGGGGAGGAGGAGAGAGTGCGGTAGCTGCAGCGCAAGGCTACTATCACTTAAAACTAATTCACGCGCAAGTCGCCGTCCCTGCACCACCTGGTGTGGAGCATACAGTGGACCTCGTCGAAATCGACAGTTGAACTGCCATTGTGGTAGTATGCCTAGTCGTACGCTTCAAACAGCACCGGCCACTTTGGCCCATTCCAGCATCAAATGGCAGGCAGACAGGCTCGGACAGCCGATTGGTGCATGTTGGAGGGAAGAGAGAGAGGAACTAAGTGTGGTAGAGACTGGGGCGTCCATCTCCACTGCAAATCAGCGCATTTCTCTCTCTATAAAAAATCTCACGCGTTTGAACTTGCTCCAATGCGCTTAAACTGGTGACCAGGAAGCCTGTCGACTGACGGGATAAATACATTCTCTTGGTCAGTACGGTGTTTGAGGTGACCGATTGGTGAACTGATTGCCAGCCTGCAATAACTCTTTCTTGGTGGATGGACGCACACCGACCGGTAACTGATCACACTCGTCCCTCCCTGCTTTGGGGCACCATCTTGGGTTGGGTATGACTGGCTGATAAGCCAGAAATTGCTATTCCAGTCTCCTTCATCTATGTCTGAAGGCAAAACTCCTTCTTTAGGTGCCTTGGTTGCACTCTCACGCGTGCAAGATCCCAGTAGCCTTCATAAAAGCATGACACAAGTTGTGGGGACCAGGTCATGTGTGGCACGCATAGACGGGCTGTTTATCTTTGTCAGCCACTGCATCCGAGCCCACCTCCCGTCATTTTAACATTGGTTTGCCGTCAAAGCGAGGTGGCTGAGGGAGGAGGGACCACAGACGATAATGCGAAAGTTGGTCTCACTATAAACTAATTAAAATTCCATTCACCATTGCCGCGAGCCCTCCATGGGGCACACAAGAGCCCTCATCTATCGGGATGGTCAAACAATCGGTATTCTGATAATAATTACTGAGTTGACTGTTTTTTTTAAAAGAAGCATGCTTTTACAACTTAGGACTGCTCGGGAGGGAGCTCTCTTATTTTTTGACGCTAGCGTTTGATCAATTGAATGCGTTTAAAACCTAGAAATTAAGAATGAGGAACCTGCAGCGACTTAAACATGGATCTTTTGAGGCACATTTTGAACTTCGAAAATAAGATTATTTCAACAAATAATCATTCAAAATACAAGGCCATAGGGAATACATCTCGTAGCAAAAGATTACAAAGCCTTGAAATTTGATATTCACCGTAATAAATGCACGATCTATGGAAGTTTAAGAATATAAACTGTCCGAAGAATGGGAGGGGGCGAGAACTCCATCAAGCGTTAATTTATTATAATGTCGCATATCTGTGGAATGCTGCCTTACTGTAAAAATTGGTTGCTTCCTACGCATTGGCTAATAATACACAGCCTAGTGATCCGGACCTGATGAATAGGTTCCAAGGGCATTTTAATAAACGTTGGCTACTACTGCTACTGTGTTATATGAAACCGACTGACCGCGAATGAACGCTCCCAGTACGGGAACGTTCACACAATAATATTGGGCTACTGATAACAAATGAGTAAACAGTAATTTAACTTCCAACAACTGACATTCATTGAACATATTCACTTAACTGATTATCCTTCTAGGAAGCAATGGGCCACATGGATAGTTGAAAATTGTAGAAATTCTCGATTCCTTATAGTCAGGTAGTCAATTAAGTTCTACAGGTTGCTCTTTTGTAAACATCGAAAGGAAATTATGATTGCATTCGATCACATAAAAAGCGGTCCTCCTATGGCCAACGAAATATAGTGTCTAACCCTTCTAAGCCGACAACGAACACTTACCCTAACGAGCACATGAATAGAGTAAGCGTTGACTTTATATGCAATATGGTTTCCCATTTACATGTTGACGCTTCCTTTGTACCCTTATTTGGGCCGCATATTGCGTTCTTGCCTCGATCTTATATCCATCTTCTTTAGTTTTATCAAGTACAAAAACGACCGTATCATACATAAAACAGCGGCTTTCTTGATTCTTTATCTTTTTCAAAGCTAACAATAGTAGAAGGAGAGAACTTATCCGGTTAAGATAAACTAAATTTCTCAAAATGGGCTAGATCGTTTTTATCTTTTCGCCTGCTGGCGTGAAATATTAACCATCACATTTGTAAAATCGTACCCATCTATTGCATATTTTTAAAAAAATTCAAAGACTGGTGTAAAGTTTTCCCACTTCCAGCAAAAATATACCATAGAATTGCAGGAAACAACCACAAATGAAATATTTTGTATTCAAAAGTGAACTCTCTGAAAACATAATATCTTGACTTCCCCTATTGTAAGCTTCGTGGAAGTTAAAGAATCTAGAAGGTCGCTGTTTGATGAACGATACGTTTGTTTTTTTATTCGATCAAACTAAATAAGATGAATATTAGAACAAGGCAAGATAGCAATATGCAACCTAACTCAGGGGACAAAGGATACATCAGCGTGGAATACGTGACCGTATTAAATACAAAACTGAACCTTTGAACTTTCTACCGCGTCCTTTGTATGTTCTGTTATTCAGCGTGTTATAAAGCAGCGTCTAGTGGAAATACCGATTAAAAACTGACAGAAAAGATAGTGCTGGACACATCTTATTCAATACGCACCATTTTTAATCCTTCGTGAAAGAAAAAGGGGGTCATTTGATCGGAAATAACTTGTGATCTTCAGTTCCAATTTACTTGCTGAGATAACTGCCCACTGAAGCCAGCACAAGCTACTCACAAACCAATTGAGGAGAATTGGCGCTGCGTACGTTTAGCCAATCTTTTCTGCCAAACGCAAAAGGGCCTTGATCTTACCAAATGACCTGCTGTTTCACTTGTAAAACTGTAGTCCCTGCAGTTGACATATTACCAGTAATTGGGGCAATAATTGACAATGGGGTGAAAAGTTCAGTATACAGTGCAGATATTCGCTGTTTGTCAGGGGATTTCTTGAAACTTTAGAGTTTAAATTTTAATCCAAGAAGAATTTTAGATGCCTTTAGAAGAGACTCACATCCTGTGCCGATGTTTCCTATATAAATTTGAGAACTTCGACTGTTCTGAAGTGGCAGCAGACAGCATACCTGAAGAGCATTAGGCATGCATTAATTGTAAGTAACATATTAGAAGAAAAAGACTACGATCTTATGCCGTAATTCTATTTGACACAAAGAACAGTTGCTTAAACAGTTAAAAGTTACAGACACATAGCCTGGACAACTAAAATGCGATGGAGGATAAAAAGTGCCCTGGATTACTGCCGTCTAAATCCACAACGGACATAAGGAAAGGCTAATATGCTATCCTGTTACTGGGATAAAGTCTTCAAAAAGTGCACGATTCTCCCATGTTCAGAAGATGTGCCGCCTTCACATGCAAATATGCGATGGAATGCATCACCGAGTAAAAAGATAGTTAAGTAAAGCAAGATGTTAAAAAACTTTTGCTCTTTAGAAAGGTGTATTGGCAGCAGAGAGGGCGCAAATACCAGGTTGTAGGGGAAGTCCTGCAGGCTATTTATATATCAAAATCCGCATTGCATGATCTGCCCGTCGTTCCTATGGCAACTGACTTACATAACCGTCGGTGGTATATAATATAATTAACCATTCTCACAGTTTAAAAGTTTGATAACTATTCCTACTGATGGTGGCAACTACTTAAGTTATTTTCACTATTCTAAAATGAGAACATTGTACAATAAAAAACATATACAATGAATAAAATGCTTTGAAGACAACCATTTAATTCTGGCTTTATTAATGATCAACTGTTTTGCCTCGAGGTGACCCGTAGTCCACGAAATCGTAAGCCAGTTCGGTAAATGCCTCATAATCAGTGACTAGGCCTCCAGCAATGGACACCCATTTAACCCTCTCTACTCGATTATCGGCAATCATGGCAGTAAGCATTCTGTCCAAATCTGGGTTCGGCATAATTATCGGCTCGTAAGTTAGCTGAAATAAGCATGATCATAATGTTTACCAGCACCATGGCGATACCAGTCTAGACAAGGTCTTAAAAAGAGTAACGCAATCGACGAACTTTGATTTGGGTAAGCCGAGTTTGTGAGTGAACCCTACGAATCAGTGAAAATTTTCTGCTTCATTCGCAGGAAGTTCCTAAATCGATTGTACAATTTAGCTTTCGTACTGTGATCCCTGAGACGCATTCATAGTTTTTCTAAAACCATCAGAGGCCAGAAGCCTGAATTCCCAGTCGTAGGGCAGAATATGCTTGTGCTTGGTCCCAAAGGCTGAAATTTTAGTCTCGTTTTTGTCCTTTCAACGGGGATGCAAATACATCTAGTGTCAGTAGTAAATGCTGCATAGAAGCTGGATGCAGCTGTCCGTATCACCCTGGATAACAGGGGTAGAAAACGGGTCAATTGATAGAAATATCTAATCTACAAGTGAATAAGTGACTTCTGGTGCTGTGATGCTGGTAAGCATTGTTCAATTTTTTGATAAACACAGTCTTTTTGACGAAAAATCTGGCAGCTCTTTCCTTTTTCTCTGTGCCTGGAAAAAACGTAAACGGTTCCTGAGAATACATGCAAAAAGCTTCGAATCGACGCTTCGTGAACTGAGATCTGTACAGGTAAGATATTCCATTCCTCCTCCCTTTCCGATGACGGTCAAAGGGAATTGCTCTTGATATAATCCTTCTGAAGTTATTAAGTCAAGTCCAGTAGAAGTAACATAAGAAGAGTTCATATAGTTTTAAGTTGGCATTAAGTTCACACCCTAGATTATGCCTCGTTTGAAAAACTGGACAAACTCACAGAACTTAATAGCAGATGTATTCAAACAGACAAAAAAATAAGTGCCAAGGTACTGATCAAGGCCCAAGTTTCATAAGAGTTGGATTCATCTTTCCCTCCGGACTGCCGACTAGAAATGAACATTCCCGCTTTTGCAACGAGCTTCCGGCTCTGGAGCACACGCCGGCCTTCCCAATGATGTGGCAGTATTTAGCAGACTCAGAGGCACTGGGGTTGGAAAGAAACGTACAAGTGAGGCAAATTGAACTCGCGCAATGTAACGCATCAAGAGACTGCGGAAAAGGTTGTTTAAGTGGATTGAAGACTCACTTTCGGCGCGAGCCCAGGATGGGGTCGGAGTGATCGAATGTCGGTGAAGATGCCGGTGCCCCCTTACGCTCTCGAATGCTAACGTCAGTCCCCACGGTTATCGTCACTGCATATCATATCGTTGTCCCCCACTCCATGTCAGCATCCCCTCGTCCTAACCCTGCAGTTGCCCACAGCGTCGCACTCCCCACCGGTTATCAAAAGGACATGAAAGCATTCCCCCCACTCCATACGGGACACATCTACATGTAACGATCCCTTCCTTATTTTCTACTGTACCCTTTCATACATTTATATCCTTCTTATTAGTAGAACCCATCTCCTACATTTCTGTTGTTTCTTCTAAGGACCGTTGCGTTTGAGTGATCAGCATGGATCTTAGAGATCCTGTTCAGTACGCGCACCAACTAATAAAGACTACAGGTGCGTTACTCGCCCGTGTGTGTGCCAACCTCGAAGTTTCCGGCCATTACAGCAGCAAAAGAAGCTAGGCAGTAGCGGTAACCTCGGAGGGGGGGCATGGAAACAGTGTTTTCCCAAATTTACTTGGATAAAAGTTGGGATTTAATAAGGGTCTGTTGTGCATGCAGTTCGCACAAACCATCCCTGGTTTTGCTCTGAAACGAAGAAGCGCTTTCCACTTCTCCACTACATGATTGTAATTGACCGCTATTATGTTCTGGAGATCGAACGCCACTCATCTTCCTCGCGACTGCTCTTACTACACCTCAACGCAACTCAATGCTGGCGACGCTGGTCTACAGCTCAGATGCGCGTACGTTCAGCTGGTCACAGGTGCCCATATAGGCAGAAAAACATTACCGACATTACCAGAGTTGTCCATGTTCCAGTTGATGTTACGCACACCACTTGAGCACACTAAGTCTCAATCGAAGATAAACAATTTTGGACTAGATGCGAGACAGCACGCAAAAATAGCTGACGGCTCAAACAAACACTCTGAGGCCTCACTTAATGATGCCCACTTGCACCCTGGCTTCGCCAGAGGCCAATGTTTTTTTTGAGACGGAAGCCCAAAACTTTTTGAGAAAAATTTAGAGAAATACGTTTTCATTCAAAATTTTCAGCAAAAGTTGTTTCCTTTATTGTGACAGGAGGATAAATCGCTAAGCACACAAGAGTCCAAAATGGCTACATAAAATGACCATCTATTACAAACAGTTCAAGTCAAAGTTTATGTAGGTAGCGTGCCAAAGATGGCAATACCGAACGCTGCTGTACCGACGTACGACAAGAAATATGTCGGGAGCTCAACGCATGGGACGGGAAGACTTCGTAGCGAAAATATTAGACTGAAGGGGATGGATTGGCGAAGTACTTGACCTTTGTGAAGTGTCGTTGTATAAGCATATCGACCAAACCAAAATAAGAAACACCATCACCACCAGCAGAAAAGAGCATTCAGAGGCTACATTTTAAAATCAGGCCAAGGAAAAAGGAACCGCTCACAATATATGTTACTTCGCGCTTAATTCCAAAGAAATTATGTTTAGGATTAGGTTGAGGGCTAGAGTTAAGCTTAGGGCTAGGTTTACGTTTGACGTTAAGGTCAGAGTTGGGGTCAGGGTCATGATTAGGCTAAGTGTCATGGTTATTATGGTGTTAGGGTTAAGATTAAGGATACAAGTTAATTTTATTTTAGGGTTAGTATTAGCACTAAGACATATAAATACTTTCCCTTCATGAAATTTACCGTAAGGCCACCTATTGTAAGCAGGTGGGGTGGTTTCTATTCCGTGTCCTGTTGAGGCGGCTCTACAAGGCATCCCTATCTAATATCCAAGGCAAGAGACAGCCCAACCGGAAGAGCCGCACGCGAATATTTTTTTAGGAAGGAGATGGTGCGGGTAGTATTGAGGGCGGGGAATTAGTCAAGAAATGAACATGCGTACGTACGGCGGAGCAACAGCATCTTAGTTACTATGCCTGCCCTAATGTGTAAATCGTAAGGGATTGGAAAACTTGGAGGATAATGTCATAATAATATCAAAGGCAAGTCATTCAGCAAGCCTCAATAGTGTGGAAGAGTTGGCAATTGGATGAAAAGATTTTGGGATGACTCCTCCAATTGATGTCTTTAAGCTTCTCTTACTACTCGGGGGCTCCAAGTTTACCCACTCCCGGAGGGATTACATGATTATTGAACTACGCGCGGACATGAAAGTCCAAAGTCCTGAAATTAAGACTAAAACCTGAAGGAACACTGTGAACTTGAACGTAATCGCATCATCTGGATATCCATTCATTGACCTCGAATTGCCCTGACAGCACACTGCAACGAGACGGTCAGATGTCTTGCGTCTGCTTATCTAACGTCTTGTGGAGACTCAGGTTTGCCTCTCCTTAAACATTTAGATTCACTTATGGCATGAGATTTACTTATAACCCTTTTCCACCGTTTAGCTATCAGCGTCTCCTCGGCTTCATTGGTAGTCTCCAGGAACATTTTTTAGTGGATACCCGAGATTCAAACCTTCGAGGTGACCCGGTAAAACCGATGAACGTCACTCTTATACATCAGAGTTAATGCCGGTGGATGGCCATACTTAGTTATGGTAATCAATCTTTCAGAAGGCATTACTAACAGGAGAAGGTGCTTCGGCCTTAAAGTTATTCTTTATGGAGGATAGGATAATTTCATAAACACATCAGCTTTTTTCTTAGTAACCTTTAATTTGTGGTCCCAGCTGACATAAACCCTTCGTAAAAAAGACACATTACGAAAAAGAATATCCTTAGAAGGTTCAGAGGGAAGAACGCGATGACACACCGAGGTCAAATGTTTTATAGGAACATTTCGGACGTTTAGCCCCAGTTTTTGATTTGCTCGTTGATGACAACAAATGAGGCAATATTGCCGCGTGAGGTACTTTGTCATTTTTTAGGTATGTGTTTTGATTTTAGTAAGTTGCGTATGGCACGGAAAACTGAAACGGTTTAATTAAAGCAGATTTCGAGGCATATAGTGATTTATGGCTGGCAACGGTGGTTTTGACCCTTTTGTTTACAGTAGTAAAAACGCCTGAATGCACTCATTTAGAACTGTATTGTAGGTTCTTTCTCGCTCATGTGGGCATTCCTCTAGAACAAGTATTCTATAATGAACAGCTGTTATCTCTTGTTAACCCTTTTAATGTGGATATTTGAGATTATCATTTCAAGGTAAATAACACTGTTAGCCATCACTCGATCAGTTTCGCAGATTAAAAAGAGGGAATATATTAGAACGACAATCATTATGAAACCCTCTACACAGTGGAAGTTGAGGCTAATTCATATGAGGAATAACTCTTAGGATGATTCTGCGGCATTTCTTCCCCTCCCAGTTTTATTCAGTAAACGAAACGTGGTCTGTTTAATAAAAATTGGGAAAAAAATAATTCACGTGGTTTTTCTCTCAATTGCATTTACTGCCTATCAAAAATGTTCTAAATTTAGCATTATTTCAAGACAGTTAGGGCTGAGCATGAAAAGAATGTTTGGGCAACTTTAGCACGGCAATGGTTATGCGGAGATCAGAACGAATACAAAGGAGATAATTTAGATTAGAATAATTGAAAGCTGCTTTTCAAGCCTTTTGCAGTGACGATGTGAATTCGATTCGCTGAATTCCATAGTTACAACAGTATACACGCTTAGCAGTGGTGGAAGGAAGCTGAAAGATCAGGATACGGGAAGTGGTCGTCTGAGAGTCCTCACAGGTAGGCACATACCGAATAGTAAGTAGTATATGCAGAGCTAATATTCCACAGCACCACAACTAGGATGATGAGTCCGGGGCTTGAGGGTAGAACTCTGTATTACTTAACATTTAAAGACCAAATAATCTGAGGTAAAATTCCAGATCATTAAGATGGGGGTTTGCATGTGATTGACCGACGAAGATTAGTCAGTCAGAAATGACCACCCTATTCCCCGTTGCTTTTTTGTTACTCCCTTTCTCGGAGAAGGCCTGTTCAGTTTTCGCGGTTGGAAAATACTTTTTAAATGTCGTCTTAGTTGCTGACTCTGGTGGATTCTAGATGGATTTCTTAAGAAATTCTCAGCTTATTTTATCAGAATTAGTGCATTCCATACGTTGCAGTAGACTGGGTGGGTAACTTGACCCAAGTATGATGGCTCCCCGTGGGACCTCGTAGCTCAGTTTGCTTGAGCGTTGGTTGTACTAAAGCTTTCCCCTTGCTGGCGTGGGTTCAAATCAAAGCAAGGCTACCGAGTTTTTCACAACCGAATTATTTTAATCTGCCAAAATCCTCTACTAATTTTGTCATTCTCTTCAAAATCAGACACATTTTCAGTTTCTGAAGGATGGCCTAGTCCAGTTCTTGGTAAAGTCATTGGAAAATGACGTTCTACAGAATAATCATTAGTCAGTCCAGTGCGTATTCCGACTGCGACCGGCCCCCAGGCCCGAATCCTTGAAAATTGTTTTTAAGTAGCTATCCTCTTTCCGGTACCTTAGTATTACTCTAACATCCAGTTTTTCATTCTCCCTCCATATTCAAACAATTTTCGCTAAAATTCGTAAACTTCTTCATTACATTCTTCGTTTACGCTCCTATCATATACCTCAACTCCTAATCTGGAGATTTCTAAGGGCCTGGATTCTGTCTCTTGTTCGCTTCTGTTCTCCAATTATTTTTCCCGAATCTCAAATTCACGATAGAAGCCGAGACAAACGAGCAAATTCCTTTCCTCGACATCCTTGTGCAACTGGACTCCTCCAAACTAAATTATTCATAAAAGCCGTCAGTGCGAAGCAAATATCAAACGTCAACAGCAATAACCCTCTTTTTCACATGCATAGCTGTGTCTGAAATGTGATCCAACGAGTTGAAACACGTAGCAGAACACCAGTTGTCAAGACCTCTTTCGAGCTAATGAATTACCAAGCTCTTTTATCAACCAAAAAAGCGCCGAGTAAACAGACAAAAAGTACGACAACTTGAAGTCTGGAGGGCCACTCCCACCACCCACTTCCAAGCAATCTCTCAACTGTTAAAATCCACCGAAGTAGGCATGTCCCGTCGTCGTCAGGTGGCAACTTGTCGCCGTGTTATGCAACCTAAGGACAGATTGTCTTCTACTGGAACCTCCACAGTGTTCTACAAAATATGTTGCAATGTTGGGGACTGCAACTACATCAGAGAACGTGGACAAAATTGCAGACCCGCATACATGAACCCAAACGGTCTGCTCGGAGGCTAGCCTAACACGTTCAATTTTCAACCCATATTGTAGAGTCTGGCCATTCTTTTGACATTCAAGGAGCGGTCATCTTAGGCCGAGGCACCTCAAAAGTGGAAAGACTGTCGCCCGAGGCATGCTTTTCCTATGCTTACTCTTTCAGCAGGTATATAGACCTTTCAGCGGCCTATGAAGTCCTGCGGCATTACATGCATAAAGCTCAGGACAAGACGATTCCACGACGAACCCACCGGATGAGGAAGCAGGCCTACAAGCACCCTCCACCGATGTGAAGCAGCGCAACATTAGTGGCAGTCAGGATGCACGCACATCCATACAAGGCCCAAGGCAGCGAAAGAAAAAGAAAAATCGATCAGTCCAAGGCCAACAATTTTGACCAGTCAGTCCAATCTCAGATCGATATTTGCAGTGAACACTGACGCAATAAAGAGCCGGCCAAGCTCTCTGAAACGGCAGCAAGAATACAAACGTGTTGCGGTGAATAACTTTTATTACTCTGATTTGTATCCTGTACCTTTGCGAATCTGAATCCAATTTGCCTCATAGATTTCCCTTAGTTGTGGATGTGAGATGAGGCCAGAAACTCTGAAAAATGAGTGGAGCAAAAGTTGCTGGTTGCTGACGTGGTAATAATACAACCTTCCAAGTAAAAAGACTCCGCACTCTCAAAAGAAATTTGTGTGGTAATGGCAAGAAGCCAGTAAATTTTGTGTATTACGAAGATGAGTCTAGAATTAAGAGACATTAGATAGTTCAGCAGCAAGATTGAGTGAAAGGTCAACAATATAGTAAATCAGTAAAGTATAAGAAAAAGGCCACAGCCGACAAACGTTTTGGTGACTTTATTTGGTGAACTAATATGCGCCAAATCAACATTAAATTTTGGGGCTTTGGAAAGTTTATAACGCCTGCCAGGAAACAAGAAAACTTTCCCTGGAATAGATCTGTTTCAATAGCTTAAAATATCGTATGTAAGACATCACTTCGGTTTCTTTAAAGTGGATTGGGAAACGCACTTTACTACGCAACTATGACTAGTTTTTGCAAAATGTACCGTATTTTCAGCTCATTTCGTTCTTGTTGAGTATAAAGTACGTAGAATTTTTACATTTTGTGTACAGAAGATGTCCTGTTAATTAGGAACACAACCCTACTTGTTCGTTTTCCGTTCTGCTTCATTATAACTTAGTCCAACAATGACATACTCTCTGTTTTGTTTTTGGAGTCAACGTCAATTAATCATCTTAGCTAGAAGTTTGCGCTGTTTAATACTCTGAATTGTAAGGCGGGTTTATAGTGAGGACTGCTCCACATTTTGATGAAGACCACGACAAGTATCGTACCGATTATACTATGACGTGGGGTAAAAACTAAACTACTTTGGAAAGCGATGCATAATTTTTTCCCATGACAGCAGAAATTGATGCAATACATAAGACTATCAAGCTTATGACGCAACCTAGGCGAAGACCAAAATATTATTACTGCCGAAAATATTTTTGGCCTTAAAATTGATGATTCCTAGCGAAAGATCTGGATATGATGCAATTGTTTTATCATAAACTCGATTTTGATATTTTGGAAGTATAAATCGCCTTAACCAAGGTTTTTAGGCACCCTGGGCAGCTTGAATTAACCATGCTTGGGCTAGAAATTCGAAATAAACACGTCATCTTTGAGAAGATTCGGAAGAAAAAACCTAATTCCCCCTTTTTGTAACTCTAGTACCACGACTATTAACATTTTTTGTTACTGGTTCTATGTTTGCTGTTCTTATCTTTTATTCATCAATATATTTTTATGTCAGATAAGTGTAAATGTTCACCGGAATAGGCTTGCATTGCTGCTGAAGTTTCGGAAAGCTTGGCCAGCTTTCCATTTTCAAAGCTTATACTGTTATTATTGATCAGTGTTTTGAATGACAGGCTGATCAGTCTAAGGCCGACGCGTGCAGTCTGTCATTCAAAACACTGATCGATATTAGCAGTATACGCTTTGAAAATTGAAAGCCAGCCAAGCTTTCCGAAACGTCAGCAACAATGCAAGCCTATTCTGGTAAGCAATTTACACTTCTCTGAATTTCCTCCCGGAACTCTTACTTTTGCGAATCTGACATTTTTATTTGTATCTCAATAGTATCGGCATACATCCTCTGCTATTTAACATATTAACAACAAAACAAAACAATTGAGGAAAGCGAGAATTAGCCGGGTATAAATAATATGTAGTTTGATTTATGGTAGCTATCTGTGTAAACGTCACTTTACTTGCCAAGGCCTTCCGCTTCGGAAAGGACGTTGCCTTCAGTAAGCAAACAAAGTCCGTTTTGCTTTAAGGTCGCAAATTTTTATTGAAACCTGAAGTTACATAAGCGAATTAAAAGATTAAGATGGATTCAGAATCTGCACACTGTGCTGTTGAAAAGGTACATTACTCACAAGAAAAGATAGAATGAGATTAATTAGTTCAATGTCCGCCTATGACTCTTGCACCGGTAAGTTAGAAAAATTTCCATTCGCCATACCAGTGCACGTTTTGAATTGACGTTTACAGGCGCGTATCTGCTGCCTTATTTCTGCCACCACATAAGGTCATTTTTCAGCACTATAAAGACTCGAACAACGCATTCCCAAAACCATTTTACGGTTTACAATGAAAATCAAGCAATTGACCTGAATCTTCAGGTGCGCTTTTAAACAGAAAACATTCCCTCAGTGTGTATAGCAGACCGATTTATCTGAAACACCATCTCAACTTCAGAATATTACTCAACAATATTCTCAGCGGTCTACGTAAATACCGTTCGGTAAACTGCCAGCGATACATCTATTCCCCTTGTTATCTATAAAGTGCTTGGGTGCCACAACGTTACCTTTAAAACTGGAATCAGCACAGTCCCATGTATTTCCATTTTGTTGCAAATGTGTTTGAACAAGGGAATTTAAGTTTTCTTTTACTTTTGAGCCCCATTCAGATGATTCTAGGCTACGTATAATCTGCCTTCAATAAAATGATTTTCTTTGCCTATTTAGAGTTTTAGTTATGTTGCTTTAGGGATATTTTACAATATTTTAATAAATGGTGACCACGTTTTACACGGTAAAATGGGCCCTAACACATCGTTGAAGTGGTTGATGATCGGTTACGGGACTCACTCGTCTCATTCTGCCTTGGGAATCATTTTCGAGTGCCACCAGTAGCCACACAGCAACTGGTATAATTATAGGCAGATAAAAATTTCAGGAAAAAACAAGGGTGATTGGACTGGCCATCTCTGGCTAATTAGCCGTCACCAGCCAGTCAGACCCACCTCCAGGCGGTGCACCACCCTAGGCCCGAACCCCCGACCTGTTGATTAGATGTTCGGGCTCAATGGCTTGCTGGGTAAGATCGGGAATATTGACATTGGATGATGATCCGGTGAGAGATCAGTGAACGCTTGTCAACCAATCTCAAAAAACCGACAAGCCATCGAACCCGTAGTGCAGTGCGTAGGACTTCTACTCAACCGGTCGCGGGTTCGAGCCTCGGGTGGCGTACCACCTGAGGTTGGGCATGACTGGCTGATAACGGATAATGTGGTAAAAATTACCATTCTAGTCCCCTTGGCCTTTGTCAGCAATGTTCATCTGCCTATGATACTTGTCGCTGTGTGGCTGCTGGCGGAGCTCAACAGTGAGTCCCAAGGCATAATGAGGCGAGTGAGTCCTCAAGCGATCGGTGAGCGTTCATAAACGAGCCGGTGGTGCATTGGGTTAGAACGCTGGGTTTTTACTTAACAGGTCATGGGTTCGAACCTCGGGTGGGGTACCATCTGGGATTGAGTATTTTTGCCTGATGACGGCTAATAAGCCAGAAATTACCATATATCGATGAATAATAAACTTCAGAGAAATAATGTTTTGAAATTTTAAAGAATTGACGTAAGTTATATACTGATACAATTCTGAAATGTAAACAATAGACGCAAAACATACGTGGTTTAATTTAAGCAACCGAAGCGCAGTCAATGGGAGTCAGCGAATCCTGTCAAATACTAAAGGAATATTTTGGAAAAAAGTTGATTTCACAGAAAGAAGTATAATGAGAATGCAAACAGATCCAAGCAAGAAAAACCTAACTTTCAGGTACATAAACCAAAGTATCATTTATGGGAAAATTTCACAAGAAAAGAAAATATTGGTTTAAAGTCCAAAAGAACGATAAATTGGTAAGATACACTAGAATGAAATTTAACCTATAAAACCAAAAAATGACAAAGAATGAAAGCAGAACATTTCGTCAAAGAAAAATTTTGTTCACTAAATTTCCATCAAAACAACTAAATCTGCAGTCTCTGAAAAGGTTCCTCTATAGGGATGGTTATTGCCAAATTTGCACTCATAAAGAGCAAATATGTAAAAGATAGATGAGCTATTTTGTCCAATTTGTATGTTTTTTCGTCCAATATTTCTAAAAAAGGAATAATTCCAACTCACTATTGGCCGGAATATTTGCTACGCACTGGGCGATAAAATAAGGCATAATTATTGGTGACATCGGCGTGTGGTGTGGTAAGCTTTTGTGTGGGTATACAGTACACAAATCTTGGTACATAAAAAAGAATGTTCACCTGGTGATGTGCATCTTCCTTTTTCAGCCGGAAAAATTCTAAAACTTGCTAATTTGTTCTCCGTAGGGTAAAGCTGAATGACTAAACGAAAATCTGCATCATGACTAAAGGCAATACAACAGGTAAACTGCCCGTTTTAAACTACAAATATATCACAAACTATAGGCAGGAAAGGGCATAAAACTCCACAGTAGTACAGAAAAATGATTTTACGCCCTTAAAGCATGAAGAAATATAAGGGTTAAATTGGCGGAAAACGATTAATCCATTTTGTATTGGTTACACAATACAATATTTTTAACCCCTGAAGAGATCTAAAATTCTCCGTATTTCATCTTTGCCACATTTTTGTGTAAGTCCTGAATCCACATTTTATAAATGTTTAAAAATGTCTATAACCCAAAGGTATTTAATGTACTAGCTGGGAAAGATGCTACTAAATGCGAAAATGTGTTCTCACATCCGCAAATAAAACAATGGAAACTTTATCTTTTGAATTTTATTCACTTCAAGGTCTTAAGAACTGCTGTTCACAAATTTACGACTTTTTATAAGTTTAACTGAAAATGGAACGTGGCTCTAGAATTTTTTATTCAGTCTGATTAACACATATCAGCTTCCATGGGTTCCAAACAGGAAGTCTAAAGAAAAAGTATGATCATATCCAGTTCTATAGGCAGGAGAGATGGATGGACGCCAATTCCATGTCAAATACTCGTCACAGGTTCAATCCATAGGAAGTGCTTCCTTAGGTCAGTTGAGAGTTTGGATTATATTAAGATGCTCTCTCTTCACGAATAACGTGGCACGAAAGCTCATATTATTAGCAATATTTATCAGCAGACGCTTGCTAGGCTCTATGCAACAGAATGCCAAGTATGAAAATTCAAGTCTCTAAGGCAGAAACATTGACGTGACATTGACATACGATAGCTAATTTACACATTCACGTGACCACTTGAACAACGATGCATTTGTATTCATATGACATTTAAAAGCATTTAACTAGGAGAGCTGTAGCCTTTTAAAAGTGTACCTTAAAATAAAGGCTGTGAGACACGCTCATCTTAAAGGCATGCACGTTTTTGTAGTTTAAACTATCAGGGGAATTAACCACCGACAGCTTATATCAAACAGCTCTCTTCAAACTGAAGACCAGTCGTCACTTCAAATAAAGATTAAAGAATTCAATCAGCAAAATGACAAATATTTTGCTCAAATCCTAGCAAAATGACTATTGGGTTTAAAATTTTCAAAATATATATCATTAGGCAATCGAATATGTATGAAGAGGCCACAGCAGGTCTGCGAAAAAGTAATCATGTATAATGCTACACTTGTTCCAAGGTCAGTATTCGCCCACCGTTTCTCACAACGCATAAAAAACCTGATGGTTTTTCCTTCCAGACATCCATGTCACATCACAGCAGAAATCGCAGCCCCGATGCGTTACTATGCTTTATTAAGGCCGCCAGAAATCAGGTGTCTGAACAAAAACATGTTGGACCTTTCTCGCAACAAGAAATCGATGCGCTTAGTTTCCGAATATCTCGCAGCCCATTCTAGGTCTAAGCAAACTACCAGACTGTAAACTAAATACAAAAGCTAGCCTCATTCACTCTCTTAGATTTTCTATTTTCACGAGAGTAACCACACTGACGGTAAGTCAAGATACGCTATTGCCGTCGCTTTGCGCATCACTATAACTGCTGGCAAACCTCTCGCGACTTTACTGCTTTGGCAAGCAGGTCTAAACATGCCCTAGTTCTTTCGGTTCTTCCCGTTAAATGTGCGTTCTTTTAGCGTATTGCGCTTGGCGTCAGTCAAAAATGATTTGCTACCTGATGAAGGTTTGCCATAACGTGCAGCGCCCGATCTCTGCATGTTTTCGTATGATAACCAATGGAACGATTTTGGTGGCAAAAAGTTACTGTGCTTTCAACTGCCAACAGCTACAGTAAAATTAAAATAAATAACACTAAAATTTGGTGCAAACTGGTAGTATAATGCAACCTGGTTATGAACTACCCTCATTTGTCTGTGACTTGATGCGAAGAGTAACTGATTCCACAGAAATATACTTATTTGACAAAAGAAAGTTTAACCAATCTTTATAGGCATTATACTCTGTTTCTTTCGAAATAACTTACACAATAAATCGAAAGTCATGAATAATTGGCTAAAAAATTCAACAACACTTGTGATTAGCAAGGACTACTTGATTGAAACTATATTGCTTTTTACACGCATTTTATTTATTTTTAATGAAGAGTGGTCAAGTCAAATACAAGAACAAAATTATCTAAAGTGATTTGAGGTGCTTTTGAAATGTTAAGTCATGTCCTATTGGTATCAGGCCAAGAAAGCCATTTTTACCGATTTTAATGCATCTAGGTTACATGGAATTTT
The DNA here is from genome assembly GCA_017591395.1 of Schistocephalus solidus. Lineage (NCBI taxonomy): Eukaryota > Metazoa > Platyhelminthes > Cestoda > Diphyllobothriidea > Diphyllobothriidae > Schistocephalus > Schistocephalus solidus. The sequence goes on from WEDG01001547.1 coordinate 300,380, forward strand.
CTACCAAAAAGACAACTGTTGGCTAAAATCGTCTTAAAAGAAAATTGTGTATATGCTGAAATGATTATTTAAGCGGCTATAATTGGAAGCTTCATGATATTGTTTTGGTGAGGATGCCTTGTATGACCGCCTGAACACGACACAGGAATAGAAACCATCAACGATACATGTGGTTTTTTGCCAAATTCCAAGAATATTATATCTAGGATTAATATGCGGAATGGGGTGCAGTTTCAGGTCAGATTTAAGTTTGAGGATAAAGTTAGAGTTGAATTTTAGGGTCATGATTAGGCTATGGACAAATGTTTCATTTTGGTTACTCTAGGGTTCAGGTTTAGGGTGGGGCTAGGGTGACAGTTAAGTTTTATGTTGGGGTTAGTGTTAGCATTAAGATACGGGTAAAGTTACCGTTCCTGAAATTTACCGTAAGTCGACCATTTTTAAGTGGGTGGGGCGGTTCCTATGCCCATGTCCTGCTTAGGTGGCCATACAAAGGAACTAACTAAGTTCTCACGTCTTGTTTAAAATTTTTTATGATACAATGCAATTCATCATTTTTTTGTGCAAAGAGTACGTAAAGCAAACTACGGCAACTCAAAATTAATGTCTACGAATAAAGGGCCCTCATTAGTTCTTGGAAGATAAGACGAATAACTGTATACACTGAACTATTTCACGAACGTTTGGCAAAAAAATATGGAATGCATTCTCGGTTTGGAATGGTAAATTAAAGAGGGTTGAAATACCTTTTATCCTGCAGCAAAATATGAAGGTATTTCAGTCTAGTTCCAATACGGTTTTTTAATGCCCTTCTCTTTGGCCGACTGAGAAAAAAGCGCTTGGTCACGATGACTATTTTGTTAGCGTGCACCTTTCTTTCAATTTACTATACGCTAATAAAGATTAATATATTTTATTTACAAAACTGACAAAAAAATCTTAGTTTTTGAAATCATCCGATTAGCAATCGGATTGAAATTTTATACTTTAAGGAAGCTTATATTTTCATTTTCATGTCCCTTCGTCGAAAAGTAACCCAGCCTGCGTGTGAAAGGTACATGATGGGCAGGAACCGGTGGGGTTTTTAAAACATTTTCACTTTCCTTTCCCTTTCTGACTCCAGCAACCCTGATGGTAGTTGAATCTTCGCTGATCAACGACTCTAAATTCTCAAAAGATCTATCGTCCGACAATACTCCCTTCGCTCAGGAAAAACTTATTATCCGGAGGGACCGAGCTTATTAATGATCTTTCATTGTTAAGTCTATCCTAGATATTATCTCGCGTTACTATTTTTTTACGTTTCTTCGACTCTATATCTGAGAATAAATCTCTATCTCATCTCTACGTTGTCCACTTTTACGAACCTTGATATGAATGAGTCTCAGTGACAAGACAAGTCTAAGATAAATGAATTCAATACAGAGCCTGCTCTATTGGACTGCGAAGACTCTTTTCCTGGATTTGGATCTAATACGGAAGACGAAAGTCAGTATCATAGTGACGGAGCTAAGACGGACGTTTTACGTGTTCACACCTGCCACGTAGCTAATTGTCAGACGCCTGCTCCCGCGTTCCCCTGTCTCCATCACCCTCAGTCCCCCTCTCCGCCCGCGATCCCAACCGCCCCCCCCCCAACTCGCCTAAGCCCCTGACACGCGTGAAAGTACATTTTTTCCCACCCTTACTGTTTATTGGTAATTTGAACGCTTGCTACCCTTCCCTCCCCTATATCATTGTACTGCCTAGATGAAGAATAATCAAAAAGGGACGTTCACCGACCTTGACTTCTCGAATGGTTGCATGGGTACCTCGCTGACTTAAAGGTTTTAAAGAGACTTCAAGGTCATGCGCTGTCAACTCAAGTTACACCGTTTCCGCCCCCTTATTGAAGCTGCCCACGAATTGCGTCACGTAGCCTACATCCATTGCAAATGTTAGGGGCATTATTGTATCTTCTTAGTTGCATAGGTGAATGTATGATTATCCCTACGTGGAAAGTTAACAGCCCATAGAATGAAATTTTTAAACCAAAGTGTACCGGCGGATTGGGCTCTAAATTAATTGGGAGTTGGAAACTGTCTCAACACTTAGAAATACAGTTTCTTGGAGTTTTTATTTTTAAGCCACAATTTTCTACCACACGAACACAGGATAATACAGAGTATATCGAGCTTGGTTTAATTAACATTATCTTTGAATTAATAAGTTCTTGAAAGCCAATAGTGAACTGCATATTACTTATGGTATCCTCATTCACTGAGCATAATTATCACAACGGGATGAAAAGATATGCGTTCCGAAATTGACATCCTAACGGGTCTGATAGGTCTTGGGATTATGCTCTATGATAGTCAAAATTTCAGCCCATTTGCTTAATTGTTCCCCATCGAAACGTGTTCGTTTCGTGTTCGGTTCGGTTCATGTTGCTCTGCAAAGCTTATAAACAAACCTGTTTCGGATAAAGAAATCTCTGTATTTTTATATGGTACAGGTAATATGAGCAGGACTTGTAATTCTAAATGAACTTGTAAGCATAGTGCATATGGCACAAATTCATGGAAGTAAAAACCTCTAGCAGTACCAATTATTCTCCCCTTATCTGTTCGAGTTAAGCGAAATCGTGTAAAATTTGTCATTGTGTAGGTACTAACCAATGATTTACAGGCATGTAGGGAATATTTGGGTCTTAACCACTTAAAGATAAATGTTTAAATTTAATGCATCCAAACTGCTGCTGCTTATGATTAATTTTACACAAATTTTAGGTTATGCTCAGTTTTTATGGTTAATTTTTCAAGAAAGTCCGTCTTTACCAAACCTGATGCATTTAGCGGGAACGTTTCATGTATGCCAAACATTGTTTTTAACAAGGTACTTTCCGTAGGTGGTATACATAGAATAAAAAGTTGCTTGTATCCTCAAATAAAAGCAAAAATGCGTTGAATTTCTACCAAGAATACCTTTGAAAATGCACTATTTATGTGATTCTGGTATATTGTTTTGCATGCTACTTCTACTTTTTCCAGAAATCTATACGGTTCACAAGAGTTCAAAAGGTTCATAAATATAGAGCATAAGTGGGCAAGTAAACGTACCATCGTTGGAATTCATAGAGGTATATGGAGTAGACATGAGCTCGATTTCAGCCATGAGATGCAGACAGCATAAACAAAAGGTAGACTGCAGCTTTTCCAGGAAGCAACCTTTTAACACCAGTTCATTATCCCCTACCCACACATTTGCCACTAGGTGGGTCCTATCTCAGCTCCTTTCTTTTCAAAAAGAAAAAGGCCTTATATTAACTTCGGCTGTGTTCAAAAGTGCAAAGCACTTCCTTCCTGCTAGTCAACAGGCCACATTTCGTTCTCTCAGACCTGTCCCTACTCCCTCCTATCTCCCTTCATAACACAATATTCTCGGCTCATTATGTTTCCAAATTAACCAAAGGAACCTAAATCTGCAAAGCTCGAAAAAGATTTTCGGCAATTACTATTTATTTCACTTCTATATTCCCTGGTTAACCTTTAAAAATATTTTCATCTGCATTCGTTGATGAACGCTCAGCGACCGCTAACAGAACTCACTCGTTCGGCTTTGCCTTGAGGCTCACTCTCGAGCCCCGCCAGCAGTCGCAGAGCGGTTAGTGGTAGAATAGGCAGATGAATATTGCCGGTGAGTGAGTTCCGTTAGCGATCGGTGAGGGTTTAGCAACGAATGCAAGTCAATATTCCCGATTAAAACCGGCAAGACAACGAACTCATGGCTCAATGGTTAGAGCATTGGACTTCTGATCAATGGGTTTGATTCTCAATAGGTTTACCACCTGGGGTTGTTATGACTGGCTGACAACGGCTAATGAACCAGAAATGGCCCTTTCAGTCTCTCTAGTCTTTTCCGGCAATATTCATCGGCCTCTCTTATTTTTATCCTCACCAACATCTGCACCCTTGTGCGGAATTGAATAATAAATACCTTCGCAACTGTTTCCAGCTCGTTTAATAACATATAAAATAAAGAAAACTGATGGCATATTCGGTGCAATCGCGACTCGTGTTTCTGATTTTTGTATAAGCTATTGCTACTATCTATGAGGCTGCCTTGAAGCCATCTAGATATTATAAAAAACGTTTTTGATAAAGCGTTATATGGACTTACCCTCACTTGAACATATGTTTTTAAAAGTCTTTTATTACGAAAGGTATAAAAACAGTCATGTTATGTATATCGATTTAAATAGGCAATTCTTTTTATTTTTTCATGAGTGTGATGTTTAGATAGACGACGATAATTATGAACGCGCTGTGGACTTATTGCTGAGGAAAACCTGATTTTTGACCTTCGATACGACAGGTTTTGTTCTGGTATTTCACATGTACACATTTGAGCACGTGACTAACCGCGACAAAGTGATGTTTGTGGTCACCAAGAGTTACTATGCATTGCGGAAACGGCATACACTATAGAGCAGTACGCATTTGGCGTACTAGAGTCACCAAAACCAATCGAGAGACTGGTATCCAAGGGCATTATTCAATTGGCAGAAATCGAGCTTACTAATTCGGAAAGGTTGCAGTTCGAAAACTTGGAAGTAACTAAGGAAAGAAAAACGATTGAAAATGTCTGATTATACTCCAAAGGAGAGGCAAGCCCTGCTGGCCAAGTTTCACTACATGGACCTCAATGGCGACGGCGTGCTGTCTATAAAAGAAATTGAGGAGTGTATCAAACACTCAAAACTTCCGAAGGAAAGAGCAAAAGTGAGTTAATTCATAGCTGACCGCGATGAATCAATTTTATTCCAAATTATGGCCAGGACGGGAGCAATGTCATTGGTTAAATTCCTTGCTTATATCTTATGCTGTGAAAGTTTTCAATGCTATACTGCCTAGGGTTATCAAACCGTTAGCCAAACGCATTAATTCTCAAATGGACTTAATTTCCTTAACCTAAACTTGGGGGGGGGCTGTTTTAGTTGTCGTTCTAGAGAGCGTTTCTTGGACATTTAACAGCAATATGAGGACATTTTGCACAACGCTTGAAGACGAGCATTTTAAGGTGTGACTGGCCAGACGTTACTTTTCTTAGATGCCTTGATTTATATTATTTTATTGCATATCGGGGAGCCGAACGTGGCTTCATATTGAAAATGGCCACCACATCCCTTCGGCCAGACAAATTAAAATAATCAAACATTCTACTTACTCAAGTGCTAAGAGCGCTTAGGGTAGTTCTGCTTGTGTCTTCTGTCACAGAAAGGAACTCAGGCGATTATTTTGAGGGCCAGATGCAAACAATAGGGGTCGCTATTAATTTTACCCCTTTGCACTAGTCTTCACGAGATGTCACTCATGCTAGAAACAAAGCATCGAATAAACATAGATCTTAGGCGAAAAACAAAGACAGAAGAGAGCTTAAAATTCCCATCCTCAAGCTGTCAACCAAATTCATTCAACTGTTACAAAGCGTGAACCATAGAATTTGCACTTATTTTGAACTGAAAGTTTTTTTAATGGGAAAATCTACGCAAAAGGTAGTCTGTCATAGGTGACAATGTGAATAACAGCTTGTTGTGCCTAAACGCTAACCTGAGAAATTCAAGAACATCCTAACAAAACTTTCGGCAATTGTCGGTAGACAGCATCATTACGAGAGGGATATGCATACAGCAGAAAATGTCAGTTTCCTTCGTTGAAGAGGAAAATATACATGGGCAGAGAAATGGGGAATTTCATGCTAATTTCTACAGGAATACATTAACTTTGGGTTTAAATATGTTGCCTTTATTCGTGCAAATAGTGACTACTTCCGCAGTCTACTTATCACGTTTGAGATAAAGGGTCAGCAGCTTTATATTACGGATAAGAGCTATAATTTTCTTTTACCACGAAAAAGATAATTAAGGAAGTTTCATGCAATTATTCAATTCTAAATAGTAAGCTTTCAAAATTTTGACAAGCAACACCAGTTTTCTTCACAGTTTATAAAGCATATTCCATGAAGTTCAAAACATGCAGTAAGGTCAAACAGGTGGCATCATTTGAAGCTCTATGAGAAAGAACGTGAAGTTTCCTCTTTTAAGTGAAAGGTATTTATACCTTGAATGCCTCTGGGGCGTTGCTTTAAAACAGATGATTAACTTTACATTGTAAAGAGGACAGTCAGTTACAGAAACTTGGGTACTAGAAAACGTTGTGGTTGTTCTCGATGTTCCTCCCAGACACACAAATTGTTAAGTCACTTTCATCAGACGATCGCGGGGGTGAATATTTTCATTTAAAACATAGTTGATCATGTGTTTCTTCTGAATTCATGGAAAACGGACTGAAACAAACCCCTGTGGGTCCTGATTGATTTGCATGAATGCGAAATTTGAATTGATATTGCAGTTTTCTAAATCTCGACCTTTTAACTCGAATGAATAGGCTAATGGCGATTCGTCATTGAGATAAAAATGAAATTACTGTGTATACGTAAACCATGATAAATTTTAACTTAGTGTTCACAGTCTCCAACTGAATGTGGTAGATATTTATCACTCAGATTTCTGTTCATTTTTTCACAACCTGCTGCATTCGGAGGACAGTCAAATTCCTGTATTACGTTGGACAAGAGAGTTGACCAATTCACATCAACGATCGGAAATTTTACATTATATGTCTTAACGCTATAATTTTTCTTTTCGGATAAGAGAAAATGTACTTGCCTTGCAGTACGGATGAACATGCTCAAAATTCCAAGGTAGCATAGGGTTAGGGTTAGGTTTAAAAATAATATTAGGTTAAAGTTAGCAAATTCAGGACCCAATAGTAATTTAGCCCAATGTTACCATTACTACGAGAGGTTCCTTTTTCCGTGTCCTTTAGCTATTGCTTTTCAGCTAGATCGTTTCTTTCAAGATGAAACCCTGCTTCTACCCTCCTACGCCGTACCCAAGCTCCGAAATGGCCGGGATTTCATCACTGCTGTCGATTCCTGACATGAAGATTACTGGGCAATTCGGCTCGCTGTAACCGTGACTGCTGGTCACCCGTCCCCCTCCTGTGAAGCTACTTATTTTGCCCGGCCAAATTGCAGCAAGGAATAAGAAGGTGGGGGGTGGGGGTTGGGTGGGGGGGCATTGCGCTTGCCATTTGCATGCGGACCGGAGAACCACGATCAAGCAGCTCACAGCTCACGTGGCTGACACCTCTTGCGGGAATCTCAGCCTCATCCAACTTGAAGGCGTGACCGAGTTCAGTCGAATCATCTGCGATCTAAGGGGCATTATTTCCTAGCAGACTCACTACCAACTGCTAGGAAAACGAAGTGGCTTCTCAAACAATGTGTGCCAGATTGCATTTGAGCATGCTTAGTTATTTGCATGGATTTCTGCAAAGCTGAAGATGCTAATCTGTACTTTTGGATTTCGCAATTTATGCTTAATCACCTTTTCTGTGCTCGAGGTCACATGTACTAAATAGCAATCAGTCAAAATTTTTGGACCTCGATCTTAAGGAATAAAATAAAAAAGACTAAAGATCATTGGAGCCCAGAGCTTGTCTTGGGAATCAACAACAAACCGCAACACAGTGTGAGTACTAGTGAAACAAAACAAACTAAGTAAAAATGTCCGAAGCCCGATCAATATGTAGCTTATTCAGAACACCGTAAGATACGCAATACCTATATTACATGAGGCCGTTTTATGGATAATTAACTCCACCTTAACTCGGTTGGTGTGAATAATAAATTGGATAGTACCACGTGATTATCGTAAAAAAGATGTGAACGAAATAGTGAATGTGAAAAAAATTTGTTTTTGGAAAAGTGCGTTAAAATCTGCATCATTTCTAACGACCAGACAATCGCTATATTAGCCCATGCCATGGCCAAAGTTCAAATAAGCGTGATCCGGGAACTCCTGGTTATTTACCGTGATACAAAGTCCGCGTTGACACAGTCAATGACGTCTTTTAAAGGACAAACTCTCTTATTGATCAATGTCGTTTTTGTCCCTACGACCGCTAGAATTCAAGGAATATGAGAATTCTGTCCATGAACGGTTTAATGGAAAAATGTTCCTGTTTATGCAAAATGCAAAAATCTTAGTCGGCACTGATATTTCATGGATAAATAAATATCCAATGGATCTTATTTCAATATTTTTGATTATCTTCCATGTCAAAATATCGTATCAGGAAAATGCCTCTCAAGTATAACTTTACCAATGAATAAATGATCATTATTGGTTTTCTACATCACCATTTTGTTATTACTGAAACTGGTAACTTTTTAAAGCGTTCGATTATTCACATGATAATAAGCGACAGGCTCGTGGGTTCAGGAGTCTCGTATGCCTAAAGTGAAGTTTTACAGGCGGCTTGATAATTGAAAATCAGCGCAGGTGGCTTCGAAAGACAGCTAAAACTCTTGTGGTAGGTACTTACCTCAAAACCTCGGTGCAGCCTACGTTTGTCTTGTTATGGCTATTGGTGTGCGGCTTTGTAGAACGTCACAACCCTATTGGTAGATTGATTCACCTGACAAAAGAAGAGCAGAAATCTGTTCTGCTCCATTTCACTCAACAGACATTGCAGTAGCACTATCAGCGAAATGTCAGACTACACTGACCAGGAGAAATTCAACCTTTTGGAGAAGTTCCACAACATGGATGTGAACGGAGATGGGCTGCTTTCCATGGATGAAATTAATTACTGTCTTAAAACCTCTAACCTTCCTTCCAAGAAGGCAAAGGTGAATCCTTTACAAATATGTGTAGCCTAAAGATTCAGCTTTATCCTTTTATTAGTCGTGTGGTTTGGACCCACATGCTTGAGTTGTATATAGTTCGACTGCTTAACTTAAATCGAAAACTGTTTGATTTTGCGGTTTCCATGTTAGTATATTTATGTTTCTTGCATAAGCTCTGTTATTCTATAAAAACGTGCATTTAGTAATGTTGTGTGTTCCATTCAGTCTTTAATACAAAAAATTCTTTGGTTTTCCGACGATATTTCAAAATAAATAGAAAATGCTGTGGACATTTCATAAAAAACAGAAACATTTATTAGATGTTAATTGGTAAGTATACCTTAGCAGAAACTGTTACCCTGCTTTATTTGGTTCAACCTCCAAATAAAACCAATTCGGCTAGCGATGTGTTCACACCGTCGGATTGAAGCACATACCTTAACTAGTAGCCAAGTATTCGTTTTTACCTTCACATCTAGTTATTTATTGGCACGTGGTTTAACATTGCCTGTTATCTTAAAACGGAAAGCTTCCAGAATTATCAACTAGTTTATTTTTTACCACAAAGAGATCTTAAAATCTTCCAGAAAGCCCTAGTTTCAAAGTAAAAAAAAATTATTGTCGTTTATCAGGAAAAGTGCTAATGAACAAAACTATAATGATATACCCCTGAATTTCTATATCGTAGGGACATGTTTGTCAAAAAAGGAAATTATAGTTAAAGAGATACGGAGAAGCTTGTAATGGCATTTTCTACCGATTGAACTGTCGTTTTCAATCCCACCGTGAGCAACCTCAGCTTCTGGAATAAGCACTTTGAAAGCCCGTATGTAAGCGAACCTAGAAGAGGGACGATTTCCCGTAGGGGAACGTCTGGCATGTGTTTGTATGGGAGGCTGTACAAGCGTGTCATAGCCGCTTCTGTTGGCTTTGCCATACACCAGTCCCTGGCGGTGATGACTAACCAAAACCAGGTACACATAATAAAGAGATATGGAGAAGCTTGTACTGAAATCGGGAGTGTGTAAGAAATTTAAACAACTGCCTCACATTCCGTGCATGTTGTGTGATCCTCTGTTGAATTAGGGGTTTACGCAGACATGCAGGCTGTCTGAGACATAAGCCAAACGAACGCTGAAATGGTCTTTTGGCTGTTGTACGTGGAAGAATTCAATAAGAACAGGGTTTTGAGAAAGAAGGCAGGGAGATTAGGAAGGTCAATTTAACTAGTTAATTTTCACTTGGAGCGACTTTTGATCAATGCATTCTAGGAATATAATGACCAACATGCTTCCCAACTGAAAAGTTTCAGGTAGATATTTGATGTCCTGTGCACACTAACGGCAAATTTGCGGTCCAATTTGAATAAATCACTATACATGATAGTGGTTAATCTTCATTTGACTTGCAACATAGTGCAAAGCAGGTCATTCGCATTTAGTAAAGAGAAGTACGTTTAGTTCATCTTTCATTCCTACACTGAATTATACAATTTTCCCAGTTCTCAATATGTTGCAGTATCCAGCTTAAACTAAAGCCTTTGAGAAAAAATCGTTCCCACACTAAGCTAAAGGTTCTAATAACGTACATTCTTGGCCACACATTCATTGCATACAGATAAAATTTGCTAACAGGATATTTGCCCATCAAACCTTTTAACCCCCAGTAGAACCGACTGCGGCTAGAAGCACAGAGTTCAACTTCAGTATAATTTTAGTCACAAAGCATAATTTATCGTCGGTTTTTAACTGCTTACTAAAAATATAGCAAAGCTGAATGGACGCTAAATCGTGAAATAAATAAGAAGTGACCGATGTCGTCAAAGGATTTTAAAATGCAACTTAATAAAATCTCCGCGAATTAGAAATAAAAAGTGTAGGTATATGGTTTCCTAGTTGAGTAAAACGTTCTTACAAAGCATTATAGTAGAATCGGTTTCATAGTCTACGCCTTGCATTCAGTTGTGGGTAGGCAGATCTTAAGACACTTGCCAAATATTGCGTCTATTGTCAATCTAGCTTCTGCAATCTAACAGACTTCTATTTGAAAATTGTCTGGGAAGACTGGGTTTCGTAAACCCTACCAAGTTGTCTACGAATTCTGCACTTTAATTAAAGCGAATCCGGTAGCTGAATGCCCGAGTTTGATGTCTGTCTTCCAATAGACTTCATAGACAAGGACAGATGTTTGAAGAACGCCTTTACCTCCAAACTAAATTGAATGGATAGGGAAACTAGATATCACATGAGGAAATGTTTACGGGCAGTATATCCTCATTGATGCGAACCCCGATTAATCTTCGTTTTTTAAAAATATTTTAGGAATTCTTGAGCCTGTTCGATAGCGATGGTGACGGTACAGTAACTTTGGAGGAGTACGAACGTGCACTCGGCCTGAAAGAAATTCCCCAAACTACGTAAGTGTACCTGTTAATTTCTAAAATCGTTTTAAAAAGTACGTGGGTGCGTAATCCTAGAACACACATATCAATATGTGTGGGGTTGTTTGCAAGTATCTATTCTGAATTAATTGCTATCTTAGCAGTTATTAGTTATTGGAGGTTGTTTACTTAAAACTCCTTTCTATCACCTTATATAAGCATGCCTTAAAACATCAGAGCTGAATGAACTGCACTTCGTAGGATTTTAAGCACCTTAACATTTCAGAAAAATAGGGTAAGACTTAGTTTTCGGGTACGAAAAGGATTAATTTTAAGCTAAAGTTAAATGGTTTGGTTAAGGTTTACTGTTATTGTTAGTATTAGAACAATGAAATAGATACCCGTCCTGTAAGTTAGCTTTAGCACACCTGTGTTCCTTGGGGTTTCTATTCCCGTGTCTTCACAAATATGCTTCGCGTTTTGCAGTTAGACCACTCCCTACCGCTCCATCGTAGTTTTGAGACCCTTATTTAGCCTCTAGTCCATATCAGTGCATAGTTTCAAGTTCGTCTTCTTCTCTCTCAACACTGCCATGTCCCATCGAACGTGTATCCAGGACATGAAGATTAGTAAAGGAAATCCTACGTTCACTCGAAATTACGTTTTCACTTACGAGGTAGGCAAACAATGCAACAAATTACAGCCATGGATGGAGTGGTCGGCATCGTTAGATGCAACGTCAGGCCGCAGATAAACCTATTCTGTTAACGCCACCTGGAGATAGCATTTTCCCTACTATCAGCTGATTTATCTCTGCGAAGGCAGAGACCCGAAGTTTTAAATCACCCTAGCCAGCACAACCAATGAACGAATGACCATGGCTCATTAATTGGTATCACGTTTTATCAACAATTCATTCGTTAAGTTTAGTGAAATTTGATATAATTGTCACAGGATAAAATTCGGCAAACCACGGTCAGAATCTCCAATAGATTTCTTTAAACGCAAATATCTCAGAAACACAGTACTGTAATTAATATGCTCTCTAGAAGTATACAACCCTTGCAGTTGAATATCTGGCACGTTGCAGTCCTGTTCTTTAAACGTTTCTTCTTTATTTACCTTTTTCTAGAGTAGCTGACTGGGAAGCTACCTTTCGTGAACTGGACGTGGATAACTCCGGGGAGTTAACAGTTGAGGAGGTATACGAGGGTGTAAAGAAATTGGGTGTTATTTGCAGTATGAGCGACATCAAGGACCTCATAGCTTCCGTGGACAGTGATGGGGATGGAAGCCTGAATATGCAGGAGTTCGTGACGTTAATGCGCATCCAGTGACTTCTCGGTTTTAGAAAAAAAGTATTGCATTCCAATCCTACCCCATCCTCAGGCCGACGCAACCAAACCACAAATTTCCCTGTAATCTCTTGCGGCAGTCTATCTGTGTGGAATTCCTGACGCACAAATCATAGGTGTCTGTCATGTTAAATAATAACCGAATTTTGTGCAGCGTGTTGTATAAGATGATTATTTGATTAAAATCTTCCTTTCTCTTAATCGAAATTTTGTAATGTGACAATTGGGTCAATATGGCGGTAAATATTACGTCTGCCTTTACTGAAATTATAATTTTGTGGACAATAGAAGTGAAGAGGCGAGTTCCAGGAATTAGTCGCGAAGAAAAGAGACACGATCACAGGAACAAGAGCTTTATTAGCCTGACGGTACGGATTCTCTCTTGAACACATCATCAAATACAGTCGCACAAAAGGTTTATAGGGGGCACAAGGGGCGCAGAATTAAAAGGGCGTGTTTGCCAGGCCACCACATGCCTACGATATCAGGCAGTCTTAGTGGTCCTTGCCAGGCGTCGTGGTTGATGGGCTGATTGCTCGTCGGTCCGTGCTCGAGGCGTCAATGGCCGTGATTTCATCACCGTTGTCGATCTTTGACCTGACGATTACTCGGTCCTCTGGTCCGCTGTCACGCGGACCGTTAATCAACCACATCATGGCCCGCGTGGTCAGTAGTTTAGCCCCGACAAGATCGCAACAAAGAATATGCAGGCGGAAGATCATTGTACCCACTAATTGAATGCGTGCCAGAGAACAACGGCTCAAGCAGCTCATGGCTCACGTGGTTTCCACATCTGGCGAGAACTTCGGCCACATAAAATTTGAAGATGCAGTTTGGTCCCGTCGAATAAGCCGCGAGCTGGAGATTAGCGTTATTCCTCCTCACCGCTGCTGCGTGATCTGCCGTTCGCGTGTGGAGGAGTATCGCAGTTTCTCCGACCTACTTGCTTTGTTTGCAACTACGCCAGATCCGGTAAACGGGATCAGACGTTTATGGCCTTGACACTGGGTCTTTGTGTCGTATGACCTGGTGTCTGATGGTTGCCTCCGGTCTGTGTGTGACTCCAACCCCGATTGGTCTAAGGAGGCGGCTGACGGATTCCGAGAGGTTCTTCATCTACTGGAGCGCTCACCAAAATTTGGGACCGGTTGAATTTTGTCACTTGTCGCGTTTAGGTATGCAGTGGTTAACGAAGTTGCTTGGGTATCTATTCGCTCTAAGGACTCGTCGAATATACGGTAGTTCAGCAACTTTGTATTACGGTTCACCGCAATGCGTTTCGACCCACCGATATAGCACCCTTACGCAAATGCATTTGGGGCTTATTGGTTGGTTGCTATTGAAGCTCAGTACTTGCGCTATTGTGGTCGCTTTCCTGAACACTAGTTTTTAAACCACTACATTCTTTACGGCAGACGAGGATGTCGAGGAAGGATAGCTGGCTGTTTTCTTCCTTCATCGTGAATTGGATTTCCTGGGAAACTTCTTGTACTTGACAGCACGTTCGTCAGGAAAATCTGCATTAATGCCAGTATGTGTACGAAGTCAACTTTGGCGAACATACGCTTTCGATTATTCATAATCAGGTCTTTACAGTAATATAAGGGAGGGTAGAGTGATAAAAGGTTAAACATCCAATAAACAGTAAGTATTGAGTAGAGGGTTAAGGGGATCAAAGGTCAGGGGTTATAGTCTTGTGCTATCAACCTGGTTAAGGCACAGTCGACTTTTCCAAATGCTCCGGAGCAGTGCGTATATAATTTCACTAAATTGATGCCTGAAAAATACCTGATCGAAGTTCTATCCTTGGACCACACATTTTGTTTTCCTTACCAAACAGCTTAGTGGCAGAAGTTCAATTTGAAAACCTGCTGAGTCAGACGCATGACCTAATACCTAAAACACCGGAGAACGCCGAGTATTTCAAATCAACCCTCATCGATTGTTGCTAACAATATCTAAGAACAAAAGCACTAAGAATTGGGCATATCACGAACGAGGTTTTGTCGAAATTCAGAGAACTATGGCAAAATAAGGAAACATTAGTCCCCAAACCGGTCTCGTTTTAATGAATAAAAATATTTACGTTTCGAAGATCGAATCTATTCTGGTTAATGACAGTGAATTCAAAAAAGACAGGCAAAATAAGGACCAATCTGAGACAGTCGAACTCAAACTCACAAAATGTCTTTGAAAACTGAAAGATAAAAGGTTTCTTTAGTGAACAGGAGTTCGAAGCTCTGTAACTCACGAGCGCAATCCCCCAAGGCTGTATGGTTTGCCAAAGGTTCGCAAACCAGACCCTTTCAATTCGGCCGATATTAGACATGTTCAATTCACCATATCAGGCAATTGCAAAGTGACTCGCCAAAAGGTTTGAGCCGATTCGACACAAAATAGTGCCACGTAGCCTACGAGATACGTTTGAATTAATCTATTCCGTAAGAAATACAAACCTCAATGAGAAAACGATGTTGTTCTTAGATGTCGCATCTTAGTTCACTAATATTCTCCTCATGGAAACCATAGAATTTTTATGTGACTAGATTTTAATACGGGAGTTCCCAATCGGCATGCCGGTCGGATACCTCAAGGAATTTGTCCTTCGCTGCTCGCTAAATGTTCAATTTAGTTTCTATGGTCAAGTTTGTTGTCAGGTCGAGGGCGTAGCAATGGTATTACTCCTCGTGCCTCTAATAGCTGATGTCATCATTGGCAAACTAGAGAACAACCAGCTCTCGCTAGTTATAAATGATCTTTTTGCCTATTCTAGATATGAAGATGATATTTTTGCAATAGCAGATGAAAAGCTTGAGTAAGACACAATCCGGCATAAAATGAATCAGGCTCATTCAGCACTAACCTGCACTTTGGAAAAAGAGGAAGGATAATGCCTCCCCTTTCTGGACGTTTTACATAGCATAACGCCTGATGGAAAAATTCATAGATGTGTACTTCGTAGGACAACGTGAACGGGTCAATGCACGAATTTCTAAAGTTTTGTACCACTTAGCCATTAACGAAGCCTAGTCCGTTGCCTCACCAACCAAGCCAGGAGTATATATACTCTTGATACTTTAGAGAATGAACTCGCCCTTATACAAAACACTCTGCGAGAAAACGGATTTCGCGAGTTTATCAATAAATATATGGAGGACCGTCCCCAAAATCGGACTTGCCGACGGCTTAGAAGAAGGACCTATTTCTTACTTTGTCTTTTCGCGGGGATACGGCAAGCGAACTTCTACATAGTCGATTAAACGCTGCTATCACGCGCACTTACCCAGTCGCTAAGTTAAGTCTAGTGTTCTCTAGCCCTCCACTTCTTCGCCTTGAAGGCAACGATAGACTGCCCTTCCAGACCTCTTCAATGTGCGTCTACGCCTTCACTTGCTTCTGTTGGGCAGGTTATATCGGATGAACATCCGGACGCCTATCCAAGCGGATGTGCGAGCACCATCCTGCCTAGCTAAATCAAGGCATGGTAAAGTCCATCTCAAGCGCAATTGTAGCTCACTTGGTTGACAGCGGTCACCGGGTAGATGTCAACCAAGCATCCCGTGTCATGTATAACGTGCCGACGAAACACTCCAAGTTCCTGCGCCAGCGGATACTTGCGACGGCAGTGGTCATACGGTTAACCAACCAAACCTTGTACTCGCAAAAAGCGTTTATAGTGGCTTTGGCCGAAGACGACCTCAGCATGCGTGTTCACACCTGCCACATCGTGTCATAGTGACGAAGCAGAAACCTGGCTAATTGTTGGACCCGTCTTTCCCCTCCTCCTCCCTCTGCCCCATGACAGGACTAAACTATAACCCCTGACCTCCGAACCCCCTCAACCCTCTACCTCATACTTATAGTTTATTGGATGTTTAAACATTTGTCACACTTCCCTCCCTTATATTACTATAAAGAACTGATGATGAATAATCGAAAGCGTACATTCTCCAGTATTTTTATCAGAAGAATTCTATAGATTGTGAGAATACAATCCCCCAAAAATGTATGCGGTGGTACAACAAGGTTAGCAAATAAATACGGAAGTAGATTCTACAAAAACTGGCTTTCGGTGAGGTGGATTTGAACCACAGACCTAAGGGTTGATGCGGCACAACTACAGAGAGAGTGTTTCTCTTCGTCACGTCACGCGCGCACACCACGAGATACTGGCGCGAACACACGCGGGCGCGAGGTCTCAACGCGATTAAAGATTGCCAACCATTTTATGGCAACCAACTCATCAGCAAGGATACTTTAAAAGAAGTCATCCAGTGGCCTGTTTTAACCTTTCATCACCGGGCTAACCTTCCAAAAGACCCCATTCTTAAGTGCTGCCAGATAACACAACTAGAACTGCTATAATTTTGCGTCGCTCCTATGCATTTAAAGATTTGCGTTTTGATGGAAAAGACACGTATTTAACCGTTTTAACTGTCACAGCACAGTTATATTTTATATAAAATCAATAAAAATCCCAATCTTGAACTCTTTTTGTAAAATGCAACAATAGTGGAGGTGAAATTGTCGAAGTATCGTTATTCGCAATGTGTTTATGACTTTTTCACGTCTAGGATAATCGAAATCAGACTTTAGGAATTCAGTGGTGATCCAGTTATGACTATTGTATTACCGGGCTGCTGGCGAAATTAGAAAGAAAAGATACGCGCAAATAACCAAAAAAATTTGAGCGAGATATCACAGCGTGGCTGTCAGCAGATATTGCAATAGGGATTTCTTTTGAAAACATTTAACCCACTACTGCAATAATCTAAATAAAAAGGCCATCCGGAGGCTTTTAATTTATTTAAACCAACTGTGGAAAGTTCAACGGCCGCAGTGGGATTCGAACCCACGCCAGCAAGGGGAAGGCATTAGAGCAGTCAACGCTCTATTCATCTGACCTACGAGGCCCCACCGGGTGCCGTGAGTTTCTTCAAATTGTAAACACACCTTTAGCTTAATCGTATTTCAAAATTGACATCGTAAATGTGAGCCCGTGAACAAATTCACAAAGTACAGTGTAAGAGCACATAATGTGTTCGGGGGGATTGAAATTACCGAAGGAACCTGATACTTCTTCATCAGGCAGTACAGGTCCACGTGACGTCAGAGATGCAGCATTCTTTCAAGCACATTAAATAACTATCCAAGTTGGTTTTTGCTGAATATTGAAACGTCTCTTCTTTTCATGCTCCCCACAAACGTTTGCTCGTGTCACCTTCAGTTGCAAATTCAGTGACCGATCTCAAAAACGATCAACCGAAATCCAAAAATGCGGTTTTAATCCCCTGATGTGAGGTTATAATATCGATCGTTGTGCAGAATGATCCCATAATATTTCGGACACAGAAAGATGCCGGCTATTGAATAAACTTCTTTTAAGTTGCCAGCGAAATTCAAACTCGGTAAAAATTGCTACTTAGATATATTTGCGAATTTTTTTAATCGATTTTCAAAGTCCTTATAAATTCAAAGATATTTTATAGAAAAAATCCTCCAAATGTCATTTTTATATTTATTTGGTCGAATTCAACTTGCTCTTATTTAAATTTAACACGGAAAATAAGAATGAGTTTAGCTTTTAATTTTGTTCTTAATGCCAAATAATTTTGCTACTGATCTGGTCTTCTGTTTGCGTTTATGGTTTTCAAACTACAAGCTATATGCTTTGAGTATAAGGAAAGTCGTATTTTGTATCTATAACGCCAAGAAAAACAATTTTATCCTCATAAGATCTTTTAATGGACATAGGGTATGAGAAGCATTAACAAAGAAGCAGATTCTATACTATCCAACTGCACATTTCATAGTCTTAAAAATGCCTTTTAAAACCGAAAGATAAACGTTCTTCGAGTATAACATTTTAGGGGGACGTGAATGACTATCAACTGAGAAAAAAGTGCATATTTTGTGAACATTGTCTATAAAATATAATGCTTTTTGTATAACAAAATACGTACTAAACAAGCAATCTTTTTTTGCACGCATCACGGTTTGTTTAAGGCGAATGTAACGGTGTGCATTTAAAAGCCGTGGTCCAACTATTATGCTGCATAATTATCGATCTTACAATCACATTTCAGGAAGCCTTATAAAGTGCAAACCCATTTCGGAATTTCAGTTCACATTTCACGCGAAAGGTGACTGACGGTGCGTTAACTTACAACCGCTTATCCTCACAGAGGCAATGAACGGCTCTGCCTAGGGCATATTTGCTACTAATAGCTAAAGTTTTTAGTCGTTGAAGGTGAATAAAATATTGCAGCTGTTCATAATGAAGCACTTCTCTTTGAGCAACTTTAGTTAGTAGACAGCAGCAGTGAGAGAATTTATCACAAACAAGTAGTTTAACTTGCGAGCGGCAAACAGAGCGCGGTAGGAGAGGCCAAACCCCCACGCAGTCCGCTTTTGGGCTGTGCGGGATTTATTCTGTTGACCACTACGTGCATGTAATAGCGTGAGGTAGAGGTTAAAGCCTTTGTAAGGAGTTAATTGTGGACGAACCTGAAAATTGACAACATGGGGGTGTGCGCATAACCCAGCCAATCAGCATTGCCGATAAACTGTTTGACGTCATCCAGCGCATGACCAAGTACGCGCCCACAAGGCATTCCACTTGAATTTAACCCGTCTAAACTATCCGATCAGAGTTTACGAATGTTAATAACCACACTTTTGCGTAAAAAAACGTTTGAGCTCATGCCATGGAAACTTGTCAGTAGAAAATCATTTAATACTAGCCTGGCTTACTTCAGCTTAATCCTCCATCACTGTCTACATTTTTTCCGGCACCATTTTTGTTATATACTACATAATCAAAATATAATATATATATTATAATATATACAATATATAATTAAAATTACATATCTAGTCTGCAACATTTCACCGGAAAATGTGACAGTTTAAGTGCAATGGCGTTGGGTAGCACTTTCTCCTTAAAGAGAAGACACAAAATGTAAATCACTTAAACTGGTGCACTAAAACGACGTGATGCCATAACCCACAAACCCACAGACAAGGTTTATGGCTGTTATAGGTAATGGAGATTAAGGGTGGCAAAGTAAGAGACAATTAATTTTTGTTTATCTTACGAAATGTTTACAGTTGCGCTAGGCAAAATTCAAAACTGATCGCAAAGTACTCAGTTGATACACGCATATGACAAAAACCTACGTGGTCTGAGCATAAAATTTATTTTCCCCTAGTTTTAATTTCTCCTTCTTGGTAAACGCCATGACTATCCTTTCGTCAACTGATAGCTATCCGTATCGCGACCAAAAATCCTCGATTCTTCACGGATAGATGTGCTTACAAAAGGCTGAGCCCACATATACCTGTTACAACGAATCAAGCGAAACTGTCATTCCTTCTTGTTTCTTCTCTTCAGTCAGAGATTGAGGGGCCAAATTGACAGCAAGAATGTTCTTGCAAGCTTCTGCAGTCAGATATCTGAAAGAGATTATTGGGATGATGCTGCTGCTTCTGCGAATTCTCTGAGAGTTTCAGAGTATCAGCGAGCTAGTCACACAATATTCATACAATGCCACAAACAACACGTAGTCTGTTGTAATATTTTGAAATGACCAGCATAGGTACACGCTAAATGTCCAAAAATCCTGATTCAGTGTGATTTACACAATGCCAATGCATTAATATTCAAGAATATTAGAAGGCTAAATGAACTACATCGCCATTTATTAACATCCAAATAAACTCATGGCCGGTGAGCGTGACAGTTATTCCGATGATGTATAAGAACGAACGTAGTGCGGTTGCCTTTGGACAAATGGTTGTATACGAACATTAACAGCAAAGACATTATAGTTGGCCTTTAATGCATACAAGTGCAAAGTGTTTAAATAAGATAAAAACAGGCTGAACTGATGAGTATGAGTAAAAGTGAGAAATGTTCACATTGACTATTAAATAAACATGTCAGTGCGTGCAATTTTCAACTGATCGCCTGCCCCACGGAGCCAACTGTGTTAGGTCCTATTTTTAAAGACTTAAAGGAAGGAATCCTGGTGAGACTACAGTAGACGTCAGGGCCGTAGAAAAAAGTTCAAAGATGTTTAAGTTTCACATTCATAAAACCATGTATTAGTACTAAGTTGCTACAAATTAAGAATGCCTTTAATGTTGTGAAACATAGTTTGAATGCGATTCCAAAGAAACAGTTATTCGCTACGCACCCGTCATAGGACAGGGTTCTGTCTACTCCCGTGTATTGGTGGCCTTGGGCTAAATTCTCGGAGGGGTTAAGTCTATAGTTAGTACATGGAAATAAGTATCCCTCCTCTAGAATTCAAATCAGGTCAGAGGGTTATTCTATCAGTGTTTATGTTATTCTTGTGCGCTTTCAGGCGTTCCTACTCATCGGAAAAATGGCAAATTTCTTTGAAATGAAGTTTTAACATATTTAAAGAGATATATTATCCGATAGTTCTCAGTGCTAAAATTGAACTCTGACGCGGAAAATCGTAAAATTTACAAAGCACCTTCATAATTGTATTGTCTTTACTTATTATAAATTTTATTACCGAAATTGCGATAATCTCTTTCCTCATTGCTAAACGTCGTACCTTAAGGCCGACGCCGATTACTGCATTCCAAATCGGGTTTTGAAGTCAGCCAGAGAGATACTTATTTTTGGTACTAGCCAAGAAAATGTTTGTACATGAAAACTTGTCAGTTTTCCGATCAGTATATGTTCTGCACCTCCCTTAACTGCCCTTTAGCATGTTATTAGTCAGGCCACCATACAATGTTCGATAGCTTGGGGTAATTTGTTCATTGACTCACTGAGGCGATCATTTAAACATTTCACAGTTTGAAAAAGCCTTTTGCATGTTTAAGCCAGAGTAAAATGGACTTTGAGTACCGTACGATGTCGATGCTGAGACAAACAGCGAAGATTCATGACGTGGACAAAGAGAGTAGCAGTTTTGGGAAAGGGTTTTGTTTCCATTTGATCGTAAATGTTCGGTTACTTCTAAGCTAAACCACATTTTAGGTGCAAAGGGAAGACTTTTTTATTTTTTCATCCTATTGTACGATCTTTACCTCCTTTTGGCAGATTAATAAGCTTCCAAATATCCAATCTAACACAACCATTGAAGTAATTGTACCGTGACATAAATCAATTGGCGAAAATAGATCAACCTACGCTTTCAGTCAAAAAAAGTTCGCTGAATAAAGTTAAGTTGTTAAACTGGAGAATTCTTTAGTGCATCGCATTGAAATATGAGACGATTTCTAATACCAATAAGCGAGTTTAAGAAAAAAACCACAAATGTCCTGTTAGCAGGACAACGTGCTGTCATTCTGGACGAATAGACAATATCTTCAAGTGTCATCTTTCTTAAAAATGTGAATCTACTGCGTTTCAGATTAATCTTTCTGCCATCCCCCTCTACTAACAGGCCAAGTAAGACTACACAGTTGTTAAAAAGAGCCGTAGACAAGAGCAAAAAACGTGTACCATATTAAAATTTAACACACTATTGCTTCAAGCAACGGTGGTGGCCAGAAGGAAGCCTGACAGTTTGTTTGAATGCACTTCCGAAGGTCCATCAAATTGCTAAGAGACACCTACAGCTAGAACTTTGTTTTTGGTTTCAGTTACAACCACATATACTAAAGCAATTAATTATCAGCTAGAATACATACCGATGAAAGCCAGCTATCAGCTTTAATACCGGTATAAGTATTTTCCTATTGCGAACATCTCTGCTGTCTCTTTTGCAAAGAACGTTGCCTACAAATAAACTTTTATGAAGGAATTAGAACCTTATGGGATCCTTTTTAATGCGAGAAGATGGAGGAAATATTCTGTAACTGAATACATGCGAAATTTTCATGGTCAATATATTTTTCTGCGCTCGTGACGTAGTAATAATGGACACTTATAAAAATGAGAGTGGGTTCTTTACAAGTCTTCTGTTTTTAGTTTTCAAAATTTGTTATTGCACTCATTCGAATATCCTTTTTGAAGAAAATGGATTGTCTTACAAAAAAGTAAGACAAATGAACTCTTTGCACATTCTTTCTCAGAAAAACTTGTTTCTTCGACACAAATATTAAAATTTTAGTCAAATTGTGCGCTTAACTTATTCTGAGTTTGAACTGTTGGGCAGAACGCTGATCATTTATGAACCAGCATGTCATTTGGTATAAGTCGTTTTGCGCTTGTGCTGTGTAATAATGAGTTTTCCGTAATTTACTATGCAAAATGTGTAGTTCGAACCATATTAAACAAGTTAGTCTGATATTTTAAGCTCTATCTATATGGCATATCGGGAATTCATAATGTGGTAGGTATTCTTGCACAAAATAATTTTAAATACCATCCCGCTTTGCTAGAACAAATATTTGACTTTTAAGCTAACGTGGAATTTATAAAATTGCATAGTTAAGAAAATAATTGGCTTCAGGCTAATTGCAGATGGGGAAACGTTTAACAATGTAAATGTATTTTTCTTCAAGGTTTTCAATTAGATTGAGTGATTATAATTATGGATTTCAGAGTTCGGTTATGACTTCTGATACATTTCTAGCATTTTGCTATAAAAAGTTATGATACAGTGAATCTAACATAAATCAAATTGTTTTCACAGATTTTCCGGACAGTTTCTCCTCACAGAATGGGGAATGTTGTATTATCTACTACTGCGTTAAGGTTTGCAGCGAAAAGACAGGCAAATACCGTCCATTTACTTCTTTGAAACAGTCGCTTAATATGGTCTTATGAATGTAAGAAAGTCAAGCTATCCATTAGAGTCTGAGATATGCTCTGCATGGTTCAAATAAATATTTATATTAATTTTGGGCAGTAAAAATTCAATATAAATAAATAAAACGTTCGTAAATATAGGTGCATATCTTGTGTTCAATACAAATTAAGCTAGTTAAATGCATTTGGCTCGTCTCAGACATAAATAAGCAGCGTTAATGTAGCAGATATACGAAAAAATGCGCATGATGCGTACATTGTTTTACTCAGTTTATTTTTAAAGAAGAGTTGCAGATGATGGCAAACAGATACGGTTTTTGTAGCCTCTGAGTTACGATTAAATATTAAGTGATGCAACAGCACCCAAAAATTCCTTGAAGTCAAATTGGCCATCTCCATTGACATCATTCTTCCTCAACCAGTCTCTGATATGTTCCACCATAGCAGAAGGAACGCCCTCCTCTGTAAGCCGGTCTATTTCACTCTCGGTTATTGTTCCAGATCTGTCAATATCCAGTCGCTCAAATATTTGCTTGACACTCGAAAATAATAGATAAAAATCTTATAAGTACAATCTTAAATTTTATTGGTTTTTCAAGAAAGAGCGAAGGCAGTTGAAGAGGGCAACATAGGCGAATGTATTAGGTGAAAAACGTTTTCCTATATTTTCGATTATATGTGTCGTTTTCGGCAGTTATGAATGTTGACTGGCATCATACCTGACTCACATTCCAAATCCGTTTGCCAGCAAATTTAAGTCAAAATTCTTCATTTAGAACAGTCTACAGACCAATATTGGAAATCCTTTGAGTCCACCCATACCTTAGACTCAGAAAAACATTATCCTTTTATTTAGAGTAATTATGTTAATGTCTAGGGTTTCACTGATAACCTGATTCCAGTTTAAAGGTTTCTTATGACTTGGCCTTCATTGACTAGTTTACGGAACTTGTTGCGCTCATCGTGCCGTAAGGCTCAATCTATAACCGTTACAGACAGTCACATAACAACTAGCAGAAGGATTAAATACTGGGCTAAAACTAAATGCAATGAAGACCGAGATGACAATTTCTCGCTTTGTTACCGTCGGACAGCCAGGTTGGTGAGACCCAAGGTAAGAACCTAGATCCGTTGATAAGTGATGTTTAAGTAGTTCATTATCCTAACTTTGACCCAGGAGCTCGCTGCCCTGTAAATTGTTGATAGGGTATATTAACCTTGCAATGAGTAACAAACCATAAAAGCCAAGCTTTTCCTCCTTATCCATGTCAGCGTACGTACCTAATCACCATGCGTCTGCCTGTGAAAACTCTGAATTTAGCTTCTAACCATAATTGGATGAACTTACGCCGTAACCTAGTTGGTGAGTTTTATGTATTAGAGGGGTAAGCGCAACTATGAGAGAAGTACCGTGGAGGGCAGATATGGTTTTGACACTGCCGAAACTAAGAGAAGCTGGAATTTCGTCTATCATGACAAGAAGCAAATTTGCATGTGTTAATCCTTCTCGAAAGGGAGGCTTGCATCCGTCAAAATTGATTTCATAACTCGGAGCAAGGATATTCAGTCAGGCGCTTACGCGTACAAGCCTCTTAGGTAACATTTAATAGGTTGTACCGCTCTCAGTTCTTCTGGGTGACACTAAGTGAACATATGCAGCTGTGCTACGGACCATGTTTGGCATAAATGTCATCAGCGAAATTTCAACTGTAAGAATAGCAGGAATGACGATCTCCGAAATCCCATTATGGCGTAATGTTCGTAGCTGCTGTAAAATGTAGCGTAACCATAAACATTGATAAACTTAGCTACGAGGATGAGGCTGACGGTATTTTTAATGATGAGGAAATCTACGCATCACTAAATGGTGATGTCATCTGGACTTAAACTGACAGGCTCTGAAGACGTCAAATGTTAAATTCTCAGTTATACCTACATCGCATAGTCCTGTGGGCTCTCACGAGTTTACGAGACAGACATACTACTGAGAATTAGATTGCTTTTCACCAAATTAAAATTCTCTGAACTTGTTCTACAGATAGCAAAAGTGTCTACCTGATATGTTGTACGACGATATCATCAGCTCTTAGACAATTCTCCAAATTATATTGAGCCATAAAGTTAGTCCTAGTGTATATATTCAAACTTTATACGTAATCGTTTTCTCAGTGCGCCATAACTTGGCAAGAAAAAGCATAGCTCAAAGGTTACTTAACACATCTATTCGCACAACTAAGCAGAGTGCTTTTGAAATTTTCAATCACCACTTTTATTGCATCGGTACGTGTGAGAAGAAATACTAAAAACAAGTAAGCGAAAGATCAGTGGGCACGTCACTAAAAGAATATTTTCTTCGAACTCTCAAGTCCAAGTGGTGGCTTGGTTACGAATTTATACGACTATATAAAAGATTTCACAGTGTCCTTCCAAATATTCGCACCAGGATGGAATGTCAAGAGCGAAAGTGTCGTTTCTGAATGTCAGAACATAAAATGATTAGCGATGAAAACCCCATCGCAAGGATTTACGGGTAAAGGCTTCAATAGAAATAATACGTAATCATGGATGAAACTCCCTGCTAACCAAAAGAAGCCCTAACCGAAATCTCAACCAGTAGGCTTTCGCACATCAACAAAGATAAAGATAATTAAAAAGAAATGGCTCAAAATTATTCAGTCTCCCTTTGCGAAGAATAATATATCAGGTACCACTCTATAAACCTTGCCCAATCGGAAAAAAATGCATGGTAGGAAGGCTACTCTCTGGATTATGTGTGACGAACCACTAAAGTTTTAGCCTGACGGACAAATAGTTTTGGCCAATCTTGTGTGCACAAAAGAACCTCGTACAAGTTTCGCACTTAGCTTGGCCAACGGCCGCTTAACTGCATGCATTCTCCCGCGCCATCTCTGTCCTCCCTCTTCCCCTGGAACGGCTCTACTAAACATTCACTGCCACTTATCATACTGTTTCTTATCACACTTGTTCTTATCATCCTTTACCTATGGACACCTCTCAGACAACCCAGAAAAACGAACGAATATTATCGATTTCATGTTTTAAATTTCTGCTACATTTTAACGTTTCACTATAACTGTACTGGCCTGAAGAGAAGTTATCGAAAGCAGCGCATATGCTCACCAAGTCGTTTTTGAATCTTTTAATGGGAATTTTCGCAACTTTAAAAAAAGATAAAGAGCTACAAACAGTTAAATATGCAAAAAGCTTTTATGGAGATAAACTAATGCCATTTAAAATGCACATCAAGTAGTAAAACAGCAGCCAAGTGTCTTCCTAAGCCACGGGAATAGGAACGCCAATGTATCTAGTTGACTGTTCGCAAAGGACAGTAAAGGGAGTCCTAAGTCTAACCATAACGCAGGCTGTACTTTTAAAATTAATCCTGACATATTAGGACATGGAAATTGAAAATCCACCAATTAAAATGACCCTGTGCAATATTCGAAGAAAGATAAGTATGCATGTGTCCTAACAGTAATCCTAAACATACTAGAATCCTAACCGAAGTCCTGATCCTTAAGTTAACCCTAACCCTGACCTTTAGTCAAACTTAAGGAATCATCATAATTCCACAGGAAACTCGCGCAAGGGCATTTTAATTGAAGGATTTCTATTCTATGTCCTCTTAAGATTTTATTTAGATTTGTCAGGGTAATTTTTTACCAGGAAACTATTATGCCCAATGAAATATAAACGAACTTAATTCAAGGTTTTGAAGAAAAATCGCGTGAATAAACAAAACAATTTATTGGCAATGGAAATGACTAAAAGCGTGAGAAGACATACACCTTTATATCTTGAATATAGCGAACCTCCTTTTTGACTGCTTTTTGTTGTGCAAAACTGCTTTTTTATCGATTTCATAATCAGTCAAATAGATATTGCTGTGATGTGCGTACCTTCCAAGAAAACATATTATGCAGTTCTTGCTGTCTGTTCAGGTCATATTTTACTAATCTGACCGGCTAACTAACAATTAGGGTCTCTGTCCTCAGCACAATCACTTATAATTTAAATACACACTTGTTCCCAAGAAGTTACTTCTTTCAACTATAAGTTCATCGTAAAAACTTCGCTTAATCAATAACTTTGATGTTGTGCATGTTATTTTTCGATCGCACATACGCTCAATTACTGACTGATAATCCGTGAAAGGTGTTGATGTGCTTATGAAAACCCTTAGCTATAGCGACGATATAGAGCGTAAACCCCAATAAGCGGACTTACCACTAAGTAAAATGTATAAGAACAGAATCACGAGTCGTACTTACAGTGCCTCGTCCTTTGCATTGTGACAGACGATAAGAGGTTAAAAATAAAGTCAAAAATATTTATAAAGGGCAAATTTATAATCCAAATAACGTCCTAGAAGAAAGTCAGATAAAGAATTAGCATGTAATTTGCAACTTATATGAAAAAATGTTTATTAAATTTGTATTTTTTGTTTTCTTTACAAAAGCACATATGAGGCAAATTTCAAGTTTTCTAAAAAAAGATTCTAATGAACCTTACTTATCCACAGAGAACGTTGAAAGACCGAGCCCCATTTTGTATTCCCCGAGAGAAATTCGTCCATCCCGAGTTAAATCCATGAGATCCATATACGGCTAAAGATAGTATACGTGTGTACGTTGGCATAATCTACACCGTATGTCCTATGAAAACGTAATCAACTCTGATATGTGTGAACAAAGGTGGACTAAACAAATTGTTAGTTTGTGCCAAATTACTCGTGCACTCAGCGTAGCCATTGCAAATCAGAACTCCTCACTTAAGACCACGCCGCGGAATTCATGTGGCTAATAGATTTCGCGGCCTTGCCTACTTACGGCATGAATCACTGGTGGCTAAGATAACTGACTCCAAGAGCGTTCGTGAGTTGCAACTGACAAGTACCACAATAAGCCCGGTGTAAATAGGGTGACGTTGAGGGAGATACTAGCTACGTTG
This sequence comes from Schistocephalus solidus, assembly GCA_017591395.1. Lineage (NCBI taxonomy): Eukaryota > Metazoa > Platyhelminthes > Cestoda > Diphyllobothriidea > Diphyllobothriidae > Schistocephalus > Schistocephalus solidus. The sequence goes on from WEDG01001547.1 coordinate 328,557, forward strand.
ATCTCACTCTCTTCCTCTTTATCCAACTTTTCAAATGGCAAAACAAGATCAGGAAGACTGGCGATGGATATGGACAACCTAATCCAGTAGATGGAAAACAGGATCAAACAACTTCTTTACAAAATAAAACAGGGTGTGGAATGTTATCATCGTTAGTGTCCGACAACAAGCTACAAGTTTTAGAATGTGTCTGGGCTTCCTCCAAATATATGTTGATTTCGACTAGCTGAAAGGCTGTTATTTACTTGATACAAGATTACTTATAATTAGCGATGTGTTAACCGCCCCTGAAAGCTGAAGGATGCTTTAATTAAATTTTCATCATTTACAATTACAGTGAGGGACGGATCTCATGCAAAGTTGTCCTAATTTCGTAAATGCGTTTTCGATTAGGAAATATTACTTAAGTAGGGTTTTAGATTCGATCATCGTATGGCATAATTCCTTTAAAGTCCGAATACGCCAGGATGCCAGCTTTTGAGTGCACATCTTTTCTATTGCCCGCAAAAGATGACAACTTAAGTAGTATAGTTTATTTCTACTGCAATTCATTACCCTTATAAATTTGAGTCTGTTTATATGTGAATATTATACTTGTATAAATTTTGACAGCCTATCAGGTTTTCTTTAAATTTTATGGTCCAGGATATGGTGTCGTTCTGTTTTAAAAAAACGTTCTGAAGTGTGGCTGGGATTGTTGATTGGTAAGACGTAAGGATAGGAACGTCCTTTCCCCTGTGTTACAAGCAGCCATGCACTAAAAACCAGGAATACTACCTATTCTCAAGTCATAACCCTTAACATAACAATGCTCCTTACCTTAATCCTTTACCCTAACGGTAACCCTTAACTTAAGATTAAGCAAAAAAATTATCCTAAATTTGATCCCAGCCGCAACAGTTCCTAAATATAACCCTTAAATCTATCCTAAACCCTAGCCAAAATCTCCCTGGAATGCCTGAATGACTAAATGTGAGTCTTCCATCTTGCTACAATTGTACGGTCAATCCCAAAACTAAAGGGAGCCAGCAGCGAAAGAACCTGAATCTTTAACTTGGAAGAGGAAACAATCGTTTGCTTCGGTGGTTTGAGGTATTAGGATGTGCACTAGGAATTAAGATAACTGGCAAGTTGGAAAGCAATTTGCTTCGCAAATTATGTGTCCTCCCAGAAGAAGCCATGTCGAAAGAACTGAAGAACCAGCGGTATGAAACATTTCTTATTCCCAATGCCACTGTTAGATAAAATTGGTGGTGGCCTGCAGAAGGCAGCTCCCAATGGAGCCGTAAGTGACTAATCTTCAGCGCGGAGGTGGATCGTTAAAGGTCAAAACGAAAGAAATATTTATGAATGGGGTTACCAATTAAGCCTCTTATTCGATTATTTACCTTCACATTGGCGTTGTCGATCTGACTGGCGGCAAAGAAATTTCGTAATTCCTCTTCCGAAATGAAACCATCCTTGTCCAAATCCGCGGCCTTGAATGCCTCTAGTAATTGACGAGTTTTTGATTCCTTGGTCATGAAACTGCAACAAGAACGGAAGAATGATATTGGCGGATGGACGCTTCACTGATCAGTTACGGGGTTCAATCGTCCCGTTCTACCTTGGGGTTCACTGACAAACCCCGCCCACAGCCACACAGTGGCTTGTATGATAGGCAAATGAACATGACCGACAAAGAAAAAGGAGACTGAAATGACAATTTCTGGCCTTTTGGCCGTCATCAGCCAGGATAAGTCTTTTATACCTGATTAAAAGGCGTCTTCAACTTATTCACATATATCCAAAAACTTCGGGCCAAGTAGGGTACGTTGCATGTTATAAAGCAGCTCGAATTCTCCTTTGACTGCTATTTAACGCGACCCTAGCATCTTTTAATCTACCAACAAAAGCGCTCCAATCTCCCTTGAACTTAATATTACTAATAATGTGGAATAGAAAAAACGTTCATTGGTCCCAATCCAAAGTAGTACTAAGTTTCTACTTGTCAGTATAATTTGAATTAAGTTAACGTTCTGTATCTGCTGAGAGTGCACCACACTTCCTGGACAATAGCCAATAATGGGATGTAGAAAAAGATTTTATTTGGCACATTACCACCGTATATCGATACAATGGTGCCTGTGTTAGTCAACGTAGTGCTTTCTTCGAAAAATTTCTTGTTATTGCAGGTGTAAGGATCATGCATCACAACTATCATTCAACGCACGTCTCTTGTGTCAGTAGAATCCTCTGTGATTAATGCTCCCCTGCTGACAGATAAATCCATCTCCACAAAGGTGTATATCCGACAGGAAACATCTTTGTCTGCTATATGTAGATGGAAAATTATTATCTTAATACAAGTGAAATTTGATGAGAAAATGGGTATTCTGAAATTCCCGACAAGATAATGAGTACCACATACATTCGAATTTTCCGTCCAGAAAACAGGTTGATAATCCAAACGTTGTAAGCGGAGAAGTATAGAGCTATCCGCGAGATGCGAGATGCAAGACAATTTGTATATAGTTGAACAGACCTTCTCTGCATATATCTCACCCGTTCTTCCCTCATCTCACCATGTTTCTGTGGTAAGGCTGAGCAGGGAGGTAGGCATGGTTACACGGAATGAGAAGGGTGGGCGAATGCCTACGCGTGTCACACAGGACCTGTCTTCAAACGCCATTTGTACTTACCTTCATTCAGGAGCCTCCAGAGTGCCATAACTGTTGCCTTAAAATGGAGCCGTTGCAGTGGGATGCACGATTCTGCGTAGAAACATATAATCCCGTCAGTCGGCAACCTGTCAGGCCACGACTGCTGGTAGGACGGAATAGATTGCAGCAGCTCCGACTTATAAGAGCGAGGACTGCGCTGATTTGTCATGACGATTAATTGCTTATACGGATTAGGCTCAAATCTTCAAAAAAGGATTTTGGTTAGCTACTGATGAGATGGGATACCATGAATGGTGTGCCATGAACGAACAGTGTCGCAGCCCATTTTGCGGCACAATTTGCGGAAGCACACACGAAGCCTTCCATGAGTTACATCTCTGCACTTTTATTGGCATCGAATTCATTATTGTTTTCCAGACACACAGAAGCCTCTACTTTTATAGACCTAATCCTGGCTACAAGAGAGACTACATAGCTACCAGATAAGAATTTTTAGTCCTACGCAAGCTGTAAATTCCAGTTGTAGAAGTGATTAGAACGCTTAGGTTTAATCTTTTAGCATTCTAACATTTGGGTAAGTTTCGAGCGTTGTAAGTTAGCTTGATATGCTTTGTCAGTATAGATTTAAATGACTTATGAAAGAGAAGTTATCGGAATCTTTTTCAGACATTGAGACGTATGCTGCATATGATAAATGCTTAGTTGAGAACGTTATTGCTGAGCGAGTAACGAACGGAGAACGCCCCTTGAGGTGGTAGGCGAACTAGTTGGTAGGTTCTCCTTCCATGCTAACTATAAGCCTAAAAGCTTCAGGTAAGTTAATCCTGAGCTCAAAATGTGTATCCATATTCAATTTTTGAGCATGCTACATAGCTTTGACGAGGCTGCCTCTGCGGAGGATCAAAACTGTGAATTTGAATTCGATTACCCTGAACTTAAGAGAACTTGTCAGATTCATCCATATCCCTTAAGGTAATTTAAAAAAAACTTATCTGCAAAACCCAAGTATTTCGCATAAAAATTAGCGGTCCTCAATACTGCTGATTAAATATGAATGTCAACTTACTAGTCTCCTAGTTACAACGCACTGATTAGCTTGCTCTGACTATGGGTAACAGCAATTCAGGCAGTAGACCAAAGGCTGAGCTTGTTTCTAATTGGTTAGTAAGGCCGTTGCAATGGTGCAATTCTTTCAGCGTCTCTTGTAACTCACTAGCGCCCTGTGTGTAGAGAACATAAACTCAGGAGGCAGACCGCTAGATGTTTCAGTCTTCAAACTGTACTATGACTAATCACTTGTTTTTCATAGTTGAGAGTCACATAACTGCGCGCTCGTGTTAGGTAAGTCGGCCTCGGAGGACAACAATCGGTCATGGTAGGTAGGTGCGCGAAGCGGCACGTTACCTAAACACGCACAGAGAAGAATGCACTGGTTCAGTTCCAGAGAAACTACAGAACCTGTGGGCGTATTCCTTTCCATGCAAATGAGTAGACTGTTTGGTTTCTTAAGGTTAGTAAAAACAACAGAATAGGTCAACTGAAATGGTCCTCTCCGCAGTCAGTGCATATATCTAAAAGGATAATAGTACTCAAAGTTCCAAAAGGAGGTTGAAATCTTAGCTTCGGATACCAGACTTGGTGAGAATTACTTATACAGCACCCTAACCAGGGAAAGGGAACGGGAACGATGGTCTTGCGCATAATTCTGAGAACCTTAACACTAGACGTGACGTAAACCTAAACCGTAGCCGTAATTTTAACCAGAACCCTACAACAAGCGCCAACTCTAACCTTAATAGGAGCCTTAACTTACATTACAGCTGATCATAGCCTTTAACTTATACCCTAACCTTAAACTTGCTTCTAACGCTAAACTTAAATTAAACCGCATGTTCCCGGAAATGTGGCGCAAATCTATTGGCATTCCGGCCGGTTCCTGCTCTCGGGTCCAAGGGCATCTGAAAGTTTAAGCATAGCTTTTCTTGCCAAGACACTGGCAGTCACTTCTTTATGATTAAAAGTGGGTTGGATGTTGATCTGAAGGAGCCATTCTGGCAATCCATCCTCAGAAGGAATTCATATTTAACCGAATGTAACAGCTTTTCTAACCAGCTCAACTCTCTATATGTGAGGTCAGCAGTCCAAGCAAAAAGCATTATCACCATGCGTTAATTCGAGGAAATACCAAGTCCCCTTTATAGATGAAAGACGCAAATGAACGATCCAAATTTGTTGTGATTTTTCAGTAAGATACTATCACCTTTCGGTCTCCATAGTCTTTGCCGATACTATTCGCTGTGCGAATGCATGGGAGAGCTCTAGGTTGAGCTCGAAGGCACCACGGCACATACATGTTCCGTAACCAGATCGGTGAGCGCGGCACCATCATAACTATCGCATTTTCATGGAATCGGACGAGAAAACAACTATTCGATGGATATTGACTTAGAGGTCATACTGCTAGACATCAGCTATTCCGCATGAGAGACAGCGGTAATGCCTGAAAAAAACGACTAAGACTGAGACACCCATGCAGGAAAATTGTAAAGCACTAAAGAGTTTACTGCTTAACGGAAATGTTTCAGTTGCCAAATCATTGATAACATTTTGCATGCATGCGTTTCATCAACACAAAGCTCATAAACGTCGAGGACAACGGCAGGGATGGCTTTTACGGGAAGGGAAGGAAACGAGAACAGCCCATCATACAGATGTCTTTGCGTTCAATTCCAGAGCGATTGGAGGTAAATCTTAGGTATGGGTTATTATAAAGAAAATACATAGGTTTAACTGGAACTTTGGGGTTAAGATTGAGGGTACGCAAAGGGATTAGCTTTCAAGGACTAGTAAGGTTAGCAATTGGGAATATTTAGCCTCCTTGGGATTTTACACAAGGCCACGTCTATTAGGAACCTGGCTTTACCATTCTCGTATTCTGCCGGAGTGAACATGTTAAAGCTCCATTTGAGAACGGCCGTAGAAGAGACGGAGGAACAATCTTCCGAACATCAGTTTTAGCCACTAGACTTCGCATATTCACTTTAGGACACAACATGAGACATTGACAACGCACGAAATGAGTTTTGAGATTTGGATGCGGGCGTTACTCCACCATTAATCTTAATTTAATGACTCCATGATTAGGCGAATTGGGGTTAATAATGACACAGTCGCTCTAAGTTTCACCTGGAGCTTTATATTCATGTTTACTTTTGACATAAAACCGACCAAACGACTAGGCTATTCTTTATTGTGGTTCAGGGCATTTTATATCCGAGTGCCCATCAAATGAGTGCGTAATCCTTTAAGGTCAATTCTAGGCATTAGTATTGAGAGATAGAGACTTGCGAGTCGGTGAAATTTTGGCAAAACACCTTATGAATTAAGTATAGGTCAACCACTGCGATACTTTTAGCCTCGTAGGGCTCAGTTGTTTTACAGGAGAAGGTTGACTGCTCAGATGACAGGAAACAGAACTGTCAAGGAACGTGCCATCAAAGGATATCGTGAAATTGGTGAAAGCTCGCTGGTTTAATTAATAAATTTTTTGATTTGACAAGTTGACTCTTGTGTAGAGCCTCCATAGAAATATGAGATGCCAAAAGGCCAGTCTGCTAGTTTAGCATTTGAACTTACAGGTTTCAGAGAGCAAGCCATATTCTTTCTGAATGTTTCAAGGAAAGCGCATTTTGATTTGTATTGACGCCCACAACTGCCACCCACTGTAATGTCAATTGGCGGGGATTTTTCCTTTGTGTTTGCTAAATCTAATAGCTGCACAGGGGTTTGAGACAGCTTGTTGATTTGATGCCAAGTGACGTTTCTACCACCCCCACCACCACCACCACCACCACCACCACACCTACGCGTTCGAAATGTACCTTTCGTTTTTACTGTTGCTCCTGCTGACAAAGTACGCTTGGTGGTGCAATAGAGCGAATGACAGAAAGAGTAAATTTGTAAGGTAATTCAAATCAATCTAGTAATTCTGTGTTAGTGAGAGAAACATTTCTTTTCCTCACTGTCGATATATTGTTAGTCATAATTCTTGAAGTCCTCCAGGTTATCCGTTAATATGCCGTTTCATAGACAAAATCATCAGAATGAAACAGCAAGAGGCTTTGTTAAGTAGGCTGTTTCAAAATTAATGGCCTCATGAATAAAGTTCCCCATTAATTTTTGTTTTTTCCTTCAAATTGTTTAACCCCAATCTATAGAGGACTGAATGCTTTTTACGGGCAAGGTGTGTTTAATTAATCACAATATCTGGGGCTAATTTTGTAAACTTAAGACCTGTGGGAAATTAATCAATTTTATTTGTATGTAGGAGATATTTTTTATAAGACACTACGACGATCCTAAGGAGATAGCATAATAATAAAACAGTGTTTCCATTGTGCTAATTTTTGGCTGACGATTCCTCCCATCCTATTGCATAACTATTCTACGAAAAATAAGCACATCTTGAGTATTTATTCATTATGTAGGTTTCCAATGCCTCTATCCCCTGACTGACACTTACTGAATAGGAAGATTAATATTGTCGGCAAAGACGAGAGAAACTGGAATGGCCATTTGCGGCCTGATAGCCATCGCCAGTCAGTTATACCTAACCCAATCGTCAATAAATGCACTTACGGAATATTATTTTGTTTATGATATTTTGCATAATTTACTCACAGAGAGAGAGGTTTGTTTATGGAAGTAAACCTCAAGCACCGTAAACGCACAAATTTAATCTACGTTTTCGCTTGCAGCTAAGTTATTGTCACAGGTTATATGTAAATTTTCCAATTTAAATTCAAATAGTCTTTAAGTTCCAGTTACGAGTTACGAATTTTCACATTATCACAATCGCTTAAAGTTATCCCAGACACTAAGTAAGTATAAATTTAGAAGAACATAATCGACATGGATATGGGATACTGGAATGGCCATTTATGGCTTTTTAGCCCCACCAGTGTCTCTTGCCTTTGCCGGCTTAGCCACCGTTTAGATGCCGGGGGGGGGGGGGAGGCAGGAGGGGTTCAAGGGTCAGCTCCAAGGAACAACAAGATGCTCGTGTCCTGTGACCGATCAGAGAGCACCAATCCACAAATAAGTGTGTTTGTACTGAAAAAACAAACGGTATCGTCAGCGTATAAAGGTGTGATAAAAGCAAGTTTCGACGAAGGCAGGATGCCAGAAATTGCCAGTGTTGACAACTGATAGTTTAGTTGTGCCTTGAGGCTCTGTACAGCACCTTCACACGTAGGCTTAGACGACCAGAACTGCATGCGGAATCCGGTTTCAACGAAGACCAAGGGGAATGAAACGTCTATTCCTGTCCTATTAGCCGAGATCAGCCAGCCATAACCAGTCGCAGTTGTCTCAAACCCAAGGTTGGGTATGGCTGGCTGATGACTTCCAAAAAGCCCGAAATGCTCATTCCACTGTCCCTTATCTGTGGAAAAACTCGCTCTTTCCAATATTTGACTGCATGCGATGGCTCTGCTAAGAGCCGCAAGGCACAACGGACGAGGAGTTCCAATATTTCAATAGGTGAAAGGTTCTTCTGTAGCCGATACCTACCGTAAACCTACAATAACTCTATGTGTTGGGTGAATAAAGTCAATATGTTCAAAGGCGGCCTGTACGAAAAAGGCTATTTTCGTGTCCCTTTTGAATATGTTATTGCATTAACGACACAGATGGGAACAACGTACATTCCACACTGATTATTTCTTCCTGAACGCGTGAAAATCTGTTCAATGAAAAGCTGGTGTCCTCTCTTAAAAAATAAAATTAAACAGTTAATACCTTTTGCGAAATTACTTCCATAACAAAAATTATTTGGGCACATAATTACAAAGATTCACAAAGGGTGTTGCTCTTTCAAAAATGCTACGTGTTTATTGTTCCTATTTTTACCGTTTAGACTTTGGAGCAGAAAAAACCTTCTGAAATAAAATTTCAATACTTCTGCCATGGTCAGAAAAGAGACCCCCCTTGCAATTACAAATTATCAGAAATGCACAGACCTATCGTGATTCACATGTAAATGGACCAAATTCGTAATTTATGCTTCTTTACTTATCTCTGGTAACCATCAAGTTTTTGGAAAACATAATATATATATATTTTGATGAGGCTCCTTTTCCTAGAAGCGGTGTAAGTGGTTGATGTATATGACTTTTGCCTAATTAAACTGACTAAATAGGTGAGTGTGCGTCTTAAATTTTTAATATTCCCTTCGGATCTGCCAACTTTTCAAGGTGTCATCAAGCGATGAACATAGTATGAAAAAAGATGATAAACTGATGGTATCACTTCTACCCTTAATGTACATGCCTGTATCTTGTATTCTGGAACAGTGTTATAGTGAAAATAATTGTCAGAAATCAAATTTCATGAAAATATTAGGCTTTGTGGGTGAAAATATATAATCTGGTGTTTGCCTGATAGTAACGGCACAGACCGCTTCAGACTTAGAAGCAATCATCTGTCAGCCATACCATCATTCTGCCTATACTACTAGCGGCCTCATGCTTGTCTCATTGGACCTAGGTCGAGCCGATGGCTGATCACCCCTCTCATTATTTGGAGGTGGATTACGCAAACAGGGTTTTTGATCAGGAGATCCACCTTATTTTTCTAGACTTCAATTTCTGACGCCCCATGTTATGCTCAGCAGCTTCCTGCCGACAAAACAGATTGGCTGACTTAAACTGCCAATGACAGCTAAAAAATAGACCTGCATCAAAATTACTTTATGTAGTACAACTGATGCATGCTCAATATTCTATTGCGCGTTCTGAGCTTACAGTCTCTAGAGGTTAGTTTGTGGTTATTTCTATGTCAAATGTCTGACGAGCGTAAAGTAGACGGCATTTTGCTAAATTCTGTTTAGTTTTATAAGAACCCGACGTTCCCCTTTAGTTATTTATCAAAAATTATTATTTGCACGTTTATGCTTAAACCATTGTTGATTTTGAAAGTCTGTTCTGGTAAGATAGATGGGACCCATTTTGACTGTAAAAATGATATTACGGAGGAGCAAAATCTGCATCTTATTCACTTAATGTTGGCACACGCTTACCTACTGCTTTTCTAGGATAGGAATCTTGTAGAACAAACAGTTTTACGGAAATTTCACTGAAGTTTACTGAATGAACCCGTTAAATATTTCACCTGTTTAAAAATTTTGGTTTAGGCGAAAATGTCTGAAAACATTTGAACTGTTTGGACTGAATTCAGCGTAAATGAATGGTCCCATTACATTAAACCTAATATTTTTCTTAAACTGCATAAAGTTTTAATTGGATTTCATAACAGATTGTTCATTAATAAGATTTATTTACTACAACAGCAGATATGCTATGATATTTATAACCATGATATAACCATGATTCAGATCAAAAGTTCATATGAAACACGGTCAAACCTTCACTGGAATTTAATGATGGATGTTAGAAAATCTTCGGGCAAACGGAAAAGGTGGTTGATTCAAAACAGTTTGAAAGCATTTGAATCGTTTGCGACTGAATTTGGCGATAGTATGTACGGATCACACATTAATATCCAGTGTTCTTTATTGGACAACGAAAAGGTTTCCGAGAGTTTTAAAATATATTGTGCATAAATCAGACGTTTTTATAAAAACTGCATATCTGCAATAGTCTCTGTAGTGCTACGTAAATTATGCAAAATTTTAATCGGTTAACTTTTGCCAGTTTTTAGAAACAGAAGCGAAACAGATTTTAGAGCTCTTTTTCTTCCTTTGAAGTATGACAACCATGGCAGAAAGGTACATTGATGCTTTCATTGCTGCGGATAAGGACGGCAGTGGGACATTAACCCGTGACGAATTGACCGCAGTTCTCAAGGAGAATGGAGTATCTGCAGCCAAAGTCGACGTAAGTTAAAGACAGTTATGGTTAAAAGAAAACATATGTTATATGATAAACAATACTGAAAGCACAGATAGTAGTTAAACGCCCATACATGTCTTGCCGATATTAAGCTACAGTATGACACAGTCTGCATATTTTACCAGCTAAGTAGTCGCACAAAGAAACGTGATCGGGTGAAACGCATATTCTCAAATATTCTCATTGATCATTTAAATTTCAATGTTGCGGATAACATGCTCTTAGCACTTAAAATACCCATCTTTTTCCTGTGACCACAACATGTTCCCTGTCTGATAGGTGTACTTATAAATTGTGAACAATCTGTCACTGGGAGAACCTGAGGTTCACCCAGATATTATGCATTGGCACATCTTTAACCTTCTGACAGGGGCCTGTTTTTATATTTGAAACTATATTAAAATGTTTAAATTTCTCCTTTAATTTTAAAATTTAAATATAACCTTGAAACACGAAGGTAAACAACTGACCTAGGCTTCTTGATTGTTTAAATATTGCTGTCTGTGGTTAAATAGTCATCGAAACCCCGTGTAGTAGAAAACATAAAATTCTCTTTACAGTTTGACTACTTAGCAGTCTGACCATCTATTCGGACTAGGTCTACCACGCGCTTCTCAGCAAGGTTGTGATTGGGGTTGGTGACTTCCATGTCAATAAGTTTATGTTGAGAGAATGACGACAGTTTGAGCGTTGATTTCGACGAGGTCCACCGTATGCTCCACACCAGGGTGGTGCAGGGACGGTGACTTGTGCATGAATTAGTTTTAAGTGATAGTAGCCTTGCGCTGCAGCTACCTCACTCTCTCCTCCTTCCCCACCTGAGCCCGGTGTCAAGAGAGATTCAAGAAGACCGGAGATGGGAGAGGGCGCAGGTAACTGGTGCCGCCAGAGATGCCCCTGCGTGTACCACCACACCTGACTCGGATCCCACGGAGTGCAGAGTGCCATAAAGGCCACCTTAAGAAGGAGCCATTGCAGCCTGACTCTCAGTCCGCCAGTCAGTCACTCCGCACAAAACACACATTGGGCTGACCACGCGGTCCGAGTTATCCCGTCATTTGGAAACCTTCCAAGTCACGGCGTTTAGCGCACCGTGATAGTTTCCAGTGCGTCAGATTGTTTATAGTGAGGAAAATGCGCTGAGCAGTCGACCTCACTCTCTCCCCCACCCCCACAATCAGACCACCATCCGAGACAGTCAGTTGTCTGATGTGGGAGATGTTGAGAGAATACTGACGCGGCATCTACTGCACGCTCTCCTCTCAAGCCCATCCAGGCCCTAATGTCAAGATTAAGTCGAGATGACTGGAGGTGGAATCGGACGTAGGTGGCTAGTGTCACCTGGGTCTGCCTCTAGGCGCACCAAAGGCCCTCCACATATCTGGCAGTTGCTAGGCATGAGCATGTCCCTTAGCGCCTGCCGGGACCTGATCTGGCACCTGAATTAGTTCATCGCATATACCGGGCTTCCCATTATGGGGACGCCTATCACTACACACTAGGACCCTGAATATGCACTCTAATATGCGTGTTAGCTTAAAAAAATTAATCTGTTGCGGAGACTAAAATAAAGGGAAAGGCCTAAGGAATCGCTTAAGCAAACCTTATTGAATGAGAGCTTTGTCCTATAGTTCAACAATGAAGTTGAATAAAATAGTTCGCTGATGAAGCACACATATTTAACGCAATAAAGAGGTACGGTTAATATAAAGATAGAACGCTGTCGATCGCAATGCACTGCATATTTGGTGTCGTAAGTATTTTATGGATTTCGTAGATAAAATAGCCCAAAATACTAATTGTTTAATCAGAAATCAACGACAACAGACTGCGTATTATTCAAATGTAGTTTGTGACTTTCTATTTTTCCCTTGTTTAGAAGTTAATGAGCAAGCTGGACCTCAATGGGGATGGCATAATCACGCTAGGAGAGTACAAAGTTGCATTAAACATATCAAGCCAGCCAATGGATGCGTAAGTACTTCAAAGCTAAAACACTGATTATCGATTTCCGTTTAAAGACATATTCATGGTTTTCCGTTTCTTGAAATCGTCAATTTAATCGAGCCTTCTGTCATCGTTGAACCTTTTAAAGGATAAAAGTTCGACTGCATGGGCTCACGTTATTTTCATACACGTAACTTATCCCAAAACAAAATTCATAGCTATCAGTATCGGACATATATACCTTACCTGACATAAGTGCTGTAAAAATACTAAATGTTATTAACACCTCAGCTTTTGGTAAATTCAAACTTGTCTTCATTAGGTGGAAGTCTCTTTTTGAATCCCTTGACAAAGACGGAAGCGGAACAGTAAGTGCCGACGAGTTGAAGTCCTTTCTTCGTCAGACGGGTTCCCAAAACCTGCAAGATACCGTAGATGCCTGGATGGAAGACTATGACACAAATAATGATGGACAACTCAATTATCAAGAATTTTTGGGCTTCATTGCCTCGCTTGAATGCTGATTCTGTGCTAGTATCATTAACAATAACCTCGATGGGAATTTCAATCATTGTAAACGTGCTTTGATTGCACCTGTAATCATATTTCCATACTTCTTTTAAATAAACCATCCTTTTACTGAAATGCATCGTATAAGATAAGGGACATTTGAAAGCTTCCAAGACCTTGTCCAATTATGCAGGGTGGAGAGGGAGGGAGGCAGGGTGCACGTTGTCTAACTTTGTTGGACGGCGTACGTCCTTGGGTTGGAGCTGGGTCAGGCTTCGTGGCCGTGTAAACTTAGGGCATGATACCAGAGGGTATATCAACGTGTGTGTTGGTGCAGTGAGCGTCAGAGACACGACCTCCAGCAGTTATCACTCCGCCTTAGGGTCACCCCACGCCATTGTCCGCATACTCACCAAATTGAATTTGTAGCATTCCTTCAGTATGTGAGCAACGACTTCAGACAGTGGGTCACCTCTCCAAACTGCGCATGTGTACTTCATTATTCGCGAGCTAAGTCGTCGTCCGGTCCGGCCTGTGAAAAGGCGAGGACAGTAACGACATGGGATTTGATGGACTACACCAGATTGACCACTTGCATCCAGTTGATCTTTTATTTGCATGATTTTGGTAGGTATGGTATTCGTCCGACGATGGACAACTTCCACACCGAACTCTTCAGCAATGCGTTTCGTTGCTTCTGATACATTCTTTAAATACGGTAGAGGGTTCCAGAGTGGTGCTCGCCCTCCTGCGCTTATTCCCCGGTAGCGCGGTGAGGCAGACACCGATGAAGCTGCTTGGATACCCATTCCCTGCCAGTTGGTCCTGAAGGTACTGCAGTTTTCTTTCTTCTCGCTGTGGTTCACTGCAATGAGTTTTTACCCTTTGAAAGAGCACCATAACACAGCCGCATTTATGCGCTGTTGGGTGGTTGCTATGGTAGTTAGGTATCTGATTTGTATTGATCGCTTTTCCACGCACTGTGGTGCTGAGTTCCCTATTGGGTGTGTGTGAATATTTGAAAAGTATTTAATGTTTTAGCTAGTAGACTGGGTAGTTGTCTTGCGGATAACGACTCGCATGCTGGTCATCAATAGAGTAACGCACCAGAGTGCAGTCGTCATCACTGAAGGGTGAGCTGTTAATTGCCGTAGGCATGCAATAGCATATGGACGGCATCCTATAAATACTGCAACTCCCTGTGTACGAATTACCCGTATCTGATACTGTCTCTGATAGTGGGTTCGAGTTGGACTCCGAAACGTCAGACGAATAAAGCTTTTGTCCCAGTGATCGCATCTGCTTCTTCTCAATTACTTCCTGGGACTCACATTTTCACTTGTATCGGCAATACTACAGTACTTTGGCGATCTCAACCTATCAGCGGGGTGGAAGACGAAGTGAGGGGATACTATGGAGCCTGGAAGAACTCCACAGTTCTCAGGAAGGACCGTGGATTTCCGCTTGACGAATTGGACAACTTAAGTGCGGGGAGTAAATTACTAACCAAAGCAAGGGACAGCCGAGCTGGGAGAGCCACACGTGGATGCTTTTTAAGGAGGACATGCCGCGGGATAGTATTGAAGATGAAGGTTTAGTCAAGGGATACACATGCGTACGCAAGGCAACCGATATCGACATATCTAAGAGCAGAATTGACCACAAGAGCAGCAGCATATAGGATACTAAGCCTGGCCTTATATGCGAATTGTAGGTGATCGAAAAATTGGAGGTACATGGCATCGTAATAGCTAAAGCAACTTGTTCAGAAAACGTGAGGAGTATGGAAGATCAGGCGATTGGAAAAAACATTTACGGTCCGAATTTGGTGAATATATTATGGATGAGAGTGATTTATAATGTATGTCAGGCGTCAGGGTTCTTGGATTGTATGAAAGAAACAGGAAAGAAAACACAGGGTTGACACGAAATATTGTTGAACAAAAGATTAGTGCCAGTGCAAATGAAGATAAAAATCTAAAAATTATCAACATGTTTCAGTGTTCTGCGTTGACCATTGAGTAGCCTAATATTTCTCCAAATTTCACCAGAGGAATAAGGAAAATAAGGGGTGAAAAAAGAGGTAAAATGCTAACTAAAAACATGTCATTCAATCTGGCTATTTCCCTTTTTATTAGGACGTTAACGTCCTTTAGACTGACACGTTGACCTTGAGTGTGCTTTGACAACCACTTCGGTATTTTTCTGCTGCAAAGGATTTTGGTGATGAAACCATGACAAAGTTAGCGCGTATGGATATTAAATACATATTTCCGGAAAAATGCAGCAGCTGGCAACATGGACAGTTATCATTAAAATTGGTAGTTTAAAATCTTGCAAAAAGGTACGACCATACTGTACAGATCATCAATTTATAATAGTTCAGCCGAACAAAAGAGAGAAAACTGACCAGTATAGCAAAACGAAATAGGCAGAGTAGCGAACAGTTAGAAAAATAGCCACGTTAATGGAGATCAAAAATGACGGCTCAAAATTCAAAAGCTCACCTTTTAGTGATCGAACCCTTTTCGTTTTATCGATTATTAGGCCTAAGAAAACCCCAGTGCACCTGACCTGCGAATTTGATTATATGATTCACCACAAGGTACTGGGTTTCTTTCAACTGTAATAGTACCCTATGGTAAAGAGCATCTAGCAAAACGTTTTAACCGATTGGGTGAGTAGAGATGATGTCGATGGCAAAATTCTTACTGTATTTTGGTAGTCTTTGAAGGTACCTACGGAACCCTTGCCGTAGACTTATAACCAGAAAGATAAGCAAGCAATGGTTATATGCCTAGTTCTTCATTCTAAATGAATGAACACATTTAAATATAAACGTGACATAAGAGGGGAGGTTGGAAGTCTTTGACTGATGGATTGAACCTATTTCCCCGACACAACCTCTACGGTGCAAAAAACTAACTGAAAAGTGCACGAACCGAACGGGTCACCCACACGTACTTGATATGATGATCACGTAGTTATCCATTTCTTGAATATTTTTTTGACCTGACAACTGGACACGCGAAACAAATTTTAATAGGGAAACAAGAATGACGGAGGCCCTGGAAGACAGCGCTTACAAACTACATTGCTCGCGGAGTCTCGGTCAGGTTCACGGATGTTGAGAGCTTGAGAAATACCACTCAGCAAAACCCAGCTGGAAGCTAAGAAAACATGCGAGTGCGAAAAATCAGCTGTCATGACCCGTGCAGAAGTGACAGCCGAAGGCTGACTGGAGAGCAATAGCGAAAGGTAGTTAAGCGTAAGAAGCCTGCAAACTGTAATGTTATTATGGCATGAAGGTGCTTTTTGGTCAGCTGTTGAGGCTTCAGACTCGATCCGGTACGTTTTTTTACAGGAGGTGGGCGATGACGTCCACGTTTGAGTCGACGGACGATATACCACGCCTACCCCCCTGGAGCGTCCCATCGCTACTGTTATCTGGCGATTACGGTTAAACCGGGCATTTGAATGATGGCAACACGGAGGCCCACAGAGGCTAGCAAATGCGAAGGGGGAAAATGTCCACTAACAGCAATAGTAGCTACGACAACGGGTCATAAACCGCTTAAAATTATAATGAGAAAGGGAAAATTGAGCGAGCAGCAACTGACTTCACACAATTTGACACTTCAATGTTATTCTAATGGCGCGAAATAGAGCAGTTGTCATTAGGAATGGGTCTATTACATGGAAATGGGGACCTACTGTTTGTCGGCTCAAAAAACAAGTGATCACGGACCTCAACAGCTGTTTGATGGACTCGGACATTCGACTGGTGCATGGGAGAGAGATGAGAGATAAATTGCCGTCTAGGCGATCGCTTGAACAGTAACTTTGGTAGATGGACGCCTCACCGATCGGGAACGGGACTCACTCCTCGTGTTCTGCCTAAGAGTTGACTCTCGAGCCCCACCAGCAAACGATCCGCGGCTATTATTATAGGCTGATGACATGACAGCTGAGGGCTACCGTTTGTCCCGCAGCAAGGTGGCCGAGGCGCCTGAAGTAGGTTATAAAGATAGTTGACCGCACACTCTCCTTCCTCACCTGGGCCCGGTGCCATGACCAAGTTAAGGAGGCTCGAGTCGGGAGAGAGCGCAGGTTGCTGTCGTAGTGGAAACTCGCACATAAGCCTGGCACGGAGTTCACGGACTCGGAGTGCCATAGAAGCAATAAACAACTATTACACCTTGGGAAGAGCGAGAGGATCTTCAATAATTTTGTCCTTACGCAGTTCGCTTGGGATGAGGTGGAAAAACCACGCGTTATCAAGAGCATTAAAGGTTGTCTTAGGTTTATAAGAGACAGACTTGGAGACTTGACGGATACTCTTGGCTAGCAGCATCGGTAAGGTACGGCTAAAAGTACCCTCTGTTGGTTTAGGGTTACCGTTGAGGTTAGTGTTAGTTTAAGAGGCGTTAGGCGCGAGAAAAGAATAAGAAGTAAGAGGAAACAGATGCGATCGCACGAAGAGGAACTGTATTCGCCTGGCATTTCGGATTGATGCTTGAACTCATAGTCAGAGGCTACATCAGCCGCAGTTACTTGGTACACCGGGAACTGCAGTATTATAGGATGTAGTCACTATGCCACCGCATATCTATGACAATTAATGACAAAAAGGGACAGGCGTGTTGTGCAACTCGATGGTTGATCAGCACTCCTACAGTATCCAGAGTGGGGTTGCGCAACCACGGGCTTTGATTAGGAGACATGCGCATGTTTTCTAGACCGTAATGTCTGACGCCCCATGTCATGCACTGCAGCCTGTTGCCGACGCATCAGATTGGTTGATTTAAACTTCCAGCGGCAGCTCCAACAACTGACTTGCGTCAACGAACTATAAAGGAGAACTTCTGCTGCATGCTCAATATTCTATTGCGCGTTCTACTCTTACAGTCTCTAGAGGTTAGTTTTGACTTATTTCTCTGTAATGTGTCTGCCGCGTGGCAAGTAGCCGGTATTTTGCTGAATTTAGTTTGCGTTTTAAAGCAATCGCAGTTACTTAAGTAGTGATGTATCCAATTATTTTATATTTACCTTAATTATTAAACCATTGTTTACTTCAAAAGTCGGTTATTGTGGGACAAACGGGAAGGCAAAAAATAAGGAAAATCTTGGTTTTATTCCCGTAATGTTGGCTCACAGTTACTTTGATACTGTTACCGTTTTTTAGAAGTTAAGAATGGTTTAACGGTAACTTTGGAACAGTGAACGAATTTTACAGCATTAAGCTAATGCCAATAACCGTAATCTCAACGGCAATTTTATATCGTATGTGATTTTAAATCCCACTAATGTTTACTGAACCAACTTAGAAAATATTCCTCCAAATGAGAACGTTAATTTAGACAAAACTTTTCGAAGTAGTTAAACTTTTTGCTTCTAAAATAAGAAATATCTTGTACTGGCCATACCAAATATCCAGTAGTTTATCTTTTACTATATATATTTTCCGACAGATTTCATAGTCTATGGTTCATAAATAAGACCTTTTTGTGACTAAATGGCTGCAGCTCCACTTGATGGCCAATTTGGCACATGTTTTTTGAAACGAGGTGAGTAGTCCTGAGTAAGCTTGCTAGCATTTTATTGGGCAGTTATGGACTGGGAGTTTGGGGTTCTTTTGAGAAGTTTAGAATAAAATAATTAACGGAATTGATATATGGAGTGAGGTTTAGAAGTTGTGGGTCAGGATTCTGGGTTTAGAATTGGACCAGGGAATAAGCGCTCAGTTTAGGGTTAAGACAAATTATTAACCTCAACTACTAACCCTCACTGCTAAGTCTAACTACTAGCCCCAACTACTCATCCTAACTATTAACCCTAACAATTAAACTTAGCTGATAGTATTAATTACAAGGCCTAGCTAGAAGTGCTAAGACAAACACTTAATAACAACCCCAAAGTTAAACCCCAATAAGTAACTCCAAAATTGAGCTGTAACTCAAAAAATTTAGATCCAACTGAAAACCAAATCCAAAATTGTCTACCCACAACCCTAAACATAAAATCTCACTCTATAATTCCAATCTTAAACACTCAATCGCTAGCTCAACACCCAGACATTAATCTCATACTCCTATTCGAAAAATTACCATTTGTCAACTCTCTAGCCAAAATCAAACACGCCAAGATAATACATGCCCACGTAGCCATGACAGCAGATATTCTCTGGGAAATTTATTACTGCACAGATTATAAAAGATTTTAATTGATGAACTTTTGGCAGTTTTTGAAAAGAGTTATTAGGAAAGCAAGGAAATACTATAAACTACCTGAACAAATTTTAGAGCCCTTCTATTTCTATTTCTTCCTTTAAAGAATGTCAAGCGCTGCTCAAAGGTACCTTGATGCTTTCATTGCTGCGGACAAGGACGGCAGCGGAACGTTAACCCGTGAAGAATTGGCCACAGTACTCAAGGAGAATGGAATGTCTGCAGCAAAAGCCGACGTAAGTCAAAAACAGTTCTGTTTAAAATAAAACACAGGTTATATGATAAACGATACTGACCATCTTGTCTTAGCTGTGTCAGCGTTGAATAAAAGTGATTGTTAAAATATTGCTGCATGTGGTTAAAACGTCCTCGAAACCCCGTGTGGTAGAAAACATAAAACTCTCTTCACAGTTTGACTACTTGACAGTCAGATCATCTTTTCGGACTAGATCCACCGCGCGCTTCTCAGCAAGGTTGTGATCGGGGGTGGTGACTTCTATGTCAATTTGTTTATGTTGAGAGAATATTGACGCGGCATCTACTGCACGCTCTCCTCTCAACCCATCCGGGCCCGATGTCAAGATTAAGTCGAGATGACTGTAGGTGGAATCGGACGTAGGTGGCTAGTGTCACCTGGGTCTGCCTCTGGGCGCACCAAAGGCCCTCCACTTATCTGGCAGTTGCTAGGCGTGCGCATCTCCCTTGGCGCCTGCCGGGACCTGATCTGGCCCCTGAATTAGTCCATCGCATATACCGGGCTTCCCGTTATGGGGACGCCTATCATTACACACTAGGACCCTGAATATGCACTCTAATATGCGTGTTAGACAAGGTTTAACTCTAAAAGGGGAAAGCTCTGACAAAACTCAACCACTTATAACGTTAGCTTAAAAAAGGAAATCTGTTGGGGAAACTAAAATACAGGGAAAGGCCTAAGGAATCGCTTAAGCAAACCTTACTGAATGAGAGCTTTGTCCTATATTTCAACAATGAATCTGAGTAAAACAGTTCGCTGATGGAGCAGACATGTTTAACGCAACAAAGAGGTACGGTTAATATAAAGATAGTACGCTCTCGAGCGCAATGCACTGCATATTTGGTGTCATAGGTATTTTATGGATTTTGTAGATAAAATAGTCCAAAATACTAATTGTTTAATCAGAAATCAACGACAACAGACTGTGTATTATTCAAATGTAGTTTGTGACTTTCTCTTTTTCCCTTGTTTAGAAGTTAATGAGCAAGCTGGACCTCAATGGGGATGGCATAATCACGCTAGGAGAGTACAAAGTTGCATTAAACATATCAAGCCAGCCGATGGATGCGTAAGTACTTCATAGCTAAAACACTGAGTATAGATTTCCGCTTAAAGTCATATTGATAGTTTTCCGTTTGCCAAAGTTTCTTGAAATCGTCAATTTAATCGAGCCTTCTGTCATCGTTGAACCTTTTAAAGGATAAAATTTCGACTGCATGAGCTCACGTAATTTTCATACACATATCTTATCCGAACAAGAATTCTTATATATCAGCCTCCAACTAATATACCTTACCTATTATAATTGATATGAAGATACTGAATATTTTATCGCCTGTTAACATATCTTGAACTCAAATTTGCCTCCATAAGGTGGAAGTCTCTATTTGAATCCCTTGACAAAGACGGAGGTGGAACAGTAAGCGTTGACGAGTTGAAAGCCTTTCTTCGGCAGACGGGTTCCCAAAACCTGCAAGATACCGTAGATGCCTGGATGGAAGACTATGACACAAATAATGATGGCCAACTTAATTATCAAGAGTTTTTGGGCTTCATTGCCTCGCTTGAATGCTAATTCTGTGCTAGTATCAGTAACAATAACCTCGAAGTGAATGTCAATCATTGTAAACGTGCTTTGATTGCACCTGTAGTCATATTTCCGAACTTCTTTTAAATAAACCATCCTTTTTACTGAAATGCGTCGTATAAGATAAGGGACATTTAAAAGCTTCCAAGACCTTGTCCAATTATGCACTGTTCGGCTTAATTATCATTTTACTGGTAGTTCAGCTGGGAAGAAATAATTTCTTCATCGGAAAAACATCCACGTTAATAGTGTGCTTATTTGCTCTCATATGAAGTTGCAAGATTTGCCAAAAGGAAGACCTGCTAATAGTTAAATGATTTAAAGTTTTTGCAGTTCCCATTCAGGATACCAAGTGAAGGCATTTTCATAATCAGTTAACAGTTTTGCTGCTCGAACGATTGCGTGTGGTTGAAGGTGAGATTCCCGTGTTTGTACGGCTGAACTAATGGCTAGGTCACTGGAGGGTTCGCACGTCACCTTCTCCATTCGTACTTAACGGCAACGCACGGTTACATGGGATCTTAACTCTCTTGCAGGATACCAAGTGAAGGCATTTTCATAATCAATTAGTAGTTTTGCCGCTCGAACGATTGCATGTAGTCCTAGGTCATATTCATGAGTATTTATTCTGAACGGACGGCTAGGGTGCTGGAAGGTTCACTCATCCTCTTCTACACTTTAGTCTCCAAACGTCTCCCAAACGTTAGCTCACTGGTACGCGGGATCTAATGTCTCTTTCTCGCTGTCTAAAAGTCAGGAAACGTGATATTAATTTTCACTTGCAAGACTTGATAACGTTGACCTACTTTGAATCTGACAAACCAAACACCACATAATTTCATTGCCAGCTTCAAAATATGTGCATTTGTTTATGAGGAATAGAAGGAAACATGATGAAAATTTAATACATCCTTGAGACGCAAAGTGAAGGGCTTCACCCTGTACGACATAGGAATTGACAGTATTTCATTTCCTTTTAGGTGGAGGGAACTCTTCGACCTTATAGACGTAGATAAATCTGGAGCAATTGACGCTGAGGAATTGATTCGGTTTTTAAATGAATCCGGAAACGGGCAGTTAGTAGCGGCTGTCAAGAATTGGATCAAGGAATTTGACGAGAATTGCGATGGGAAATTACAGTACAAGGAGTTTCTAAAGTTCGTCGCCTCCACGGAATGCTGATGCCTCCCTAAACATCCACCAATGAGAATTGTACAAATAATGCCAAAAAGAGTGCTCAATATTTTTTATATGCGTGTCCGATAATTATTTAATGCACATGTAAGGTAAAAGGAAAAAAATTTAATAATTCCAGGATATGCAGTTTTATTATGGGCGACATTGGGTTTCTATATAAAGCGAAGAAATATTGTCGGCAGACAGAATTTGACGAGTATATATCAGTGACAACTTTTTAAAAGATTTAAATCCATCTTTTCTACGTTGAATAAGAAATGGCCTAAGTCAAAGAAGGTAAATAGGAAAAAATTAAAGTGTTTTAATGTATCAATTAAAAACACTAGCCTCTGCTGGCTTGTCACATTATTTCAGCTTGTTGTTTGTTTAAATAATACCGATGAATTTCAAAGTGAAAGCGATAAAATATGTGAGCACAAGGCAAACCAGAAAGGTATTATTTATTATTTAAAAATTAAAAACGAAAGAGTTGTGGGCTTCATTAATACAGTAAGATCCAGATTCTCACTCTCTTCTATTAGTACGGAGAATAAGCATAATAAATGATAGAAAAGGAAAAGGACACTAAAGCATACATATTAACATCGAAGAATGGAATAATACATATCAGGATTTGTGTGGCAGATAATAATTGGGCTTGTGACAAAATGGCTGCAAAATGCGGAGCTGATGATTGTTTTTCGCAGAATGCCTTCGTGTTTTTTTTAGAAAGAGGTTATATATGATACCCTGATTATAGCACACTGAGGTATCTTACAGTTTTAAAAGTAGAATTTAGTTAAAGTGGGGCACTAGATCAAATCTTCTGTTATTATAAAATACATACACCCTTCTGCAGTAGAAAAAGTGCAGGGCGAATTGCAGCTACAAAGGAGAAGTAATCAAAGAGCACAGTGGAGAATACTGTAACCAAAGCTCTCACGTACGCTAAGAGGATTTTCCTTTTCAGAACTTAGCGATCGCTTAGAAGACTGATTTCTTTCGTCACTTTATTTTTTTGCGATAGTGAAGTGTTATGCGCATATTTTATTTCAGTAGCCTAGGAAGCGTCTTGTACCTTAAAAGTAGTACTAATTATCGAGCGGGTGGCTGTTGGTACCGTCGGGGAGGCTACGCATTATCAGCTGGATATTAGGTAGCTTCACGTCATGCACCAGCTGTTGTGACCTAGCAACCATATGCTATATCACAAGCAACGTTATTTTATCAAAGTTTTTTTATATCAACTAAGTGAGATATAGCCTCCATTGACAGGCAGTGAACGATTCCTCCTGCGAAGGAGTAAACACTAAAGTGTTGGTAGACATTGGCTTGTCAGTTTATTAATGGTATGAATGTGCATCTGGTAATATACTGATTGTTCTGCTTAATACATACACAGGGTATTAATTTTCATGGAGTTTTATCCAAGCAAGAATATAAAAAGAGTTCTTACCAGGATTGTGTTCAGTTTATTTAACAATTTTCCAGCGTAAGAGATCCAGAATGGAGCAAAACATTCACCGCATGACACCAAAAATACTTGATGAATTTAAATACATTGGTCATAATTCCTTTGACCCATTTGTGAAAACCTTGGCGGCCTCGGTGGGATTCGAACCCACACGAGCAAGGGGAAGGCTTTAGTACAGCCAACGCTCTAGCCAACTGAGCTACGAGGCCCCACCGGGAGCCGTGAGTTTAATCACACTTGGGTCAAGTTACCCGCCCAGCCTACTGCGACGTATGGAATCCACCAATTCTGATACAGCAAGCTGACTTCCCAAGCAGGATTTCCTAAGCAATCAATCTAGAATCCACCAGATGACTACCAGGCACAATTAATTAGTAGAGGATTTTGACAGATGTGAATAATTCCTTTGACAGAAATGGAAAGTGAGGTTCAGTCTCTAGGTCTGTCGATCTTAATTCCGAGATTTTTACTGTATACTCGACTGTTTTAAACTGAGGTTTGGTCTTCGTTACAATGCCTACGATAGCTAGTGAAGTATAATTTTCGCATTACTCGAATTATAAACACTTTATTTAAAACGAGTTAAAATAAATTTCCAACTCCTGCTTCATTGACTTGAACGTAGACTTTTATTGAAAGTAAATATTTTAAAGTTATTTACTTTTTTAGCTGGCAGTTTGGGTAAATATTCATGATAAAAGACATGTTCAGTGGATAAAACAATTGGACGATTTTTGAAAGGTTTCTAATTATGCAGAAAATTATATGGCGGTGTAGTACTTATAATTGACATAACTGCTTAGGGCCAAGAAGTCAGTTCACTCAGCACAAATTGAGTAGAATTAATATTTAACTCAGAAGTTGCTTGCTTTTATCTTCATACACCAGCTAGTCCTCTACCAACATGACAAGGAAATCTGAAGTCGATTTCCACTGGGGTACGCCTAGGACTTGTCAGTGTAGGACAACTGACTAAAAGCTTGTTTCGGAACGAAGCCAAAATAATGAGCATAACCTTGAATTTGGGTTAGTGCACGTCCTTGATTTGACGAAGCAGATTACACATGAATGTAGGCTCGGAGACAGCTATATAGGTTTACGTTAGTATTCAAAGAAACTTTTTAAAGTCCTTGCGAGGGAAGATCGGTTTGCTTACTGAACTTGACGCCTTTTGCGGGAGTGAAAGTCAGTTCTATTTGTACAATACTCTACTGGCTATTTGATAAGTTTCTGTGATAAATAAAAAGTCTAAAATTTCGACAACGACAAGGGAGAATGGAATGGCCATTTCTGGCTAATTAGTCGTCATCAGTTTTATATGCCCAATACCCGGTGATACCCCAATCGAGACTCAAACCCACGACCCATTTATTAGAAGTCCAATACTCTGGAAAACTGCCGGTTTAGAACGGGGATATGAACTTTCGTTTATGAACGTTAAACGATCGTTAACGGAACTAACTCGTCATGCTCTGCCCTGGGGCTCATTCTCGTGCCCCGCCAGTAATGGAACAGCGGCTAGTAGTATTAGAGGCAGATTAACAATGTTGATAAAGACAAGAGAGACTAAAATGGTAACTTCTGGTTAATTAGCTGTCATAAACCAGTCATTCCCAACCTCAAGTGGTGTCGAACCCAAGACTTGAACCCGCAACCTGTTGATCAGAAGTTTCTCACTCTAAACATTGAGCCACGGGCTCGTTGTCTTGCCATTTTCGATCGGGATTACGGACAATCATTCTATTAGTGTGTGTTGTGAACACACAGTTATTTATGCATAAGTGGCTGCCATTCTTATATTTGCAATAAATGAACAGCATCTGATGAATCGGACCTTCCGTTACCTCAGGCTGCTTTCTGTAATGAACTGTTAGTAGTAAGTCGATAAAATCTGAAATTTGACTGCACTGACCTTTTACGTACTAACCGACTCAATAAGTTCAAAAGCATCACTACTCTTATTAATTGCGTCTACGGATCTGGTATCCACCTTCACTTCAGATTTCATGGTGCGTTTAGTGTTTTGCCTTAATTTGTATCAAGAAATTCTTTCTGTTAATGGGCATCACATTTTCGTGGCTCTTGATCCGGATAGCCAGTACGGAGCGGTGGACATCAGTCCTACGTTATTTTGCATTGGGTTGTCTCAGTTGACAGTGAGAAGAGGAGCCTGATAACTCAATTAATTGGAGCATCGACTTCAATTTAGACAACCCATCTGGAGTGAAATAATACACATGTATTGTGTATGGTGACACTTACTGTGCCAGAAATGATCCTTCTCAGAGTCCCTTATCTTGATACGGACGATTTTGCGCTCACTAAGTAAATTATAAACGCCTAATAAAAAAGCTGACGTTATGAACGCCTGTGTTTACTTGTGTGCCTGTTAGCAGACGTTGCGGTCAGTGCTGTATATAGATTCTTGAAACAGTCGATGTGATCCTCAATGTAGTTGGAACTGGCTGTTAAAAGTCCCGAATAATAGGTTATTTGTGTACTTACTCTAATACTGAGGCAGAGGTTGTCTTCAAATTTCCCCGGATGTTATAGATATCTTAGCCGTCAGACGCAATGGCGTGGAGGGTATGCATTAAAAATTGCAGTGCTTCTAAGCAATAGGTTTTATGGGAAAACGCCATACAAAAATTCCGAAAACGTCTGACTGGTTGTTTTTTCGCTTCTTCGCTTACCCTATATGGTAAAACAGCGGCATCTTAGCCCACAAAGAGAACATGACCTGGTTTTCTGTTGTAGAAAGTCATGTTTCTGTAGTCTAAGTATTCAAGAACAACCGAATTTCAGCAAACAATCAATAGACACGGAAAATCTGGGCGTACAATTATGGTCAGATGGAAACTGCGATTCCACCTTTTTGGTGCTAATATAACAAGCATTAGGAAACGCTGCTTAAGTAGGAATTAGTGGACCTCATTTTCACCTGCATTTATGCCTTTGTCTGTACCTTGGCGACAAGTTTGTTACCATTTTTTTTTGAATGACGTAGACGTTAAAGTGAGGATCTAAAATGACAGGCCAATAGACATTTCATTCCAGTTATTGCATCTTATTTTTCTTCTGAAATCTACAGTATTGCAAATGAATCCCCTCAAAAGTCGTCAAAGGAACGTTCTTAAGAATAAAATGCAAGAACAGAAAGCTGGACAAGGTACGCCGACATTGGACGCTTGGAAGAGTTCGTTTACTTCCAATTCAAGACTCCATGTCGACCTGACTAGAAGATACCTCTGGTACAAGTACGGTTTTCGTTCTTGTTCAAGTAGCCGTAAAGCTATCAAAATAGAAAAAAGATAAGGGGTCGTGCACGCTTGAGTAAGGACATACCACGGAATAAAACCAGTCAAATTAGTATTGGAAATACACCTTATGGGAGCGTAGAGATTTGAGAGCGGGAATCAAGCTGGCCGCAAATTGGACCATGGCTGAAGTCGATATGAGCAACTTGGATATCCTGTAAATAAAAGCTGGGGCAGGAGCAGCCACGTCTTACAAAATCTCTTTCCAGTGAGGAAATCTTCTCCTTCTGAGTTGCTTTGTGGCACTCACTTGTTTGTTTTTTAATCGTAATTTTACTACTGGAAACCACAAGGATACGGATTAAATTTTGATTCAGCCGTTTGTTCAATCAACAAATCTTGATGATGTCTGCCTAGCTGCGTTTAGTCAACCAGCTACACACTTGGATTTCGTCAACTGCTCTTCATAGGTGAGATTTATTTTCATGTTTGATCCACATCTCGTAACTGTTGTTGAGGTAGTCGCCCTATCGAATTTAGTAGTAGACGTGCATAGAGGCTGGCTAACGCTTTACTTCTTTGCTCGCAGGATATTGAGATCCGAATAGCGGTATAAGCGATTTCAGGTTGCCTTCTCAGAACCCGATCAAATATAAAACCCTATGGTTTATACTCCAGTCCAGCTAACTGCCTTTAATGAAGTATGAGCCAAAATGATAATCACAGAATTAAACAACTTTGGTGAATTTACTTACTATTTAGAAACTTCAATCGAGTAATTCACGCTCACATTGCTATTACTGCAGCAAATAGACAACCGGCCGGAAAAACGGTCATACTTCTTGCGCAACTTTTCGAGCACTGCTAAATGTAGGGTAATATTCAAAACAATTTTACCTGAAATAGTAAAGTCAATCCTTCCGATATGGGCAAAACACAACAACCACGCTTTTGAAAAGTCTCTTTACAGTCTATTACTTATAGCCGAATCCTGGGTTTTTCCTTAAGTTCGGAAGACCATTTACCAAAACTGCCCCTTAGACTTATTGCAAATAGCTGGAGAACACGCTGTTTTAAATGCTCTAATTTAAGACTTCGTGTAATTTTTAAAGAATGGAAAACTTGAAAAAAATTATTAAACTTAAAGTTAGGAAAGCAGAACTTTGTACTTTGGTTCAAAGTTCTATACTCCTGTATAAAATGGTTCGCTATTTTGACTTCATGGGAAGAGTTTGAAGACAAATATACACGTGAATAGCCGTGCCTACTAATTAAATTTGACTTTTCTGCGGAAAACCGATGGTGCTGGTCCTAAGTCGCGTCTAAACAATACAAATCGTGTTCCCTTAGTGGTTTATGTGTCAGCTGCATTGTCCCGCAGATATCAGCCTGAAGCAGTTACTTCCGAGATTCACACGGCACACAGTTTAGTGTTAATTTTCCAATCTACCCATGGGACTGGTTACACAACATTTATCGAAACAGACTAGGGTACAGTCGTGGAATAAAAAAATACAGTTTGCAGTATCTTCTGGGGTTTAATCTGAATCACGAAATAATGCACCCCAACCAATAAATAAAAAATGGATTGATCCTGAGAAAATACTCATCTAGACCTTAGGCAATTTAATGGGTACATGCTTAACATGTGAAAACGTGAAAATTAAGTAGCAAAAGTTGAACTTACAGGCATTGACGCACAAACATCATGGTTAACTCAATGATTGCATTGGAGAAGAGGATCAGTTTACTAGACAGATCTGAGTTATTTTGACCTAATTGAGAATAAATAAGAGAAAGATGCAACGTGTTGCTTTCTTTCGAGGGATAAAAAGCTTATAAATATATTGCAAACGCTTACTACTTGGAAAAATTTGTCATCTTGTAAAAGAATTTGTCGGTTACATTCCAGGTAGCCATAACACCACTGTTGGCCGATGAAAAAAGAAGACCTTTCCTTTGATAGTTAACCAAATTTCACATGCTTGAAAGACAGTTGGATAAGTCGCCTTCTGAACAACTTCAGGAAACCATATTCTTCCGATTAAAATGTTGTTTTTTGGAGAGCATTGTCTGCAATACTAACTGAAAAGCCATTAAATCTATTATTTTCAGACTTTACCAACGCCATGCTCATATCTCCTTTCAACAGATGTTAACATACTTCTAGTATATTTTGATTTAAATACACGCCATTGGACCACTCGGCTTCTGAAACCCCGTTGAGATAAATATGTACTTAAAAGTTTTGACAGAAGTTTCCTTCTTTGACTTCACACTGGCCTATAATAGAAGTAACTGTTGGACTTATAAAACAGTTAGTGTTACTATGTTGTACTTTGTATTTGTATTTATTACTGTATTTGCTATGAATCGGACATCTGGCTTTATGTTAAGGCCCATAGTCGATCATTTGACGTGATAGCTCTGCGGACCGATATTTTCAAGGTCAGTGATGAGCCGAAGCTCATATTATACGTGGTCCGTCCAAATAAAGCTTTGGAAATCGGGCAGTGCTTGAACTGGAGGACAGCTTAGATAACATGTCCTCCAAGTCCAGACAACACAGAGTGAATCATCTCCGTCGGTGAGAACAGATGACGCTGTTTATTTTACTATATAATAGTTCGTTGGCTATGACATCGGAGTGATAGTCAATGTCAATCTCGTCTTAAAAGATTATTTTCTGTGACTTATGTCGCGATGTACAGATCTATCCGGTGCACCACATGGCAACTTATGCAACGTAGCATACCGGAGCCCCCATGGCACTGGCTTAGCCAAGATATGTGGTCCACTGATCCAAACCCGCGTACTCCGAGAAACCAATTTACTACTATAGGTGAAGCCTATCCTACGGAAGCTGTGTATGAGGGTAGCCCTAGGGCATCCTCAACAAACATACCTGTTCTCTGATGAGCGCCAACCCATCGCTAACGAAACTCACTCGTCCCGCTCCGCCTTGGGGCTCCTTCTCGTGCCATGCCAGCAGCCGAACAGTGGCTAGTAATATTATTAGAGGTACCGATTAACGTGTTGTGGATTCGCGCCTCGGTGGGGTAACATTTGAGGTTGGGCATGATTTGCTGATTATGGTTAATAAGCCAGAAATGGCCATTCCAGTCTTCCTTGTCTTTGTCGGCATTGTTAATGTGGCTCGATGGTTAGAGCGCTGGAATTCTGATCAACAGGTTGCGGGTTCGAACCTCGGGTGGGGCACCATCTGGGGTTGAGAATGACTGGCTGATGTCGGCTGATTAGCCGGAAATGGCTCCCTGTTCCTTTTCGGCATTGTTAAACAGTCTGTCATTATGGGTCTTCTAGAACCGCTATGAACTGTCTGTTTCTTTTTGTATGGTATGGGCTACATTCATTTCGACAGACTGTGATAGAATCGTAGACTTCAAAACATAGATATTGGCGTAACATTTTGGGGGTTTGATATGAATAACAACCATATGCGTGAATTCACTTATTAAAAAAACGCATGTAAATTGAGAAAATAATAATGCATATATTAAAGGACTTGCGAGGCGCATGCTTGACATGCAAAACGATATACTTTGTGTCGAAATCAATGTTTACAGGCATTGAAGCACAAACATCGTGGATATTTGAAGGAATGCATCGCAGAATAGGATCAAATTATAAGACATACCCCGAGTTACCTCGACTTAATTAAGATTAAACAAGAGAAAAGCACAACATGTTGCTTTCTTCCGGGGATAAGAGGCTTATGTGTGCGGTACAAATGGCATATTGGAAAATAGTTTGCCTGGGTCTTCTAGTACCATTGTGCAATTATTGTTTCACGAATGAATGGAAAGGTTAGAGTCCCAGGTGATTGCATGAGAAAAGGAGAATTCGTTTCAAACACCATTATTTGCTCGACAGAATATTCTCTGCTATGAAATTCACAAGGTAAAAAGAACAAGAACAGCAGCTGCCTTTCCTTGATGTCCTCGTTAAGCGAACTCCCGATGGCGAATTTGAGACGACTGTTGACAGGAAGACAATTAAGACTAGATAACTTCTTAGCTGTCACAGCAACCACCCGATGGCTCAAAAACGAAGCTGTGTGAGAACCCTCTCCAAACGCATTCAGGCTCATTGCAGCAAGCCGGTGGTAAACGTACGTGAGGCCCGATATCTCAGTCAGAAGTTTATGCGGAATAGCTATCCGAAGGTGGTTGTAAGTCGATACCTAAGCTTACAGCCTCGGAAGACCCAAAAAGAATAAAAACCAAGGATATAGCACGCTTTGCCATGCAATAAGGTCTTCTCAGGTGTTACAGGGTTCGTTGTTGCTGACTAGGTCTTGCATTACGCACCGGTTATCTGGGAAAGTGTATTGCATGCCGTGTCATGTGTTTTGTTGCTGATGATATCTCTGAAGCTGGACTCTTACAGGCGTTTGAAAGATCCAAATAATAAACAAACTGTTCCGTTGTTCGAACTGACTTTTCCTTTGCTATCGAATGCTTCTTTTGGATGGTATTGACTGCATATATCGAGGCAGACTGGGGTTCAGTCATGGACTACATTTTGTCTAAGATTTGGGGGCTTTATATGAATTACGCTACTATTCAATAAATCAATAAATTAAAAACGGATTGATATTGAGAAAATCATTATCAAAATGTTAGGCACTTTGGCAGGCAACTACTCTAAATGTTAAGCGAGATCGATCGAAGAATACGATAAGGTTACATTTCATCTATGCAAAATAATCGTCCGCAAATTATGGCTTGTTTGAATCAATTTGCGAGACATACCACGAGTTATTTCAACTTGATCGATTTTGTTGCATAAAATAATTTAAACCAAGCGAAAATGAAACAAGTTACTTTCTTGTGGAGATATACAGATCATAAGTACAGCGCAACGAGCTGTTGCTGCTACAAAACTCGCCTGTAAAATTCAGAGCGATCGGTAGTCCACAGTTGGCCCATTATTTATAAAAAAATCATTTTGATTGAAGTTAACCAAGAACAGTTGGATTTGGGACTTTTTGTTGAATAAAACGTTTGAACACAAGTTTCCTTCCTACGCGTCACTTTGGTGTAAATAAGAAGTCACTTTTGGGCTAATAAAATAGCCGCGGCCATTGTGATTTACTAAGTATTAGTCGTTACTGAATTCGCAAAGCATCGGACAGCTGGCTACATGTTACAGGCTCACAGCGAATCAACTGACGCGCTAGCTTTGCGGAACGATGATTACAGGGTCCATGCTAAGTCTAAGGTCATATTCTATGGGGTGAGTCCAACGAAAGCATCGGAAACCGGGACGGGCGTGGGCACGGGGACAGCTTAGGTAACATTGTTTCGAAATCGGGCAGCAGATGGTGAAGCATCTTCATCGGTGAGGTGAATGGGGCTGTTTGTTCACTATAGAATCGTTCGTTAGCAACGCTATTGGAGTGACAGTTAATGTTAATGTTGTCTTGAAATGATTCTTTTCTGTGACTTGTGTTGGGATCTTCAAGTCTATCTGGTGCACCCCATGACACTTAATGCAACCAGCAAGTCCCATGCCTTTGGCCGCACCTTGACGCAAATTCTCAAGTCGTGGCCCATTCGGTGATACCCGGCCACGCATTCAAGGTTGATGAGGCCAAAATGCTCGCAATAGGTGTACACCACAGAAGTTTCAACTTACTCGAATCATTGTTTACGGGCAGTTAATGCCATGAATTCCCCATCCCATATTCTGTGCTGAGACTCAGCTTGGGCAATTATTTGGCCATTAGCGTACCAGAGGGCAATCATCCTCGATAAACAGGCAGCCGTTAATTGTAACAGGTTTGTAGTAATATAGAAACTGATGAACTGAATCTAGTCCGCGATGCAAACTCTACGGGGCAATTTACCTCGGCTGAAATAGTACACGAACCCAACGGGGTCACCCAGTCTTCCGTATCTTGAGAAATTTCTGGACCTGGCAAATGGACAC
Organism: Schistocephalus solidus; assembly: GCA_017591395.1. Lineage (NCBI taxonomy): Eukaryota > Metazoa > Platyhelminthes > Cestoda > Diphyllobothriidea > Diphyllobothriidae > Schistocephalus > Schistocephalus solidus. The sequence goes on from WEDG01001547.1 coordinate 361,520, forward strand.
GCGAAACAAATTTTAAAAGTGATACTAGAATGACGGAGGCCCTGGAAGACAGCGCTTACAAGCTACCTTGCTCGCGGAGTCTCGGTCAGGTTCACGGATGTTGAGAGCTTGAGAAATGCCTCTCAGCGAAACCCAGCTGGCAGGTAAGAAAGCATGTGAGTGCAAAATATCAGCTGTCATGACCCGTGTAGAAGTGACAGCTGTAGGCCGACCGGAGAGCAATAGCGAAAGGTGGGTAAGCGTAAGAAGCCTGCAAACTGTAATGTTACTATGGCATGAAGGTGCTTTTTGGTCAGCTGTTGAGGCTTCAGACTCGATCCGGTACGTTTTTTTACAGGAGGTGGGCGACGACATCCACATTTGAGTCTACGGACGATATAAAACGCCTCCACCATCGGAGCGTCCCATCGCTACTGTTATCTGGTGATTAACGGTTAAACCGGGCATATGGATGATGGCAGCACGGGGGCCCACACAATTTTTGGATGCCCCAGAAGCTAGCAACAGCGAAGGGGGAAAATGTCCACTAACGGCAATAGTAGCTACGACAACAGGTCATAAACCGCTTATAATTATAATGACAGAGGAAAAACTTGAGCGATCAGCAACTGACTTCACACAATTTGACACTTAATGTGTTATTTCATATGGCGCGAAATAGAGCAGTTGTCATGAGGAATGGATCTACTACATGGAAATAGGGACCTACTGTTTGTAGGCTCAAAAAACAAGTGATCACGGACCTCAACAGTTGTTTGATGGACTCGGACATTCGACTGGTGCATGGGAGAGAGATGAGAGATAAATTGCCGTCTAGGCGATCGCTAGAAAAGTAACTTTGGTAGATGGATGTTCCGAGTTATGAGGTAATTATAACTGTCCCTAGACTGGGACCCATTAAGCATAACCTATAAAGCTCGCGAATCCAGCGATAGTCACATCTCGCGATTATTTTGACTTCATCGAACTTAAAGTGTGATCGGGTCTCATCTACTGTGCCCGACTTGATAGTTAGCATTATTTCTCCGCACTGCTTCTACGTGCTCGGTTAGCTGCTCCCGGAGCAGTCTCTCAATTTTCCCGATATTGTTTCTTTCCCCTTAACTTTAGCAGATCCGATAAAACTTTTCTTAACCTTTATATTTAACTTCAGATTTTAAGAATTGATTTTCTCCATTGAAACACGAACCAAGGACTCGCAGTTTCGCTTCCATTCGTGAGTTGGGACTGTTCAGCGGCATAAAACCTACCTCTAGGTACTCAAAACCCATAACCAATAAAGTGATTCTTCCTCCGTTTTGCTTGAAGAACTTTCCCCTTTTAATAAAGCCTGACTCCATTGAATTTCACTCCCATAGGCCAAAAGGGATTCTGCCTCTCAGAAGCACCTTGCATAGTTAAACAAAACAAACTCCATTGTATGACATACTTTAGCCCGGAAAAAAATACAAAATGAAATTACTTGAAAACTCCACAAAAGGGGCCTAGTCTCAGAATCTATCGATTTTAAAAGAGTGAGAAAGCTGTCAGAGCGTCCTAGTGGAAAATGTGCTGTAGATCATGTCCTAGCATGCATAGTAAGCAGATCAAACAGCGGCTTTCATTTTTATGTCAGAGCATGCATGTTATGCCCTCGCATTCCTCATTAGTCCAACGCTGCACTGCGGTCAACCCTAGCGCTTGTAATAAGCACAATCCTGCTCGCGGTGGAAATTGGAAATAACCCACAAAAACTCAGACTAAGATGAATGTCAAAAAAACCTAGCTGTCAGCGATAGACAAATGAAGCTTGAGAAGCTGGAAAATGCTGTATTTTCATGTTTTTCTGATCAGATAGTATCTCAACAGACCCAAACTATTGGACAAAAATACGTATACGACGCGTGTGTTCCACGTTCTCTTAAAAACAAAGTAGGCTCAATTATCACAGATAGTTTTGCTACATATCTGGATATATTGGGCTCAGGGTCTACTGCACGTAATGAATCTCCGAGGTTCATCACGCAACCTAGTCGGGAAAAGCTTAAATGAGATGTTCATCACATTTGACACATATTTTAAGGGAATGAGGAGCAAAAACAGTGTTCATACTCATTGAAATTTGTATGGGCAGAAAAGGGTTTGATTTTCAGAGGCATTCCGTTAAATTAAGTACTTTTTGACATTCGAACTGTTTTCTGTGTATTCCGCTGGGAAGTTACTTCACATAATTCTGTTCAGTGCCTAAGTTTCTTTTATCAACCTTAGAGAGCAGTTTTGACCTGAATCAGTACTTGCTTTTCAAATAAAAGCCACACGTAGACGTCTGATGATGTCCACACAGATGTCATTTTCAATTTCTCTAAAATATTTTTTAAGAAGATTTCTTTTTGGTGGTTCCGTGCATGTCATGCTCTGGATAAAAGGTATCACATCCTGAGCAGATAGCGGAAGGCGAATGCTTTTGTAGGAGAAATTGTTTCCCGACTAGGACTGTGGCCATAAAACATTAGTTGCATGAGGAGTTACATCTTTTTTGCGCCTATTTGGTCGAATTTGGTAGTTAGCTACGTGCATTTCCTTTTTTTCTCATTAGCATCACTTCAGTTGAACCAAATGTTGAAGTGTTAAAACTAAGTTAATCAAGAAAATGAAAGGCCGATTAGAGTGGGAATTTTCAGATCTGCCGTCCTTCTTCAGACTTCATATGTGTCCTACGCAAATTTTTTGCACTTAAAATTATTTATTATGTACCGCATTAACTGAACTTGATTGCAAATATATTCCGTTTTTTCAAGTAAACGCATGAATGGCACGTGTCGTAGGATAGTTGGTGAAGTTAGGAACACTGCTCACAGCAATTGAGCATCAACCTTTCCGCGTCTCCAAACCTTCCAAGTGGGAAAGACTTCATTGAGTTTATCAATGGCCCGGATCAGGTCCTCTTCAGTCCGACTTTCAATCCGTAGGACCCTCTCAGGTCCATACATACAACCACTGTCAAATGTATTCAAGCCCATACGCAGGCGACAACGAAGATCGCAAACAGTCAATTTATGTCGAGAAGCCACAAACTGTTGCACAGTCTGTTCGTCACCTGGTAGGAAAACTGTGAAAGCAAATGGAAACATGGTGGAAAATTCCTGGCAACAGCAGTTAGCGCATGAAATAGAGCGACTCTCTGTAAAGGTTTGTATCGCCTTAGAGGCTTCTGGGTGGGCATACCCTTTGATGTGTTCGGCCACATCCTCCTCAGAGGCTCTTTGTAGAATTCCTGGTTCGGTCGTGGGAACGAGTTTCACCTTCAGCGGAACCGAAAGTTTCGTCACTGTCGGTCCAGGTTTTCCCATGCTGCCGGATGCCTTTTCCACCGCATAGGGACAACGTGCCGAATACGAAGCCCCAGCGATCGATAATGCTGCAACGTTAGGCGACAAACAAACACGTCAGTTTGACTGTCGTAATCCGATGCTGTCCACCGTATGCTCCACAGATGGGCGGTGCAGAGACGGCGACTTGTGCGTTAATTAGTTTTAAGTGATAGTAGACTTCTACAACATCTACCACACACTCTCTTCGCTTACCTGCCTATGCCCATGTCAAGACGTAGTCAAGAAGACAGCAGGTGGGTTCGGGCGCAAAGGAATAATTTCCCACGGAGTGGGAGAGTGGGATACGGCATGAACCTGGACCTACGCGTGTCCATTTGCTATGGGCGGTCAACGTCTGCACACCATAATTTGGCTCCCGCAGTGTTCCAGCGCATCTACCACGCGGCCCGCTTAGGGGCACGACAAAACAACCCATGTGATGAACGTTTTCGTAAAGCTTATCATGATATGTTTATGGGACAAGGCGATAGATTGACTTTGTAATAACTTTTATTTAACTCAGGTGTTGCTACAGACAGATAGAAGTCGAAACTTATCAGGTGCTGGACCACAGATTGCGCCTGCCAGTATCTTTGTGAATCTACGATAAGTTAACTGTATGAAGGTAGCTATTTTTGGGGTTAGCTGGTGTTCATTTTTATAACGACTGACAAATTTGAGCACACAAGTGTCTGCTGTATTCCTGCGCTCCAGACAAAGGAAATTGTAGAACCAAGACTGAACATTGTTGTGTCAATGTGTGTAAATATTCAAACGCTCTTTTGCATTGTGGTCCAGCTTTATTTTCCAATGAAACGACGTAGCACTCTTCCGATGGAATAGATTTCGGATATATTGTCAGCCTGAGGTTTGAATTTTACTTTCAGTTGGACAATTTAAAGTCAGGAAAGCCTGTATCCCTTCAGTAAGATAATTAACATTATACCATTGAAGAAAATGCTCCATCATTTAAATAGTTGAGTTAAATCGCACCTGACCTCTCAAAACCATCGACTGCAGTGTTTCAAATTTAAAAAAAACAAATGCAATGCAATTATAATATATATTTGCTCGCTTTATTCCATTAAGATTTAAACTCACCTTACATAACTGCCCAGTCTAGGTTGAACATATTTTCAGTGCAAATTCGCTCATCATTTCGCTAACCATATGAAAGAATTCCCTTTGTGCTCCTGAGTTTAAACGTATCCCAACGAGCTGTTAACATACCTCAATTTACCCCAATGAATAAGACAAGTGAAGATTTAAGCCAGCTGATATTAAACTTTACTGAGATTCATCCAGGTAGTGTGTGAAAAGTTACTGCTGTACAGTAGATTTTCTATCACATGAGAGGCCAAATGAAATGCTGAAGCATTTTCCGTTCACAAAGTTAAACCAAGTATGATTGTGAGATTAACTACCATGTCGCATGATCCCAAGATATTTCAGTCATGGCAGGATGTCAACTAGGGAACGAGCTTCTTCCCAACTACTGCTTGTAGTGTACGTTTTCTGATTGACATTTGATGGTCTTATACCTTCAGCATATTTTACAATTAATACAAGGAAGAGTATTTTTCGTGCATGTTTTCAGTAAAATGTGGTCAAAATTATAAGGGCATCGAAAAGCAACGATAAAACTGAGAATAACGAGGCCTCGTTTGACCACCTAAACAGCACCCGGGAATAGAATCCACTCACCAGTTTAAAACAATTTGGCAATGAGGTAAATTTCAGGAAGGGTAAATATTCCCGTGTCTTAACGCTAACAATAACCCTAACATAAAAGTAAACTTTTATCTTAATCGTTACGTCAGCCTTAATATAAACCTACAATTAAAATGAACCAAAGCCTCTTCTTTAGCCAATCCTGAACCTAACCTCAACAATGACCTTAACCCTGTACTTAAACCTAACCCTAGCCATAATCCTAAACCTCACCTTCATTTTTAGCATACTTTTCCCAGAATTTGCCGCAATGCCACTTGTAAAGTGATCGTTTCCTATTTCCGAGTTCTATTTAGGTGGCCATACACAAACATCCTTATCAAACTGAATACTACTTAATTAGCCATTTTAAATACTGTCGTTTTTGCGGGCAGCCTGAAGAAGCTCATTCAAAAGTCGGCATCTTGACGTGAATGAAATATCTTGGGATTAGGCTGCACGATATTCAATACCACAATCCCATTTAAGTATTTTTTGGAATCGAAAACACACTTCAGAATTTTGGTTATGAGATAACAAGTCTACTGTTGTTCAGAAAAGGGCAAAAGGCGAGGCATCTTCATTAAACTACAGACATTATTACTACCACAGGCGGAGGTGAGTGTTTGAGTTCTAGGTATATTTGAAGGCAAGAGAAAAAGTGGACAACTTTAAGATGGGAATAGTTTGCTTATTCATCTGAGTCTTCAAGCTCGTGTAGGATTTTACTGCCGGAGACTGTAAAAGAAAAAAACCGGCGACAGGCAGTAGCAGCAAATCACTGCTTCAGGTAGTTGAGCAGGAATCTGTGTGCAGGCGCAGTATCAATGTATGGAGTGGCTGAGTCCTCATCAAAGGGTCGGATCTCAATCAAATCCGGGTTTGAGCTGTTATCTTGGCGGCGGTGCGATTGAACTTGTGATCCATTTGAAATATTTGGCAGACAGTAGTTGTAATAAATCATTCTATTGCGTCATCAACACGTGCTTGTCTGTACACGATTTCAACATGCATTCAGTCTGTGCCTGTTCTAACAGTCATATGAAAATGCTATTCACTAGACTATCCAAACTTCAGAAAACAAATTGACTATACATTTCGTCTTGCACCTTTCGCCTTGAGTTGCATAGAAGGATTGCTGATAACAAGAAGACAAATTAAGATGTCTTCCATTGCATGACCAGAATATCCCAAGTTCACTTCGGATAGGTGTGAAGGTTTATCGGGATCCTACTTAGCAATTGGGCCAATTAGCGCTTCACTTGAGCTCCATAGTCAAGTGTAACGCAAATATAGCAGCGAGCGCCAGCGCCATGCCATTTCTTGATTGTAGCAAAAAAGCCAAATAACCAGCTTGCTTATTTGACAGCGCAAAGGCACGTTCTTTCAATGGTGGTAGATTAATTATGGATGTAACATACACAAGCAGTAGTCCTTAAACAAGGCCGTTTGATTCCTGAGACATGGACATAAAAATAACGCAAAGAATCAAAACGGAAATGAGCAGACAGTTAGAATGTTGCAATAAAAAAACGAACGATGGGTTGGAGATGGTAGAAGGGAGAACATGGCGCAACTTAGATAAAAAAACACGGATTATGCACGTACTGTTCAAGTAAAATTCCCTAAACGGTTAATCAGTCAAAATATTGAAGACTAAAAATGGCTGGTAATAAAGTCTGGAAAAACGGAAAGCCGGATGTGGACCCTTCAACTAACCTGATGGTCTATGCATTCACGAAGGAAGCTGAACAAAACAAAGGGTCAGGCGACAACTTTGCACTAATCTGCACAAAAAGGTTGTTTACTTTATTCTCTAATCGCATGGTTTTGTATTCCTGTATGACCATTCGTGTTACCGCTGTCAGCGTAAAGTTTAGAAAGCTGTTATTGAATGAGAAGCTACCCGAAGCCAATTGGACAGCAATATATGAAGAACTAAACACCATTTTCTTACCAGCGCTCTAAAAATTGAAAAACACGGTTTGATTTCCGCATATGAAGGGATCATCCCCAATTTCAAAACATTCTACGTCGTAACGTGGCAGGACAGGTGCCCGTGCACCGTGCGTATAATGCAAGTGAAGGCCAAAAACCTACGTCCAAATCGCCGGCCTACGTAAGCCATTGGGATTGAATAAGTATAGGTTCATATTCTCTTCCAACCTTCCTAAGCACAAAGAACTTGAAAAGTTCTGTCAGTCCAAGATGAAATTACGATGGAATTTCAGACACACATATATGTGGTTAACTGTTAGCTAGGCCGCACCTCTGACGACACTCTCAGCGCCCATCGTTCCAACCACCAATTAGGGTGTGATCTTGTGCACATAACCTTTGCTTCGTACTGGCTACAGCAACGGTCTCTTTAGCTCTCTTCAGATTCGATGTTTGTACAGAAAATTAATAATCTTGAAAATTGGGAACCAACATATTCCGTCATATGCGTATACCTTACAGGATTTAATATACGTTACTTTCATTTATCCTAAGAGAAGATCAGCTTGTTCAGCGTTCGTTAGCTGGTAAAAGTGTTCTGCAAATTATTTACCTTGATCAAATTTGAAAGATATTAGTGAACTTTGACTATTTTTGTGTCTTTCTGTCACCATAACTTGAAATAATAAGAGGACTTATTGCAAAACTTTTGCTTTTGTACAGGGGCCAAAATTGTAAAATCTGTTCTGTGGGGAAAAATTTGAAACTTTTTCAGTGTCGGATGAGAGAAAAATAGAAGTGGCGGTATGCCCCTCAAAGACCTTTTATAAAGTGCTTTCTATCATCATGTTCATAAACTCCTGAAAGTCCATTTCTCCATCTAGATCTTGATCGTGCCGGTTAACCCACTCTTGCAGTTCACTCAGCTTGCAGTCGAAGTTCATGTCCTTTAACAGGCTCATTAATTCTGAGCAGGATATTTTGCCGGACTTGTCTTTGTCGACATCATCAAAGACGCTCTTCCAGAAGGCCAGTCTAAAGAAAAGAAACAAATAAATTAGACATCGGTTTGATTACCAGAACTGAAATGGTGCGTTAGCTATTTAATAAATACAACAATGAATAACCAAAAAACTTTGCGGAGGGCATGACGGTGTACAAAAATATAGGCAAAGATATGGTATGCAGTTGGAGTCAGCAACAGATGACCCGTGAAACGTGTCTTTCGGGACATTTATTTAAGTTGCGTTTAGTCGTTTTTTGATAAAGTTCTTCTTCGGGTTAAGGTGGGTTTAAAGTTAAGATTATGTTTACAGTTAAGGTTAGGCTTAGTATTATGAATAGAGTTAGGAGCCTGCGTCCTTATTCCCCACCATTATCACCCCTATTACCACTTGATCCAATAAGACACCTTCTTCGACATCATGCTTTATCTTTACCAAAATGCGCAGAGTAAATTTGTCACAGTCGCTAGACAAGCGGGACCAAATGGCCATTTCGAGCTTGTTTGAGTCAGAGGTAGTCCGGGTCAGGGAGACGATATACATTCGCTTGGGGTTTAGCAGTGTTTACCACTTACTTCCACATTTATATCATTGGCCCGGCGGAGTGGGCCTCCACATGCATTTAAATGCAGTCCACTCTTGTTTGGATGAAAGGTGATGGAGGGGAAACTGTCCTTTTAAATTTTATTGGAAAGCAATGTGCTATACTGGAGTGAACCCCTTGGTAAAAAGCCCTTTCGGCTCGTTCCAAAAGTATGAATATGTGAGCTGAAATATTCAGATACGCTTTTTGGTAGGAACCGAAACTGCGTTATTCCATGAGATTCATTTGAGGTTCACGCATTAATTTCGATTGAAATTTAAAGAGGTAACAATGTGATTGAACTTCATATGCCAGAAAACACGCGGATAACGCTGCGGAACCTGCATTAATTGATGAACGCTCATCAATCGCCAACAGAACTCATTCATTTTGCTCTGCCATGAGGCTCACTCTTGAGCCCCGTCAGCAGCCACACAGTGCCTAGTTGTAGTAGAAGAGGCAGATGAATATTGCCGGCAACGCTCAATTGTGAGAACATTGAACTTCTGATCAACAGGTCGCGGGTTTGATCCTTGGGTGGTGCACCACCTGGGGTTAGATATGACTGGTTGAAGACGGCTAATCAGCAAGAAATGGCCATTCCAGTCTGCCTTGTCTTTGTCGGCAAGATTAATTTACTTCTATACTAATAGCCGCTGTTAACCTGCTGGCGGGACTCAAGGGTTATTCTCAAGGCAGAGCGGAACGAGGGAGTTCTGATAACGATCGGCAAGGGTTCATCAACGAATGCAAGTCAATATTCCCGATCTAAACCGGCAAGACAACGAGCCCGTGTCTCAATAGTTAGAGCATTGAGCTTCTCATCAACAGGTTGTGGGTGCTGCGCTACCTGAGGTTGGGTATGACTTGCTGATGACGGCCTATAAACCAGAAATGGCCATTGCAGTCTCCCTTGTCTTTGCTAGCAATATTCAGCTGCGGAACTTACTTGTTAACTGAACCCCTCACAACTGCATCAGGAAGCGGCAGAATATTGGCAAAATAAACGTATCTGGGCTTTTGGCTAGTATGTGTGCTGCTAGTATGGTATTCTATAGCTCGCGAATAGTTGAGGCCTCGTAAGAACTGGAGGTCCTATATCGGAAAACACGTGGGGAATGCTTGTTGCCCACTGACGATTTGAACCCACCACAGTTGCGTTAAACAGTGGCACAGGTTTGATGAAAAGTGAGTGTCTGTGCTTCAAGTTAGTACCTATGCGGTCAGTATGGTTTACCATTTTACTTAAAGTAAATGTTTAATGGTGTTGTATCTTAACAATTATGGTATAATTCATCCACATTTCTTCTAAATCTGATTAATTAAAATATTTTTCTGATAGACATTCTTTTAGAAAACATTAATTTGCTTTAAATATATTTGCCTAATTTTGAAGAAAGCGCTAATACTAAAATGTTTTCTACGATATCAGCAGCTTTTCAGTGTTTTATAGATAAATTTCCCTTAAGGGAGTCCCAGCCGATCCTGATTGATAGTGCTGGTTATAGCGTTATTTAAAATGCTTCAAAATTATATTTATTTGGTAGAATTTACGAAACGTTCGCGAATTAATTTTGGAGGACATTAAAAGAGCGAGCCTTGAGACTGTAGTTCATATTCTAGAAATCAGGGGAAGAATGCTGTGGGACCCGCTGATAAACTGAACCCCTCTTGGCTGCGCCATCTGCCGGCACAAGTTTGGCAAACCACGTGGGTCTGGTTTTTTAACCAGCCAATGTTCTGTCCTTACGGTAAATCATTCAAAAGTGCACACTGCGTTGACCGATCAGTAAACTTGAAGGTTCTAATGGGCCCAATGCCACATGCAAAATCAGGTGCAAAATAACCTTTTCCATTTGCCAGCAGTTTTGTCGCATTTTTGAAAGAAGTCGACTCCCTCACGTTATAAAACTTTGTGAATATGGAGTGGATTGCTTCTGACTTATGGACAAGTTTTTGCGAATTTTGTCGTCTACTATACTCGTAGATTACCAGTCGAACTGCAGTCTACCCTTTATGAAAACAACACATCACGTGAACGAGGAAATTACCGAAAACGCGTCTGTCCAATAAGATCATGCAACGTAGAAATCTCTGACAAAAATGAGTCCACAAACTGAACGTAAACGTTCGGGCTTCATAAACTACAGAGATAAATGCAAAAGGTAAAGAGAATAGACATGTACAATTAAAAAATTTAAGATAAACGCACTATAAGCTCAGTTTATGGTCAACGAAAAAGATGATTTTTGGAAGAACATGAAAAAGATAGTAAATACGTTTTTCTTACTCTTTTTCCTTTCTAGGAACTGTGCATACTACACGAAGATATTCTTCCTCTGTGATGTTTCCATCTCCATTTGCATCAAAGGTTGCGAGAAACTTCTGTAAGAATGAAAGATATCGTCCGTCTTATTGGAAACTTTAATTAATTCCATCGATAGTATCTACACGTCACGCAGTTGTGGTCCCCTGACGTTGAAACAAGCGATAAAAAGCTTCTCATATATTGTGAAACGCCATCCGAAACCTTGTATATATTTAAGCCTTTTGCTATCAAAAAGCTATAAACTTCGTGCTGTGGCATTGACAGTGTACAGAGAATACATAAGAATATTTTATCAAAAAGGAACTCTGAAACCCGGCTATTAATTTGGAAGGAATGGAAAGGATTTTTGCTTAAAAAATGTCTAGCGATGGACGCGCTTTTTTAAAAGTAAATATTAGTGTAGGATTGCAGCCACGTGCAGACTGCAGAAACGCCGAAAAGGCTAGAAAGCATATTGAAGGATCTGTATTTTCAGTGAAAATATTACAGATATGCTATCATTGCGGTTTTATAAGTCTTCCGATGCAGATTTCCGTTTCACTTTTGATAGCATTTCTGTATTGTAGGAAAGGAGTAAAATTATATCTGCTAATCCCGCTTTACTCCTAAGCGAGTTAATTGAGTTCCGAATAGTATGCTGCTTGATTAAAAACAAGAAGCGAACCACTCTTTGAGGATGAACAAATAGAAGAGAACATAAACCGAAAAATATGTTACCTTATTTTATTTGTTTTCTGAGTATGCTAATAATCTACGGCTGGAAAAAGACTATATATGGCAATTAAAGTACGGTATTCCCTCTTTAGATTAACACATGACAGCTGATTCTGCTGCTGCATTAATGCTATATTGGCTACTATGATTAGTACCCTACTCAGGAGGACTTTGGTACACGTTGTATACACCACTTCATGTACTTTAAAAAAAATTTGGGCCGACTGTCAGTGTCGTGCGGGAAGGCGAAACAAGAAACTTACACGTTAAAATTCGAGTTTCAGATGTTCTTAGGAATGCTGTGGATGCGTGGCAGATAAGACGCGTTATCTGAAAAAGAGATATCAACCACGCTTTTGCACATCGTCATGCGACTACCAATCCAAGGCAGTTAGTCGTGTCCTAGTAGTTAAAAATGTCATCCTTTACTGCAATGCTGTGAGAAGGTGAAGTTTACTTCATCGAAGGTTCTAGTGTGGACATGCAGGCCGTTCTGACTTCGGATCTAGGTACAGGAGGAGTCCTGCATTCATCGGCTCAACTCTTACTTATCGTTCAGTCGACATACGTCAAGGCACCTGATCGTCCCTCCTGCAGAGGTATCCCTGTTTTCGCATAATGAGCGAAGCATCCTTAATGTTTTTACTCCCTTAGATCAAAGGCATTTTTAATAAAGGCTCTAAGGGAAATATGAGGGCAAAAATTGAAAGTAACTCGTAGCTTATGATTGAATTCCTAAAGATAGCGTATAAGATATTCTTTGTTATTACACTAAAAGGTCACTTTTTTCGCAATTTCAACAGACAATGCTCTTCTAGTAACAGTTACCTGTGATGAATTTGTAAATCTCCAATCCTTAAAGTGTATACTCTGAACAGATACCAGAAAAGGATACAAATGTGAATGCAGCAGATAAATTAAACGAGAGTCCCAAATGTGAGGCAGTAAATGACTAATCATCACGAGTTCTGTCTCATTTGAATCACAGTATGCTAGTACTTCCAATAAAATTCATCCACAGTGGGCCATCTCGTTTTGAAGGATTAAGCAAATTCTTTAGTTGTTTTGGCGATATGCAATCATGCATGACCCTGACTTTGCCAACGTACACAATCGCAGTTAGTGCATCTCTTCCGGTTAAACATTTCTGGATCATTACTGCCACCTTCTACATACCGATTATGGGTGTTCCAAAATTGGCTGGTCATAAAGCTTACTACAACAGGCCAATAAACGAGGGGTGATAAACATCAGTCACCTACTAGGATGCATGAAAAAGTTTACCTACTTGAAATCCTGCCAAATGACCGCAGGTAAGTGAAGGTTAAATCTTGCGGTTAGATCGGAAAGCCCTCTTTGTCAACCTCTTAGCTAGAGCAAACCATGGACTAAATATATTATAGTACAAGTCACCCAGCTACGCGATGAACTAAGTGTCACAGCAATTTTTCGCAAAGGAAAGTTCGTTAATTGCTTTATCCTTCCAAAAATAGATTTTCCATGAATAATAAATTTAAAATGTTTTTGAGTATGAATAAAAGTATATTTTGTAAATGGCCTAGATAATGTAAATGTGGGAGAGGCAATTATATATATACGTTAGCTCATGGTTGCACTTTGAGTTAGGGGTGGTTATTAGTAATTACGACATATCTGTACCTCACTTTCAAAAGACGTCCATAACTGAGAATATCGCTAGGAAAGAGTATTTATAGTTGTTTCTAATGGTTCGTTTGACCGCTGACAAGATTTATCAGTCGATGGAAAAGCCTGATTCTTTAAAATGAGGTTTAAAAAGAAACGGAAGTGCAGCAATTCCCGTCAACATATAAAGCTGCCAAGAACTGCAAATACATCTCATACCTTAATGAACTTTTTGTCAAATCCTGAAGCACGGAGGCAACTCTTCACTTCTTCTTTGCTCAATATGCCATTTTTATCGATATCCATTTCCCGAAACTTCCGCAGAAACTGTTGTCTTTCGCTATCCATAGTGGCTTCGACTGATGGGGCACTTAATGTGTAGTAAACGGGTAGGACTATACAGCAAGGCGTTCGTTGGAAGATACACGCTCTGCCACCTCATCAAAGGTGGTTAATGCGGCCGGCCGACCACTTCAGCACACCTTCATTGGTTAACTGGCCAACCACGTAGACCAATCAAATAGTTAACCAATCAGGTAAGAGCAAGACGCAACCAGCACTGGGAAACGAGAAAATTGCAAATGAACCTAGGAGTGGATTCCGTTCCTTGGGTTTTTCATGATCATTCTCGCGCTTTTTCGATAGTAAAATCATGAGATAAACAACAAGCAGACAGGAAGACATAGACATAAGTAGAGGCCGTTTGAATTGGACTTTCGCGCAGAACTAGGAGCTGTTGTCCATGTATTGAATAGTTTTAAAAAGGCAACCCACGAAAAATAAGAATTAATTAATGATAGAGACCAATGATTGTACCCAACACGCGAAGAATGATAGAAAGCTTTAAGTAAGACAGGGCCATAAAGATATGAGCCAATTAGTGGAATTTTCATTGAGAATATCAATTAGTTTGTTTGCACCCTGCGTTAAAATGTTCTATTCTCGGGTTTCCTTTTATAAATGGAAGATATCACCTAACATCTAATAGTCTATCATAAATATTTGAGATTCCACTAATCATTTTCATTTGACTTCCAGGTCTTACCTTTTGAAAGCCAGTTAAAATGGAACTGTTTCTGTTTTATGACACGTTCATCTTTTACGGAACGGTAGCAGTACCATTCAGTTATGGCAGTTTGGTTAGCAAAATTAGCGCTGGAACGCCATTCGCGGATCCGATTACAGTAAGAAACATGTAGCACAATTATTTTGCTCCATTTTGTTCTTGGTTGCTTTTCGACTCTCCATGAGGGCTCCAGAGGGAGCCCCATGGAATAGCGTACCGAGCAGGCCAGACAACCAAATCGGTGGCCGAACTTTCTACGCTAATTTATATCCTCGAACGCAGCTGATGGATCGAGGAGCCCTTGGTTTAATGGTTCAATGGCAAAAAAGTTGTGATCCGATCAACGGTCTATCCAAGTCGGAGTTAGAGTATTGTTGGCCCAGAATGAATTATAAAACAGAAATAGTTATTCCAATCTCAACACGCTCTGAAAACTTTTATCAAATAAAAGAACTGGCTACTATGCCCGTTATGCTGGAAATGGCTTTTGAAAAAATCAGGTTAACATTGCTGAGTTAATTTTGTGGTATCCATGTATGGAAATTAACTTCGTAATTTGCGCACACTAATATGGACAAGGAACTGAGGAAGAGAGCCTGTCCGCCACCAATGAACATTCGCAGGTTCAGCAGTCGAGTAAAAAGGCAGCCAAATGGGGTGCCAGTTAAAAAAAACATACCGTATTTGCATTTAAGACACGAAAGCAGTCCTGGGCGCTAACAACAACCTGTGATCTGAACATTTCCGCTCGTTTGTGCATGCCTCATACAGTACTGTATTATGGTCAGGGTGATCTACTGGCAGGATGCTGGGAAGGCTAAAATATCCAATAAATGTTGTTCAAGAAGATGATGGAAAACACTCGACAGTTTCTCTCTGGATTCTACATGCAGTCACCTTTGATGCCACGGACTGCTTTATATTTAACTGTCTTCGTTGGATATGTTTCTATAATCTGACTTTAAACCCATACTTTAAGAGCTCACTCATTTTTACCCCCTAAAGTGTTCCAGTAAAGTTGATGATTATACATACCGAAGTGATAAATCAGGAAAATTTATTTCAGTCCCATCTTTCCCTTCATCCGCCGACTCTGTAAAACAGGCGATAACATAATTCGTAGTTAAAACCCAAAATGTTTCGATAGCACTGCCTGCTTAAACGTTTTGAGGAAAGAACCATTCATGAAAAATGTTTATCTGTCAAAGTGTGTTGTCAGTTCTGGTATTTAATATGTCCTACTCGAAATTGCTAAGCAGCTTCCAAAAGATACCTATGCAAAAAAATAAATCCAAAAGATCCCACTGGGTTTCGAGATTTGGACGTCGTTCTGCTGACCTCATATGACGCTAATAAAGTGTAGATGATGTTTAGTCTGCTAATTTAGGACATAACCTCAAAATAATGACCGTGGTGATGTCATCAAAGAAAATAGTGATATGTATGCTTGAGAACTCTTAAATGTAGTCGGACACGCATGATTTTGTTCCCGTTCACGTCTAATACAGCCTCACTTATTTGAAAAGTGAATTGTTATATTTTATAAATTGCCATTTGGATTAAGTTTTCACGTGAACGTGATTTATACGTTCGACTAGGATTAGAAAACTGTTGACAGCCAATCAAAAAATAAAAACAAGTTTATAAAATGTTACCTTCATGTCTAGTTGACATTGCTCACAATGTAAAATTTAAAAGAATAGGAAAATTATAGTTATCTTTTACATTGTTTTTTTACATGATGAAGACAGTTTGTTGGCTTTAAACTTCCACTGACTCCAAAGCTGCAAGATGATCCTTGTGGGTTTGGGTTGGATCAAGTGGAATGATTGAAAATTTGATAAATACAACTTAGATAGTTAAAATCCATATTTTAAAGCAGCTGTTTATGATCGAAATTATTTGCTCAAAGAAACAAACTTCTTGAACAAATGCTGGTCTAAAATGCGCTGCTTACCCTCACAAAATTGCTTTCAAACCTCATGCGCATTTGGTCCATTCTGTTGGAGAGCGACAGCTTGAGTTCGTACATTTAAAGATTACCTAACATTCTTTTTAATAGTGACTCCATCCCAATAAAAAATTCGAGCAGAGAAAAAGGCTTATGATTGATTAAACGGCACCACAAAAATCTTACATATTGCGGCTTTTACATTTTTGCCCGTGTATGTTTAACAGTCTGCTTGACGACCTCCAAAATGCTGACGGTGGGACAGTTTTGGACGGTGTGTAGAGGGAATAAAAATAATTCATTTTGAACTATCAGTATTGTTTTGACGTTTTATTATTTAGCTTTACTTGACCAGCAGTTACTATAGAATGGGTTAATGATGTTAAAAACCCAAGGATTTGCCCACGGAAGCAAACTGATAAATGACCATAAATAGGGGCAAAGAACTCTGTTGTAAATTTTCCTCCTGCTTAAGGACTATGCATGATCAATTCCAGACACGTTGACCTTTACAATCCGGCAGACGTCTTTAATTGGAATCATAACAGACACATACTCGTGTTCAGGCTATTGGGGTCACCTTTGCCTGATGCAACAAAAAGCACCACTGGCATAAAATTTGTGTGAACTTTCTCCCGCTAGATCATGATGGGTCACTGCCATATAACCTGTGAGGAAGAATAAGTAGACATGATCGCTGGAACAAGAACTTCATTTGCCTTAGATGTTTGATTCATGCTCCAGCCTACCAGCAGTGAGGGCATCAGATATGGATAATTCATACCCAATAATTTGCAGCATTTTTGGGACTCACGAGGGAAATGACCTCCCCATGTCATACTAGGTACTAAAACTCAGTTGGGCCATAGAGCTTAACCACTCGTAGGGCACGCAGGTGAACAGTGTTCCCAAGGCAAGTGTTGGTGCACCAGATAGCTGAATACTCATCACGCCAATATCCAACACGGGTGATGAAATTTCAGTGATTAAGTTCATGCATGCTGGCCATCCGCCCGAAATCACACCAAATGCCAATCATCTTCGAAGAAATGGAAGCCTGTAATTGTTATAGGCATGTGGTCGCATAGCGACTGTTTCCTCTAAATAGTGCGATTCTCTATGCATGACTTATCCAGATCTGATGCCACCTCTGATGATGGGTTAGAGCACGAATCCAAACGTCGGGCGAATAAATTTTTCTGTTCCAGTGATCGCGTCTATTCCTGCTCAACTGCTTCCTGGGAGGCTCATTTTCACTTCATTTTCTTAGAAACTAGCTTAAAGACCGTAACCACCTTAAAAATGCTGTCCAATAAAGGATATGCATATTTCCCAGCGGGTTTTCCACTGGTTGTTACATTTTTTACCTTTTTTTGCCCTACTGTTGTTACATATCTCCGGAGATTTTTCTTAACCTCTTCCGCATTCTGAAAACGCTTTCCAGTAGTTTTTTTCATTGCAAATAGGGAGTTGCATTTGGCAACATCTGGCAAGCAAGGAGTCCAAGAATCTGCTGTCATGTAGTTTTTCGCCAAAACTGGTGATCAAGCAGCCAGTTCCTCGATGACCACAATTTGCATTGTTTTTTCCACTGCCTCGCGCAATTGTTTCGGCACTTGCAGATACTTATGTTGGTTCACTGTGGTGCCATGAGGGACAAATTCAACGTAAGCGACTCATATGCTTTTGAAAAAGAGCAAACTAGAATGGACGCGTAAGGCCGTAAAGCTTTGTCAGTGCAAAGTTGCCTAGAGTATGGGCAGTGGTTTGATAAACCAATCACAGAGTCGGTTGTGATGGTTTCTCGTGCAGTCTCCTTCATTAACTGAGCAGGAGTGTCTAGCAAACGCACCTAGCCGCAGAGGGCAGCATTGCCATCCCACAGAAAATAATTCTCTTTTATTGGCTACACACTCGTCTAGGCAATCATAGAATCTCCTTATCTCTGGCGTGGCTAATCGCTACTGTTATGCGCGCTGATCTTGCCAGCGGTCACAGCTGCCTTAGGTGGCTACTCATCTTTCCACGCAAAAAAATCGCCCATGCTAGTGCCTTCTGTCTTCTGATAACAGGGCTTAGGTCAAATGGTTGTGGAGATTTAGATGCGGTCATCATCCTAATCCATAGATTCTTACCCGGCAGGCAGATTGGCTTGATAGACGGTTAGTTTGAGCCGTCAATTAGGGTTTGTTGAGTGAAGCATGTGGCCGAATTTGACAGGTCCTTCCACGCTGGCATTATATATTGACATTGATTTCCATTTTTTAGAAAGATATCACTGAATTTTTCATCTATGAAAATCATTTTGCGCTTTTAACCTGTTCACAATCTTTCTTCAAACGTCTCCTTGTTTAACGATGGAAAAGTTGGAGATTCATACAATAACAGAATATGTGTTCTTACGTGGAAGTACAGCATTGCAGGCAGCTCTAATATTATTACGCAGCAGACAGTATCAAACCGATTTGCAAAAATTCATTCTAGTAACTCGGACTTCACAATTGGACCACGTGGTCGACCAGAATCAAAGTTGGATAAGGACAAACCCAAAGACACCGACGAGTCAGATCCATCTCAAAGTGCACATGAATGGTTGTTCATGTTTGTTCATGGCAAGCAAACAATCTCAACTCACCAAGTTAAAGTCGGTAATGTGCAAAATGTGGACATATGGCGTTCACATGAATTGAATAAATAACAGAAACATCAACGTTTGGAACCCTGCATGATATTGTTTGCTCCGTCCCAAAAATGATTCTTTTCGCAATCGAATGTAACAATTGATGGGAAATAGGTCTAATACCCTATCCAATAACGTTCAACATGGTGGTCGGGCTGGGAAAAGCCACTGAAACGCAACTCAAAGCACTATAATCGTCGAAAGAAGCCGGTTGTGAGTGTTTGGTGGTTTGGCGCAGGCGTGATCCATTATGATATCATGAAAACTTGCTCATCGATAATGGCAGAAGTAAACTGAAACTAGCCGGACAAAATGCTTCAAAAACTTGTGGAAAAGTACTCTAAGTTTGTTAACCAATTGACTTCTATTCCATTGCACGACACCACTAGACCAGCTGCCACGCAGATAACAACGAAAAACTACAGAAGTTGGAGCTAGAAGTTCTTCCGTATCAACGATACTAACCAGATATTGCCCCAACTAACTAGTAATTCTTTCAACATTTGGATACATTTTTCATAGGAAAACAATTTAATGCCTATAATGTGGAAAAACAGACCTTCCAAGATTTTAATACATCTCGATTACCGGGCTTTTACGTCACCGGACTGAACAAGCTACCGCCATAATGTCAAAAGCTCATTAAAAATATGGACGCGTAAAATTATTCCTTCGATTTATAAAACGTTAACACACAAGTGCTCTAGAGAATGTGTCCAGTTTGACGCTTGTGGCTTGGTTCGGCGTTATTAAGGGATTTGTATTGATTATAGGGAGTTAGTTTATTATACGTCATGGAATTAGAAGGCATGGGGTTATACTGGTATTTCAGAAAATGAGAGTCGATGATTTCGTTCTTTTATATGAAAGTGTAAAGTTATAATGAACCGCTAGACTGTAAATTTCCTTCAGCACTTTAAACTGACCATTTTAAACACGCGGAATACTTGCGTTTGCATTATGTCATACGTTCCATTAAACGCACATCCTTATCAATCGTCATTTTGACATGGAACTTTCCACCAAAGCGAACATTACCTTTCCCTACTGCCTACCGTATAATTGTTTCCGTGGTTTTTTCTATCGGGTTGAGTATGGTAAACTTCAGCCAAACGTATTTACATGGTTAAAGGTGCATTCGGATAGCCACCGGAGTTGACTTTTGAATTTTTATGTGGAATTGTAAGAATCTCCTAACACAAGGTGTCCATTTGCCCTCAAGAAAAAGGATCCAAGATGAGGTTTTGCAGCGGAATTCTTGCAAAAACGATAAAATAATTACGGTTTTCTTCTTCCAAAACATGAAAATAACTATAAATAAGAGAGCGTACAGACATTTAAAAAGGGAAATTGGATTACTGGACGTGATCTCCATCTCACCAACGTTCAGTAGATTATTTGCCAATGCACTACCCTGTCACAGTTGACTTTTCTTTGTTTCATGTACATACTTACTTTTTACTAGCAAATACACCTCAGCACATTGGACTTTAACCTGCAATAACGGTTAATTGAGTGGAAAGTGTTTATTCCACATTCCAACGTGAGAGTCATTGAGACTGTGGTGGTTAACGTTTACGAATGATGAAAGTGCTACTAAACAAATTTTGCGACCTCTTCACTTGCAATCTTTTTACTAGATAAGCTACTCTAAAAACCTCGAACATTTATAGAAAGCCGTAAGCTCTACTTTTAATGAAAATTAACTTCAGAATGTACACTAAGACAATCGAATAAAATTCCGAGTGTGGTAACCATGTCTCATTCTTTCCCGCTATCCAAACTATAGAAAAGTAATTTCTGAGGTGACAGCTTTGAACAGAGCGTATCACACCTAACAGAATCGGCAGGATTGTTTGAATGGGACTGAAGTTGCTTTTGGTGGGATCTAGGATAGGAAAGGTTTAACTGCGTGGAAATGACCGGTGCCTCTCCCCTCACACTGGCTGACGCACCCTCCCCCGCAACGCTCTCTCCCCCCTCGTGTTAGCCCTCCCACGGCACTTTCCCGTAGTTGCCGACAGCGCTACACTTCCCACTTGACGTTACACTGGCATGTCGCTGCCAGCTCCCAATTTGGACTATTAGTAGCATGTCATAACAAATTTTATTTTCTTATACTTTGTACTGTTTTAATATATTTTGGGGTTCTTCTGGAATTCGTATAACTTTTCCATACGTCCGAGTCTTTTACTATTCTTTCCGTCTGTACGCACACATTGACCAACCTACCAATCCTGTTCGGTTATTTTCCCGTTAGAATATATACAAGGTGATCGACATTAATCAACTTGTGCTCTCCTCGTGAAAAAAAGTAGGGTTGCTGCACTTAAACAAAAGTCTATATACTTTTGAGGGTAGGCCGGCTATGATGCAGTCAGTTCCTGCCTTCCACGAATTACTATGAAGTTACTTCGAACTGAGCCAAAATGGAAATTCCAAGGAAGTATATTTCCTGGAAGGTGTACTTCTTCCATTCAAAATCGAGCACCTAACGTTTGAGGTTAACCGAGGAAAGGAAGACATGCTTGACCAGGCAATAGCAATATAGCCCTGAAGTTTGGTTTAGACATAACGTCTTTTACTGATGTTAACATGTATATGGACGCTTGGAGAGATCTTTAACTAAGCTGTGCCATACCATGTAAACTTTACACAAACTCCCAATTGAGCCCGAAGTGTTTATCGGAGGCAGACATTGTGTTGGTGTTCAACAGGCAGGTATGTTTTCAGATAACTTTTCAAATCCTCCCTAGTGCTTGGATGGCTCAGACCAGTTCTTCCCGAATTCGGACTTGCGTAAACTTCTGAATCACGTCGTAAGGCTTTATTCAAGGCGGCAAGCTTATCCTCCTTAACGTCTTTCAACAGTTTTTAGTTTCTAGTCCTCATGAGTTTCGTTTTATTTCGCCTTCCTTTCTTTATGCACTGTAGTAGTTACTTGGCCTTGAGTTTTATGTACTATAAGTGGAATTTCACTAGCCATAAAAGGTCTCATGATATAAACTTTGTGAGTTTAAATCGGGCAGCTGACCTTGCCCATGTTTATGTTCACCAGTAGAAGTGATTGAAATTGGATTCTTTCTCCTCACTTAGTATCCATATCGTGCATCGGTAGGTGTACAAGTGAATAAACATCATGAACATTGTAGACCTCAATAAATGCTGTTTTCAAATGAGTTCGAGTCTCCAATGCAGTCATAGTCTCCGTGATGCCATGACTTTCGTAAGCATCAAACCAGAACTATCAAATGAAACTGCATACTCACAAAAAAACACACTTACAATGAACACGGCAGTCAGTGTAGTGCCTCTGGTTACCTAGTTTTAAGCGTGTTGATTTCAAATCTATCTATCGTTTTTCAACTGTATAAATTGGTTTCGGAGTTCATCATAGGACTATCTGGTCGTCTTGGCAATATATTGAATGTATTCAGGCAGCAGGGCTTTCAATTGCCATATATTTGAATGCCCTTTTGCGGCTGCGAACCCTCTCAACCTTCTTTTAGGAAAAACATATCCTGTCAGGTGACTATGGAAGCCCAACAGTCAAGGTCAAACTTACCACCAAGAGATTGAGTCAGCAAAAAAGTTTAAACCACCAGTTGACTCTCTTCCGAAACTGGATGCTTTAACCAATATAGTTTGTAAAGCCCTCTACTTGATTGTACAAGCAGAAACTTTTGAAATTACTGCATGGAATCACCCAGCATTCCTCTACCAGGCAGAGTCGTTGAGTGTCATGGGAGAATTTTGCCTGTGTTAACCGGTAAAAGGGGTAAAAGAACTGTCAAATTTAAGTTTTCCATATCTTAGCTTGTACATGCGTCATGTTAGATTCTCATGTATGCAAATCGACTTAAACATTATAAAACACAGCATCTTCCGGAATATAATAAAATTATTTAAAAAACTCGATTTTGATGGTAAAATTAAGTTTCTGGTCCTAAAGTTTCAACTAGTGTTGTCGAATTGTTTCCAAATCCATGCACCGGGACTCCATCAAAACCTCAGCTTATATAGGCTATCATATCCTAATCAAATAGCCTACATCCTTTTAATGCTTGTGCTCTTATTGTTTCCAGTGCATGTAGAATGGTTTAGTTTCTCCTCCAACGAAGGTAGCACTTGCCTGATTAAATTACACCTAAGACCAGGACTAGAACACTACCGTTTTTAATGCAGTTATCTGCATACTAACAAATAGGTTAAAATAGAATCCATCCAACATCTATCTGTTAGAACCTTTTTGCATTTGGAAAATCTAAAAATTTCCTGATAAAATCATTTTAAAATCGTACATCTTGATATTGTGTGACCAAAATAAATATGCAGGGCATTACTTCAATCTCTTCCAGCAACAAGATTCCTAACTACGACGGCTCCCAAGCAGTGCCAAATCAAATAAACCTATTATTATTATTATTATTATTATTATTATTATTATTATTAACTTCTTTGTGTAAGTATCCATTGTTATATATTATGGAACCTCTATGAGACTATATTGTCCTTTCGGTGAATATAATTTCTTTGCATGATGAGCCTTGCCGGCATAGGCAGGGGAGATGGGAATGGCCTTTTCTGGGTCATAAGCCATCATCAGTCAGTCACATGGTGTTCATCTGCCTATGATACTAACCACTCTGCGGCTGCTGGCGGGGCTCGAAAATGATACCCAAGGGAAAACGGGACAAGTAAGTTCCCTTAGGGATTGGTGGGCGTTCAGCAACAAATGCAAGTTCTTTATAAAACAAGCTTATGAGAACTACGATGTACAGAAAGTAGAGTTTTGCTTTGTGCCTAAAAAACTGTAGAGTAGACAATGGTCAAAAACTGCTAAGAACCAAGGTGTACAAAATAAATTAACGCTAAGTGGGGAATTGTGTCTAAACTACAAACGACAAATGGACGGTAAAAATGTCAGAGGATTGTTAGAATGCAGACTCACGAAAAACGCAGCTTCTAGATAGCAAGTGTTGTTGAGGATTTTAATGAACTCTGAACTAGATCCAGGAAGCTATGCATCAAGGACGATGAGCAGAGTCAGGAGTTCAATTGAGATGGCGTCCGGTAGAATGCAATCGAGAAATGAAGATCGATCGTTGCAATTGACTGCAAGTAATTGAGAGAGATCAGTACAATCAAGAGAGCAGCGGTAACAACACCCTCGAAGATTGTTGGGCCTTTTCTCCACCAAAATCAACATCTGTAGCGATAGTCGTGGTGGTCTTTAAAGTTCTCTCCCTAGAAAGCCTGCAACCAAGTTCATGATTCTCATTTTTTACCTTCAGGTCTGCAAGCAACGGGCAACTCAATGTTTGCTCCGCAAACGCCAACGTTAATATAGCTTATTTTGCCTATCATAATCCCCCAATCAACAGCTTTTTATAAACATCTTCGGGACTTGCACCTACTTTGCTTATGAGAACTCCATTAAAATCAACTATTTTAGGATAACCTGGAGTTTTAACTCGGTTGTGTGTTTTCGCTGTTCGATCAAAGGTGGTTCTAGGCATGCCATTCGTTCTCATAAACCAATGTTTTCGGGGCAACTAATTTTCAGAAAATGCAGTGCGCTGTATTAAGTCGACAACCATTTTCTTAATTCACCAGGCTCATGCCACCATTCACGTGCGCGAGGATAAAATAAACATTCCCAAATGCATAAGTACTGGCAGAATAAGTTGAGCTCTCGCTCTTCAACTCGATTCTATCACTGCTATTGCCAGTATGCTCATCGCTCGAATGGTGGTCAAATTTTCGGCATAACATTACTGATTTGGAACGACATTTAACTATTTTAAATTAATTATTTCAATTCAACGATGATCCCCAAGCATACATTCAAGAACTCAACCTAGGTAAACGTTCATTTGCGATCATTCATCGTCAGGCCTTGCATTAATGTATGGAAGGGTAGAGTAGCGTGAGTTA
Source organism: Schistocephalus solidus (assembly GCA_017591395.1). Classification (NCBI taxonomy): domain Eukaryota; kingdom Metazoa; phylum Platyhelminthes; class Cestoda; order Diphyllobothriidea; family Diphyllobothriidae; genus Schistocephalus; species Schistocephalus solidus. The sequence continues at coordinate 386,426 of WEDG01001547.1, forward strand.
AAACATCCAAAAAGCCATACTTGTGGAGTGTGGGCATCCAGTTCTGTTACGGCATTAGGTGAGGGGTTTAAAGGGAGAGAGGGGGAGGGGAGGGGGTGAGGCAGGAGGCTCCTGGCAATTAGCTTCGTCTCAGTCTCGTCATCGTGGCAGGTTTGAACATGATCATCTCGGCCAAGGGAACCTCAGGGTTTGTATGAACGCTTTATGTCAGCACGAGGAATGGTTAGCCACCCAGATGGCTATTGCTAATGTTGCAAAGATCCGAAGCCGCGGGAACTTGGAGTATCTAGCCGGCATTTCATCGGAGGGACTTGTTAACACCGAATGGGTGACAGCTGTAAATCAAGAGTGTCACAATTGCACTATACAGTGACTTTTTCCATGCTGTGATTTATCAAAGCAGGATAGTTCTTTTGCATCCCCTTGAACGGACGCCTATTTGTTTGACCATTAAAACCTGTTCTACAGGAGCAATAACATTAAAGAAGTCAAAAATGGCAGTCTATCCTAACCTTCGCGGCGTATAATTGAAGGGCGTATTAAAACCAGTCTTATCAAAGTGGCTGAGTACGCGCGGGTGATAGCGACGTTTTAGAGACGATATAGACGTTCGTTTGCCGTTCCCCTTAAAATACCCGTGCTATAAATACCTTTTTATTAGCCATCGGCGCATCTGATTATTTTGCGGGAGAGGCGGGAGGAGCGTTCCTCTGCATATTTACTGAAAAATTTTTCTGGAAGGCCGTTTTATCGCAGAATAGTTTTTATAAGGGTAAGTTCGTTTTCCATTGTATCTGGAATGCGTATTCTTGTTGATCAGCAGCGAAGTTATCTTCGTTTTTGACGAAAAGGGATAAAACTGTAGAAATTTTGTGCATTACCCTGTCCATGTTTACTTACGATGTAAACTTCTACGAATTGTTCCATCAGGTGATATCCTGCGGCAGCGGATACTAATGACCACAGAAGCAGTCACCATATGGCTAGCCAACCCAATCTTGTGCTCGCAAAAAGCGTTCCTACAGGCCCTAATGCCCCCTTGATGGAAGATGACCCCAGAATGCGTGTTCACATCTGCAGTGGTGCGATACAGTGACGAGATAGAGGCGTAGCTAACTCTCAGACACCTCCTTCCCTCCCTCCTCACCCCTTACATAAGCGTCTTACAGAATTAGGCGCCTGAAAGCCATCGAACCTTCTCCTTTACCTACTGTTTATTAAATTTTTAAACTCTTGATAATCTACACTCTTGTATGTTGTTGTTGGAAACTCTAGCTCGGAATGGGCAAAAGTAGAAAGTGGTGTTCAACAGGGTTCTGTTTTGGACCCCCTACTCTTTCTAATCTACGTAACGACTGTCTCAATGACCTATATTGGGAAGCTGTCATGTTTGCAGGTGACATAAAAATATGGACTGAAGTCAGCTGCGCTGATAATGCAAAGTATTTTAATTGAATATCGAGAAACTAAGTGTTTGGTCGGCCAGGTGGCTTCTTAAGTTTAATGTATCCAAGTGTGTGATCCTACACATAAGCTTAGGTTTAAAAGTATATCGGAAACACCAGTACTTTATTAAAAGAGGTCGAAACACAGAAAGATCTGGGCATGTGGACAACTGTGAATTCATTGGCCTCAGAACACTGTAAGAAAGCAGTCCAGAAGGCAACATGTACACTGCATTTGATCAGACGTGCGTTTAAAATATTCCCCCCTGATCTCTTCGGAAAAGTCTATGGCGTCTTCCTGAGACCACAGTTAGATTACGGAATACCAGCCTGGATACCATGGATGAAGATAGATGTTTACCTCCTCGAAAAGGCGCAACGGAGAGCAGCGAAGATGGTCGACGGTCTTAAGACTTTACCGTACCAGGAACGATGGAAAAAGCTTGACTTATTTCTTTTTTTCCTACAGGCTTTTACGGTGTAGCATGCTCTGGAAATTCCCGATTATCTGAGGCCATGATTCCTCCCGGAAATCGGAGGATTTCTACGAGTTTGACTGCACAACTCATCTACATGGTTATCTTTACAGGGTCAATAGCGAACGCACACGATAGAACTTCAGAAAGTCTTGTCTTCATCCAACGAGTGGTACGACATTAAAACTCTTTACCAAGCGAGAGGGTTACCGCTGACAGCATTTCTGCTTCTAGATGAAGGCTTGATGGCATAATATTTGACAAAAGACGACTCTCACAACATGATTACTTACAATCAGCCTTTTTAAATCTTTCGGGCTCTACTTTTCTTCCACAGTGTTTCGCCTATAACTGCGAAAACGCATTTGAAATTATAATGTGCTTTGACTTAAACATTTCTAAACGTACACCATTTTATATTTACTGTACACATGCAATGATAACTTAACATTAATAGGGTCATCAAGGGCTGTAACCCTTCAAAACATAAATATATACAATGTTCATGTACAGGCCTGACGATGAATAATCGAAAACGTACGTTTATCAAAGTTGACTTCTAAATTTTAAATGGGCTTCAGTACAACATTAGGCCATTAATTCAAACAATATTCGCTCCTGTACACGCTCCTGCTAATTTGCTAGGTCCCAAGGAAACAAAGCTTGCCTAGCCAGTCCAGTGAAATGGAAGGAGCTAGAGTGGACTTTGCGCTAACTGGAGGTTAAGTTGGCTAGTTGAAGTTGTGTTTCACTACCGATATTACCTTCCACCTTCGCATTAAGGCAACCTGCCCAGATAAACTGCCGGTTCATGGTGAAGTTCCTCAATGGGCTGTAAGAGGATCGTTGTGCTTGCTCAAGGACATTAAATTGACCGTGCAGTGCAAATTTGGAAAAGCTCTGTATGCACGCTACCCGAGAAATAGACCTACCTCTTTTGCTCATCAGTCCACTTTTTAATAGAGCTAATAAACAGTGTAAACAAATACAATAATTCAAACCTAGCTCCATCCGATATCTTGCATTCTACATGTTGATGGGTTGAGTACTCTTTGTGTGCAAATACTCTAGTCTATGCTCCTGCTAACAGTGTTCCCGGTTCTTCTTAATCACGTCCGCCCAGTTAGTTTATGGCAATGTGACATGAGAGAATGTCAATTTGAAGTGTTTTGCCTGGAAGTCTTGAGTATACACTGAACACGCCTTCGGGTCAAAACTTTCAAACTCTCATCGAGCAAGACTGTAGATTGCTTTGAAAAATGATCATTCAATGCCATTTAAAATACAATTCGCCCAGTCTAGCTCCAAAAAATCCTAGAAAATGAAAATTCTTGAATAAGTCCATCGTACTTTACTCCGAACCCTCAGTTATGCTCAACATTTGATCTTCCTAGTGCCTTCAAATAGCATGTCCTCCAAGCACTCGACTGAATAAAACATGAAAAAAATTCTGGAAAGGTTAAATTTGGATCCCGACTAACAAGATTTTTAAGACTGAAAATATTTCACATCCTTTTAGTCGGTATGGATGAATAATCAGTTAACATTCTGTTGTTGAATTCAAGCATTAGCAATGTCCTTCTTCAAGATAATCATGTTCTAAGTGAATTAGAAGAATCAGAAATCTAAATTTCTTTGATCCAGCGGGGTATAACTAGGGTTGCTCAACGGGCTTGCCCACAAAACTCCGCGCAGACACCCGTCAATGCTTTCCAAAGTATAACTAATACAGGGACAATTTCTTTTACTTAAAAATTGGCTTACACTACACCCTCCCCATACACAAAATCAATATCCAGACATCTTTCAAGAGAAACACACCCAAAAGCTTGAGAACATTTTCTTTTAAGTTTCTGAGAGCATACTATAAAGCAAGTTTATTTGATGCCTGAGGATCAACACATGTCCTCAGACTGTCATGACGTGTTACGAAACAGGCGGACCTTCTCCTTCACCGTAGTCTTATCTTCGTTTCTCACAAAGACATATGCATTCTTAAAATATATGGATTGTGAGTGAGCATTAAGTTTGACAAATTGGGAGTTCTTCACGGCTCTATGAAGGAAACTTTTTTGATTTTCAATGGGTCAATTTTTATAGTTTAAGGTGGCAAATTGTACCCCATATTGCCTATATAACCTTGCAAGCTCCACCAATGTAAGGGAGTGTTTTGTAAAAGGACGAGCTTTGAAAGACTAAAAGACCAAAGTCGTGTAAATGTGCTGCTTAGAGAAAAACCTTTTAACCTCGATTCAATATCCGAATGTGGGTATTAACACTAGTTTCGTGCTGTAATAGACAACGGAATGTTTCTGAAATTTGTTGAAGGCATCTTTTCGTAGATCCTTGGGACGCTTATGTAGTCACGTGTGTAATACACATAGGTGAGGCCTGAGGACCTCAAGAAAAGAATTATCAAATTCCTTTTGAAAGAGTTTGAGAAGGCTCGCCAAAACTTTTTGAGTGTGATTCATTTCTGACCGTTAGAATACTTTAGCAAACATAAGCTCCATTCCCTTGATGTTTCAGTAAAACCACCGATGCGATTTAAAAGCACATGGTGTTTTAAATGGATTAGATGGAAATGTGGCCATTAGTGATGCCATTAAAGCGAAAGATGAAATCAACCTTCTGATATCATACTTTAAATCTTCCCGTTCATCAAGAGAGGTTGGGTGTTTGAAAGTTCTCATTCCTCGCAAGGCATTCATAGTAAGGAATACTGTTCTACAAATCATTTGCGTTCGGGCATCTTTCAAAAACTTTAGATTGAATATCCACAAATTTATTTCCAAATGAGTCGGATTGACAGTTAAACTTACTTCCCTTAAATACATACTCAAATATTTTAGACTCTGTTTGACAATTTACGACAAAATTAATTTCTTTTTACACAACTACATATTAAAGGTTTTAACTATGATTCTTATAGACCCCCGCCTCTCCGTTCTTCAATAAACGGAACAGAATTACACTGAACTTCGCTGATCATGCAGTTAGATCAGTTAAGTACAAGGAATTGAACGAAAATACCATGCACATTTGAACGCCATACTTGTCACATATAAATCAGAAAAATTAGCAATAATGTAAGAATGTGCAGTGCCAAATGAAGCAAGTCTTAGGCACACGGAGTACATCGTTTTTAAAGATATCATAATCCAATAGAAAGCTTGGTGCTGCAACATGTGTCTGTCAAGCCGATGTTAGAATATCTCCTCAGACTGAGATATTACAAGCTTCACCGACAGTTTATTCCAAGATTCCACGACAGTATAGGAGAAAAATACTTTCTCATATCCAATCTTCCTACGGACACACGTCGTTTAAATGGATACCCTAGAGCGTAGTTAAATTCTCTAGTTGGAAAAAAATCATCAAACAAGAGCACTCAGGATATGTTAAGTTTGTATCCAGGTTCACGTAGCTGCCTATAACTTACAGGATAATGGGTCAGGTTATTTAGTTGAATCATGTATGGCAGTGCATCTTGATACCTTACAAACTTTGTGGCTTGCCCCTGAATTCTTTCAAACAGGTTGTAATCCTGTTAGGTCTAGGGTCTCCAGACGTGGCTCGCATAATCTAGATGTGACCTTGCAAATGTACCGATGGCTATGGTGAAGCTATCTACATCGAAACATGTAAATGCCCGCTTGATGGCCTACAGCACTAAAGTTTGGCTTTAGTCGCTTAACAAAATTGAAGAAAAGGCTTTAGGGTGTCTGTCATCCAAACGCTAAGATATTTATGTGTTTGTGCTCATGCTCGACAGTGAGGGCGCACTGTTTCAGTTTTCGAGACGTAGTTTAGTGCGTTTCTTTCAATTGAATTACAAGAACCCCCTCCGGGCCCACTTGTCCAATTAACGAAGCTTTTCTTGGAAGAAGGCTTCATTCACAACATCATGTATTGCTTGAGAGATTCTTATATCATCGCCAAAGAAGGCACATTCACAGTCCCATTGTTGTGCACGAGAAAAATGTCAGTCCGCTCACTGAAAATTGTTGGACTTCACTTTCTATGACTGTGCGCATTGCTTGATGTTTGTCTGCAAGACAACTAGGGAACTACCGACAATTAAATTCCAATCAAGTTCAGAAGGTTGCCTCAGATAATTTTGGTCTGACATTCAGTATATTTAAGGATAATAGGCATTGACTTTGAAGACCCGTCTAAAAAATAACGTAAATATTCGAGTTAACATAGATAAATCAAGGAGTTACTTTATGATATTTAAAATTACTTTGTTACATTGAATCCAATTGCAGTCAACCTGAAGGAGCGGTAATTATATAGTCAAATAATTGATATCACCGTTATTTGTAGGTTTGCACAAAGTTTTCGTTGGATGAAGCAGTGTTTTCCTTTAAGGATGAACGGTATCTTTCAAATAAATATGAGCCCAGTTTATATTCGAATGCGTCTGTAGTCCTCACCATTATAATGTCCTCGGGGAGTCCGCTGCAGCCACCGACGTTTTGTTGTGAAAAATAGTGGCAACGAAAAATTCAAATTGCAGAGGAGATTCTACTGCGGGACACTATCGAAGGCCTTCGTTAAAGCAAAGTGTGCTGTTTAAAAAATGTCTCCTGCATTGCAGGCTCTTGGCGAGCTTCATATCGTGTAAATCAATTTAATTGCATTCTATCCTTCCTAACCAAAACCGTATTGTGTATTGGACGATAGGTTTTGGGCTACCAAATAAGTCATAAATTCCTTTTTGATGGTATTATTTTTGACTGATGGGTCGTTATTTCTTTGCATATGCATGACTACCACTAAATGTGAATCAATGTCAACTGGCTTGTTTTCCTGTTTATGGGAAGAATTTTAGTGTCAAACGCTTTCTGGAATACACGGAAAGCGTTGAGGTCAGTTGTAGCCCATGGTTTGATAGCAGTTTTGAACGGGGAGCGGTTGGCACAAGTGCAGCGTGTTTTCAGTCTTCTTTTGTTTGCATGGAACCAGTATTCCGCACCGTAGCAGAGTGCATCGGAAAGCTGTTGTTCACTGTCGTCTGAAAAATTCGCCGGTTGTGGGCTGCAGATTCAACACCATTACTCTAAAGATAAGACCTGGAACTGTGCTCACAGATCGTGCGCTTCGTCATGCCAGAAGCCAGATTCGATCATGTCAGCATTCAGTATTCGTAGATGTTCTGAATGCAGAAAACTATTGACAGCTAATATAAACAAAGAATAAGTTTATGGGATTTTCTATTGCAGGGTGGTTTATTCTATATTGCAATGGGGTTCACTGACAAAAACTTACGATGCCTAACTGTGCCTGCGAGTTGAAGAAAAGGCATAACAGCGACTGCTGCACCGAGAGTAGTCAAGTTGCTTTAGATTAGAAGCAGTTAAATATACAACTGGTAAACAGCTTTTTGGCTCTTTTATAACTGCTTTTGCCAGTAACCGAATATTCTCAATAATTCACGCTCCAATACTGTCACTGCTTTGGTGCAATAAAAAATGCGACTCTTGCGAACACAGACTGCAAGACATGAGACCATGGCTCAGTTATGATTATACTATCTGATATCTTGTTTTATAAGATCTCGTGTAAGCCAGTAAATTCGGTTAAATATCATTGACTTTCATTAAGGCCAGAGGCCTTTTGTTAGATGAAGGCGATTCTTTGGAGAGGGATGTGTGTATGAAATCTAATATAAGCAACAGGCCAAGACGTCCTAGTCTGGGGCCTAGGGCAAAAACTGTCTCGCCTTAATGCGAAGGAAAATATATCAATCAATATGAAGGGTGCGGTCTAGGTTTACCTGCCGCGACTGCATTATTCACAGGATGCAAATGCACCTTCATTCCTAGAAACGTCAAAGTTTACTGTTCACTTACTCAACATAATCCCTTAAAAATGCGAATAAATTTAAAACAGGCGTATACAGCAAGATTTATTGATACCCACAAATTTCGTGACGGTTTATCAACTGCAACCCGTCTTTGTATAAAACAGATAACGTATGAAATCGAACAGAAGTTTGAATTTATAGAAAATCAATACATAACAGCAAGGGTCAGAGGACAATGTAAACAACTTCAGGAAAGAAAAGGTGGGGGAGAAGCTAATACAACTAAAACCATGCATCATCAAGGGTGAAAATCACCAGGACAATTGTAGATTGCCCACGTGGTCTAGTTTCATGCAAAATTTGGGTTGCTCTCTGCGTACATACGCTGCTTCCAAGTAGCGCAAAGTCCGAGTTGTTCGTGTCCGAACAAGTACCCGGAAAGCTGTTTTGAGGTCTACATAGTGACTACCGTCTAGTAGATGTTTAGTAATCAAAAAACGTGGTACTCGAATTTCTTGTTAAAAATACCAATTAGGTAAATGTTCAGTGGTGCTGGTTGCCAATTGCCTTTGCGTTCGCCCAATGTACTTGCACCCTCAAGTGAACGTGAATTAATAAACACAATTTGGGGTGGCGTGCAACGGCAATGCATCCTTTTGATGGTTTAATGGGTTGCACTTAAGAAGCTGTCACGAAATTTCTTGGTACCAATAAATCCTGCTGTATACGCCTGTTTTTAATTCATACCCAGGAAAAATGCGTATAAATTTTGTTTAACCTTTCAGAACCAACTGACCTCATTTGGACATTCGAAGTTTTCAAAAATGGTAATTTTAAAGAATTCCGGTGACACTTCTCATTTTTCTGAAAGTTTTTACTGAATCCCGGAAACCCTCTAAATTAAGCGATTTATTTAAGCCTTTTCTGATACAGTCCAATTTTATTTTCTCAAAGAATGGGATTGCGACAGAGTATATATGCAAGCCAGCCCTATGGCTCTGTCGTTTTCCAGTTCTTTGCAATTCAAAATTTGTCATAAAGGTCTTCTATATTAATTTATTCATAAAATTTATGGCGATCATCTTAAAAGATTAGCTTCTTTGATGAAATATTCAAATATGTTTCGCATTTAATTAGATATTATGTGACAATTACATCTTTACTATACAGCGAAAAATTTGCAGAATATTGTGAAAAACGAAAATTTCAACTAAGTTAATAGTTTAAGTGAGGATTTTCCTGCCATTTCTGCTAACAACTGCCTACAGTTGTAAATTAAAATTCTTTTTGTTCGAACATTTTAGTTATAGAACGGTAAAATTGCATTCTTTAGGAGTCTAGAGCATTCAGGAAATTTGAAGTTCCCGAATATTAAATGTGCTCCAAAACTCTCAGGGCAACATCCCAGCCTACACCTGGTTTATGAAGGGGCCGTGTGCTAACCGAGTATATTTAATGCTGAAATTTATGGGTTCATATATGATCTCATATATTCGTATGTATTTTATTAGCCCACGCAAAATTTTATTTGGCATTTCAGTATCATTCGTTCTCTTATACATCGTAAAAGGTTGTTTTATGCTAGTTTATCGGTAACGAAAAAGTTTAGTTCGCATCTAAGAATACTGTGTTTATCGAAACATACCTTCCATGAATGGCAGATATTCAACAAATGCAGACTAACTTGTAAGGAAAACGTCGTAAAATATTTAGCTTAAGCAGCTTCAAGGGAAAAAACGGGTGCAATGATGTAAAGGGACCTTAGCTAAGCAATAAAGGTTATCGGGATGTCCCAACGCACTTAGAGGTTTTACTATCTATTACGCAAATGGATACTAATCAAAAACATAATAAGGCAATACATAATGAAGACAATAGGATTATCCTGCCAGTACTTTTCATAGTATTGTGAGTGAAATGAAACTATATAAACGATTGCTTTCTTCGAAAATTAGTTTAAGGATCTTTAACCAATTCTGATGCTGTTGCCTGAATCCCGTAGCGATCTCAAACTACTCGTTAGTGCAAGAACATTATTGTCGTTTTGGCGTAGGTTGCCAGTAAAAAGTGTGTACTAATGCCCAATAATAGGACTTAATGACCTCCAAAGACATTCTTATCCAGTTTTGAACTCCATATACGATAATTTAGGACAAGTGGAGGTTAGTTTTGGCGTCGTAAAATTGTTCAGAACATGCATGTTCTTAGTTAAGGTCTTTTTGCTTACTGTTCCTAAAGTTGTGGTTGTAGCTTGAACTCAAATATTAATGTTATAAATCATGTTAAAATACATTAATAATAATATCGTATACGCAATAATTAAATCTTTTACTTCTTTATATATTTTTTCACAAAAAAAGGATAGAATAGGTTAAGAACTAGGATTACACTTTTAGTCAATTTTTCCAACTTAAATGGGATGTTAACCCCTTAAGCCACTACACTACATCATACCGAGTAGAGCTAGTTTAAGTCTAAGATCATGATCTAATTCACTTTATTCCTTGAAAATGTTGTGCGCCATTGCAGCGTTTTTATCAAAAGCAGTAGAGGATTAATGGATTTAGAAACGACTATCTGCGCTTCTTAATTTAGATAAAGAAGCCATGATTTTCCCTGGTGTTTCCATTTAGACTTTGGCAACAAAATACTGCCAATCCCAATCACTTCATATACCCGATCGTAACCAGCAGGAAAAAGATCGAGTAGCCGTTGCAACACCTGGGGTTGGATAGTGCCGGCTAATGACGGCTTCTGAAGCAAAAATGACCATTTTAGTTGCCTTGTTGTCTTCATCAATGCTATTCCGGATTACTTGCTGCAGAATGGCAGGGCTATGGAATCAAAAGTATGACGCGCTACGTCAAAGATCCTGATATCATCTCGGTTTCTAAATTATTTTGGTAATTCCCGAAATATTTTTTATCCAAGAAAAATTCATAGAAGGCTGGCCGACTTGGATTTATTTTCAGTCTCCAGCCCGACAATCAACTGGCGACAGTGGTTTAAAAACAATAAAGAGCTAATCTAGACTTTGACAGAAATTAACTGTTGCAGCGCATTTGCGCCTGCTGAAATAGAGTTATGAAAACGATACAAACAAACCAGCTCACGAGGCAGTTAAAAGCTAAAGAATATCTTCGCGTATCGTTGAGAAGACCTAACGATGATCAAGGCTAGGAGTGAAGTAAGCCGAGTAGTTCATATCACGGTGAAACATCACATGTGTAAATGGATTAGTTTCGGTCGCAGCTGATGTTAGAAACCCCTCAAGATTTCAATCACTTGTAAGTCCAACTTGGCGCTTCGCCGACAAATGGGCCACAATATTCCTGGGAGCCAAAATCCGACAACAGAGGCCATTTTCCAGCCCAGTCACGTTTTTGACTTTGATTAAGATGTGACTATAAGTTAGCCCATAACAAAGGTTCGAGTGACATATTTAACTATTCCGATTTCATATGGCCTTTTGAACTCATACTGCAAACGCACAGCCTCGTTAAGGGACCGCTTCCAACGTCTATTCCCTTGGCAACCAACTCGACAACCGTCTTATGGTCTCAGCTAGGTCAAAACAACGAACTATACAGGCCCACTCGCAAAAGGAAGGTGGATAATAACACACCACGACAGTTCTCCCTGTTATATACTATGTAGAGAACTTATTGGCATTCCCTACTACTCGTTGCTACGTGACTGTTCTTGACGCTATAGACTGGAGTTGCGATGCGAAAAAAGCTGCGACTGACCTTTCCGTCCGCCTTTGTCACTCCCTAAGAATAAAGGACCGTCTATATGGTCCAATTATTTTGAATCAAGATAAAACTTCCCTATCACGTTACTTTTCTGTATCTTGGGTCGTATTTCGCTCAGGCTGAACTCTTTTCTTTCAAAATAACGTCATGTTTGTTTCGGACTCTTCCGAAAAAAATGATAAAATATGGCAGCAAAAACCTTCTGTTAGGTTATACATCGTCCGCAGATTTAGTAATACGGGAACTATTTAAAACAGGGTTTAGAATCACCAGCATTTAATTTTAATTTATTTTATTTTTTTATGATTGTTATAGGTTCTCGATATTAGTGATTTAACAGTACCAAACATAAAACACCATGAAATCGTAAAAAATTTCAAGTATACCGTCAGTTAAAGTATTTTTTAGTTTGATTATATATTTGTGAATAAGTAAAAAGTAACCGGACCATTTATGGGTAAAAGTAGATCAGGAGAGTTTGACAGTATGCTTTCGCTCGCATAGAACGCCTGTTATTAATCTGTTTTAGAATTTTGAGTAGACATAATAAGTCACCAAGTTTGAAAAATACACTGCATTTTTAGTCCTTTTTCCGAAGTATTGGTCTATCAATCAACCGAAGAGGAAGTAAACAAAAATCAGCTGATATAAATATTCCGTCTACGCAGTTCTTTGATATCAGTGCTTCCGGTGTTGGCATCTTTCTTGGAACAACAACCGTTCCTGATAGCTACGGCAATGACCTATGTTTCTATGCCCACCTTCTTTTAATGAAGGCCTATCACGCTGCAAAGCAGAAACCGCAATCCGCAAGAATCCTTGTCACCGAGGATTGTATAACAATAACACAAATAAAGCCTAACGTAAGTTAGTCTCTTACTAATTTCAATGTACTGTTTCTTTACTAAAAGTAAAAAAATTGCCCTCACACTTTGCATTTGTTTATATGCTCTTAAAATTATGGTTGACGAAACTACTAGTCACATTTTATTAAGTGCATTTCGTGATTTTGTGGACCACAGATTATACTGCAAAATCTAAACAATACCGAATTAATCAAAATATTGAAAGTATAAATTAACTAATTTATATATTGAATACACACGTGTATTTAAGTTCTGTAATAAAAGGAAATTATAATCGTTGAAGTCACAATAAAAAATAAAAAATTGTTATTGGAAGAAGAAGCACCAATGCTTATTCGGAATCTTATCTTAAAAGAGGCCCCTATTTTATTATTTACCGTGTATCGTTTTCTGACTGTGTTGTTTGATGTGAACAAAAACGTGTTGCTCAGAAAGACATTAATTAATATAATGGTATTTCGCCTTCGGTTGTCTCCTATTTTCAAAGCGTCAATACTTGAAATTTTTAGTTATCAATAGTTTCCAGTCATCAGTTAGAAATTGCGGAATGTAAAATGAGTGTAACGTTGCCTGTCTCCAGAACTTTGCCTACGAATATAAGAAGATTAGGTTAATTTATTTTATTGGTGCAGCAGACTGTCAAATATAAAAAGCCGTTCTTTTTTCTTTAGCGTATTCTTTCCGAATGCTCGTTAGAGAATCTTTCCTACGTCTGGATTCATCCAAAGGACTCTTATGTATTTGGATTCATTTCTGCGGAAAGGAGAACTTCCGATACGAACATTCAATTTCACTTTACTGCGATGAGGTTGACTTCTAAAGTAAGAAGGATTTGGTCTGATTTAGTTTAATTTGACCTGTTGAAACCACTTAACTTATAAAAGTTGAAGACAGAAAAAAGCAGCATTACTAGTCTACTGTTCGTTAATTCAACCACGCCTACATCGTTTAAATGCACAGTGGTAAATTAAAAATTTCAGAGATGGCTGAAATTTGGCCGTCTCGAGAGGAGAAATTAGAGGAATTTGAATTCAGAAAATTTGCTAAACTTGCTCGCGCACTCAGAATCGGCGTGTCTGGACTGAAGGATCTACTGCTTAACTTCAAGCTTAGGGCTTTCACGTTAAAGCCTCATTTGTAAGAATGACTCATATGGCCCCGCAAGCAGGATATGAGAACAGGAACCGCTCGCAATACAGGTGGCTTTGTGTCGAATTCCGGAAAAATAAGGGTAAGAATTAAGTGTAAGCTCAGGGTTAAGTTTAAGGTTACGGTTAAAGGAGTGAATTAGTTTTAGCTGTATGATAAGTTAAGAGTGCTGTTAGGAATCAGAATAAGACCACGGTTTAAGTTGGTGTTAGCGTTAGTGGTATGCTCAGGACACAAGAATATTTACTCTTTCTGGAATCCTGCTCAGGGCTATCTTTATTACTTGGACGGCGCGCTCCAATTCACCTGTCCTGTTAATGGGTCATATCAGTCCTCCTTACTGCCTCTTTAATCAAATTATTTTCTCAACAATTGAAAATTTTTATTATGGCTAACTTCCCAATTCATAAACTAAGTGTAAATTTAAATATGTCGAAGATATTACACTACACGAAAATGTTTACTTTGAAAATGTAACTTAATCCTTTTCACTTATTTTTATATAAATATTGTTAATATTCCAAGGGATCGCTGTTCCACTGTAAGGCTTCAGACGATGAAAACGGTCTGACCAGACTAGGCCGATGTTACTCCAATTTATTCGATTTTACTTGATTTGAACCCAATATAGGCTATAAAATTAAAAAAGCTGCGTTCTGTTAAAAGGTGTGTGTCTTTTTATGGTAAAACGTTTCCAATGCGAATTTTGTTTACGTAGTTATTCATATTTTCGCATATACACAATTATAATTGTCGGTAAGCAACCTTTTCCGCTAAATCCCACCAGCTTGTTTTAAATGTTAATTTGTTCGTCGATTCAATTGTCTTGTGGAATTTACTTGCTTATATTTGGGATTTATTAATTTTCCACAGTTGACTATCCCTATTGCAACTGCCTACGTCCAAATTTCAAATTTGTAGGCAAAGATATTCGCCCATAATGTGCGCCACATCTATTGTCTTCGAATGAATCGAGCAAATTGGGTTTTTCAAGGGGACGCAGAAGATGCAGTAAGTAGTTGCCGTTATATATAATTTTTAAAGGAAGTTAAATTAACGGTCAGCGTCGGCCTTCAAAAACAGTACAGTGGATTCCAAATAACCCTCTTAATGGTGAGAGCAGGCATATTCTCGCACTAAACATCGGTACATTCTCATGCTGATATTAAGTTGAATTAAATTTTATAGGGTGCAGAATCATACTGTTTAAAATCAGCAAATTAGGACACCAATGTAAGCTTATGTCGCAAGGAAATATCGAATACTTAAAAGGTACAAATGATAGATTTGAAGTCTCCGCATGTGCTTCTTACGTATGAAAAATCGGTCAGTTCGGATGTAGTTGCTGGAAAATTTGTAGGTGCGTTGGGCCATTCGGGACTTTAACTTCTATGGAAACCGTTCTCGATTACGGTCTTGGCAGCATACCATGGGAATCGAAAAACATACATAGTCTATAGATCACTAATGTGAGACATAGTGGAATCGTCAACCATTGCAATTAAAACTGCGCTAATCGAAGGACGCTGCATTTCGCCAGTTTATCCTCTACTCAGGAATAGTTATTCTAAAGGATACATTACCAAGTAGCCACTGCAAAACTTTTTATTGTGGTTTACTGCTGTCCGATATTTAGCCTGTCCACAGTTGTGTGTAGATAACATCGGTTATGCTTAAGAAGTACTCAGACGTTTCGTGCAGAAATTCCAAATTCTGATCCAAGAGCAGTCAAGACATTTCCATAATTGACTTCAATTGAGCAGGAGCAAGTTAAGATAATTAATATTCAAAACATTACTTTTGAAAATCTTGGTGTTGTTGACGGTTGTGAGCAAACTGATTCGATATGCTTTCCTCGCATTAGCGTGTGCTAATTCTGACGACCAATTGAAATGCTCAACTTGATTAAAATAATGACTGCGAGACCAAAATGTGGTAAATATTAAAACTACTTTCTGTTTAGTGGTCATGATGCCTTCCTATCTACATATGGTCTTGCAAAACGATACATCAAACATTTTATCGTGAAAGGAACCACTATTATTTGGGCCGTACAGTGGTAAAAAGGTTCTGATTTGAATCTCACTGAAGAAATACTGCTTTGCATTCGATTTGCCCTCTCTCCTTAATCCCCTCTTTTTCCCGTGATAGGATTTAGTCACAGATAATTGGAATGGTTTGTGGCATAATGACTGTTCCGGCATAAAGTTTCGACTGAGTGCCCCATAACATGACTTGTATTTGCAATTTGGACTAAGATTTCACTATCAAATACGTAGCTAACTCCATCTGACTGGTGTAAGTGATCCCAACTATGGCCACTTCGTTCATTGCAGTTTTGCGGACGAAGATATGGGAGCGGGGCATCAGTTTCTGTCAAATCGGTCTTGTTATTTCATACCGCATGCATTGATTGGGAGTTTCAGTCCACCAAATTGACACACTCTTACTAAACCCCCCGCACAAATCAGTCGAAAATCTACCAAATGCAAAAGGTTCAGAGAATATACCTTTCTATTGGTTATAAGTCCTATTGAAACCATACTTTATTACTAGCTCATTAGTAAACACTCGGAATCGAGCAAAATCCCAGATTTAGTAGGGTAAGAAGGTGTGTTATGCTTCCTTTTTGCTTAACATAGCACAAATGCCACAAAACTGGGCGGTCTCTGGCATTCATAATTAATACCGGCGGGGCTAGCAGGCCAACTATCGATTCCGACTTCTATATCTTTGTATGATTGTCTTTTATTTGATGGATTCGCTACTTTTTCGGGGGTCATCACCATCTCTTCCCGGTTTCTTGCCCAGCACATGTAAATTAAACGTCACGAGTTATGAAGGGCAGTAGTCGCACTGGATAGAGCAAGGATTTGATCTGCACTTGATAACATTTTAGAAATATCAGTGGCTTCGAAGGGACTCGAACCTATGACAGCAAGGTCAGGGCTTGAGTACATCTAACTGTCGATCGGGAGGCGTGAATTGAATCACAGAAGGCTCAGTTCCCCACACATTCTCTCGGCTTAAACTTACTCGTGAATTTGAAAATTATTTTAAAAACCTAAACCCTCTCTTTCCTTGATTGAAGAGTGTTACGAAGACCTGATATGCCATAAAATGAGTGCAAAAGAATGTTCTTTCTCCGGTTTCCAATACAATATTTTCGAATTTATAGGGACATTGAAAATCAATAGAAAAATGACATACTTCTAAGGTGGTCATTTTTTACGGAGTGTAGTTTTTGCAGACAGCCAAAGGAAGTACATTCTAAAATTGGCATCTTTGCGCGTTTGAAATATTTTGGGATAACGCTGCAAGATAATCAATATTGCAACCGAAAATAAGTAACCCTCGCTGACCTAAACTACATTTCAGAATTTTAATTAACATTTTATGAGGTCTATTAGTGTACTTACCACTAGGCCTTCTTTATTCAATCTCTTTTTCTAAAGTAATGCACTAACTCAGCGATATAGGTTCTCTATCCCGATTTGTTACCTTATCCTCGACAGGCCTAACACATTCCTAAGCCTTCTTAAACGCCTTCAACAAGGCTATTCCAATTTTAACAGTGCTTAGTGATCAAAGGGTTTTACACAGAGAAAATAAAGCCATCCATGATAGCAAATAAAATATTGGTACACCGAGTCTGAGATCCAGCCATTTAAGCTTCTCGAGCAGGACAATAGCATCGAATTCCGAAATCCTTACCTATGAATTTAGAGGTTTAAAAAATTTCAGAAATACCTCAAAGCATACAATTCCTCAAGTTCAATCGCAGTTGAGAGCACAGTCAAAGCTGACGTCATTTCCTCGTTATAGCTGATTTTAATGCGTGGTCGAGATACCTGTTACCATTGAGGTAGCCCAATGTGAATGATTAATTGTTCCCGGTAAACGAAAATGAGCTTGTAGTTATTTATACGAGTGCATTGACGCAATATGTGCGCGCCGTTTAGCTTAAATTGCCATTTTAAACTATGCAAAATAAAGACTCAATAGTCACCGAAAGGCACTGAGATACCGCTTTTCGGATGGACAGTCTACGATAATTATTTGCGGAAAGACACTAGGATTTTTGAAAACATAACCCCCTGAATGGCGAAAAGCTGAACTTTTTGTGTGCCAGGATTCTAACAGGTAAACATATACCGAACCTTCACCCGAAACTATTTGTCTGTACTTTGACTGAATTCGATGCACAGCTTGTTCATTCACCAATAGGATGATCAGCAGCATGACATGGCTATTCTTGATCGGTGCGACTGTTAGTGGAGCATCGGAAACTTGCAAAAAGGACTCAGATGCCATAATTGTTTTCATTGTTATTCATAGTGGCTGAAGTCAACTGTCGTAACGTAGTCTGTACAAGTAACTGGCAGCAATTCGAAAACTGTATCTCCCTTCTTATAGTGGTAATGCTAGGCTATGTACAACACCAAGAATGTCAGAAGCCCCCAGGCTCGTGTAATACGGGGCCGGTTGTAATAGGGGTGTTACGAGTGACGCATTACAACGGGTAATATAAGGTGTACACGGTTCTTGCAAAATCGCGTGCGTTGTTCTTTCTGCTCTTTGTATTTACGAACTCGATAGTATGCATCTGTAAAAAGGCTCCAAGAAGTTGAAAGCCATGAAGGATAACGGCTTGAAAGCTCCGAGGTGACTTCATTGCCGCTTTCACTCTCACAGACTTTGGTAAAAGCCTGTTGCTTCGAAATTGGTTTAAAAAGGAAAAAACGTACTGGTGTTAATCATTCACAAATTTCACACTTTTTTTATCGTCGAGCATAACGCAAAACAGGAGCCTGGGGTTTACGTCTTTCTTTGTGCTGTACACAACCTACCGTTGCCCTCATAGATAGTAGTACGTTAAAATAAAAAATGGGATAACTTTTAACATTATCATAATTTTGACTTAATTCGTAAAAAAATATTATGCAGGTATTTAGACTTCCTTTATTAGAAGCATGCATTTATGCATTTGACTGCGAAAAATAAAGGCACAAAACACAGGTTTTTCATGACGTACTAGCCGTCTCTCATATTATCAATTTTAGTCTGCCCTCTGGGTGAGTCGAGTAGCAGCCCCCTTCCCCACCATGGGAAAAGGAGAATGCACCACCACGTCTCTGCAAGGCACCGAGCTGGAGGAGCGGCAGCAGGATACAATAAGCGAAGGATTTAGCCGTAAAACATCTTGGCACGAAGGAAACACGAAAAAAGAAAACTTATCGGGTATGCTGGTCCTGGAAGCTTTTACTGAGACACCTAAAATAAAAACATGGCAGATTCCTGTCATGTACGTCGTTTAATCTCCCCCCACACACACACACACACACACACACACACACACACACACACACACACACACACACACACACACACACACACACACACACACACACACACACATACGACAGTTCGACCGTCGTAGTCCGACGATGTCCACCGTATGCTCCACACCAGGGTGGTGCAGAGACGGTGACTTGCGCGTGATGTAGCTTAAAGTGATAGTAGACTTGCGCTGCATCTACCGCACTCTCTCCTCCTCCCCCACCTGAGACCGGTGTCAAGACAGAGTCAAGAAGACCGGAGATGGGAGAGGGCGCAGATGGCTGGCGTGGCCGGAGCCGCTCTGGCGTGCCACCACACCTGGCTCGGATCCCACAGAGTGGGGGTGCCATAAAGACCACATTAAGAAGGAGCCATTGCAACCTGACTCTCAGTCCGCCAGTCAGCCACTCCACACAAAACACACATTGGGCTGACCACGCGGTCCGAGTTATCCCGTCAGTTGGCAACCTTCCAAGCCACGGCTTTTAGCACACCGTGATAGTTTCAAGTGCGTCAGATTGTTTATAGTGAGGAACATGCGCTGAGCTCTCGACCTCAATCTCTCCCCAACCCCCACCATCAGACACTGTACGAGCCGGTCAGTTGCCTGATGTGGGAGTGGGCGCATTGAGTGATGGATCGGCGTACCCGTCTTCGCGCGCCACAGCACGACCTGGCCCCCATAACGCACACACCAGGATTCACAAACTCAGGGGATATGGAGCAGCCATCGCAGTCTGACTCCCAGTCCACTGGTCAGCCACTCGACACACACAGCACATACACTGAGCCGACGGCGTGGTCTGGTGGAAGCGTCAGATTGGCAGACTTCCCAGCCACGGTTTCTAGGAAACCGTGATATACTCTGGTAAATGGTGATTGTGAGGGTGTTGTCGATGTATTCGTGTAGGTAGTGTGCGCTGATGTAGCTTAGCATCCGGTGGTTTACCGGAGGTTGTCGTGGAGGCGCATGTGTCCTAATAGGCCCATGCGGTGTGTAAATGTGCGGGAGCAGTGAGGGCAGTGAAGGCGAGCGCGTCGACTGTATGTCGGAGCCCCAGGCACTGGTTCACCAGCCTCCGTGCGATGGATTCGCAGGTGACCGACCAGGCCGATGCGTGAGTTGAAGTTGCGGGCGCAGTGTGGGCAGGAGAAATCGGTAGAGGTTGGGGCGATGTCATTCATGGTAGTGGGGGTGGCAGGGGGCGCTAAGAATGGCAGGAGCGGAGGGTGTCCATGGTGTATCGGTGTTGTCGGCATTGTGGTGTATTCCGCTGTCATGGATGCGCATGTGACCGAATAGGTCCATGCGATGAGTGAATGCGCGAGGACAGTGAGGGCAGTGGAGGCGACGATCTCTGCTAAGTGATGGTGCTCCAGACACTGGCTCGCCGGTCTCTGTACGATGTATTCGCAAGTGACCGACCAGGCCGATGCGTGAGGTGAATGTGCGGTCGCATTGAGTACAGCTTAGGAGAGATTCCCCATCGCTGATGGTGGTGGTGGTGGTAGTGAAGGCGAAGGCAGTGGTGGTTGCGGTCGTGGGGGTAACAGGCGATGAGTAGATGGATGTGGTCTCTATGATGGTGGGAGTAATGGAATTGATGCCAGGAGTGAGGATGGGGGAGTCAGAAGGAGGGTTGGCAGAATTTGACGTAGAAATTTGAATTGTCGGATTGTTGGTGCATTGCGTCCGAAGATGTCCAACCAGGCCGATTCGCGCGCGGAAGATGCGTTGACAGCGCGGGCATGTTGGCAGGGGCCTGGGCATTGGCGGTGTTTGGTCCGGGGCGCTGGTGACTTTCGTGCCGCTCTTTTTGGCCTTGGCGGCGGCGATCCGGTTGGCCTCATAGATTGCTGAACCAGTCTTCACTGATCTTCTCCATGCCGGTCTATCCTGGGCGAGGTCCTCCCAGGTCGCCGAGTTGATTTGCAGTTGCTTCAGCGATTTCTTCAAAGTGTCCTTGTAGCGTCGTTTTTGACCTCCCTGCCGGCGAGAACCCGTAGCGACATCTCCGTAGAAAAGTCGTTTGGGTAGTCGCTCGTCGTCCATTCTTACCAGGTGGCCGCTCCATCGCAGTTGCACTTGCCTCAGCATGGCATGGATGCTGAGGATTCCGGTCCGCTCCAGAACTTCCGTGTCCGGGATCCTGTCTTGCCATCTCAGCTTCAGTATTCTGCGGAGGCAGCTGAGATGAAAGTGATTCAACTTCCTGGCTTGGTTTGAGAAGACGGTCCAGGTTTCCGCTCCGTAAAGGAGTGTCGTCAAGACGACGGCCTTGTACATCTTCAGTTTGGTGTTCAGGTGAATACCGTGGCGATTCCACACGGAGGCCTGCAGCCGGCCGAAGGCCTGACTAGCTTTGGAGATCCGTTGGGCAACCTCGTCATCGATTCTCGCGTTGCGCGACATCGTGCTTCCTAGATAAGCGAAGGTTTCCACGTTTTTGAGTTGAGCACCGTTGACATTGATTCGAGGAGCATTGTATTCCGCGCTGGGTGGCGGCTGGTGCATGACAACCGTTTTGGCTGTACTGATTGTTAATCCAAAATCGGCGCAGCCTTTGGCGAAGAGGTCCATGCTCCTTTGCATGTCCTCCTCCGTCACGGTGTTAAGGGCGCAGTCGTCCGCGAAGAGCAAGTCATGGACTGTAGTCGTAGACACGCGCGTTGGAGCCTGCATACGCCGACTGTTGAGAAGGTGCCCGTCAGTTCTGTAGGCGATGCGAATACCAGGCTGCTCATCACGGTAGGCGTCCATCAGCATAGCCGAGAACATGAGACTGAAGAGGGTGGGGGGCCAGTACGCAGCCCTGCTTCACTCCGTTGGTCACTGCGAATGCTTCGGATACCGTCCCGTTGTCAGTGACGCGCGCCGTCATCCCGTCATGAAGCTGACGCACCATGTGCGTGAACCGCTCAGGACAACCAAATTTCTGCATGACTTTCCACAGTCCGTCACGATTCACCGTGTCAAAGGCTTTCGTTAGATCCACGAAGGTAGTGTATAGGGTGAGTTCGCATCTCCTGACACTTCTCTTGTAGCTGGCGGGCGGCAAAGATCATATCGGTTGTCCCGCGGTGTCGGCGGAAGCCACATTGGCTTTCCGGGAGCAGGCCCTGCTCTAGATGACCGTTAAGACGATTGAGAAGGATACGGGCGAAGATCTTCCCGGCGATGTTGAGCAACGAGATGCCTCTGTGATTATCACAGAGTTGCCGGTTCCCCTTCCGTTTGTAGAGATGGACGATGGTCGCGTCTTTGAAATCCTGAGGAACTTGTCCTTGGCGCCACATCTCCTGGAAGAGTGTTGTGAGTTCTGCCATCAGCCGGGGCCCACCGTGCTTGTAGACTTCCGGTGGGATTGCGTCGGATCCCGGTGCTTTACCGCTGGAAATCTGCTGCACGGCCCGGATGGTTTCTGGTAGGGAAGGCGGCAGATCCAGGTCATTGTTCGTGTCCATGAGGGAGCCGGTCAATGGCAGCATCGGAGATGGCTGATGAGCAATTAAGGACATTTTCTGAAGTGCTCGGCCCAGCGCTTCAGAATTTGCGATTTCTCTGTCAGCAGTGTTGTGCCGTCAGAGCTGAGCAGCGGTGCGGACCCCTTGATACACGGGCCGTAGATGGCCTTGATGGCTTTGAAAAAGTTTTTTTCATTTCATTTGCGGTCCGCATACCCCTGGATTTTCTCAGCCTTTCGGATCATCCAGGCATCCTGCATCTCCCGCAGCCGTTGTTGTACAAGGCGCCGGCATCTGAAAAAGGCTGCTTTGGTGGCGTCAGTCCGAAGGTCCATGTAGGCTTTGTGTAGTCCATTCTTCTCCGCGAGTAAGTTGCTGATGTCGGCGTCATTGTCGTCAAACCAGTCCTGGTGTCGACGGTGTGCGCGTCCGAGAACATCGAGGGCGGTGGACTGGATGACATTTCGCAGTTGACACCATCGTGTCTCCACGGTAGCGTTATCATCTGGAGCATGCAGGTCCTCCAGTTTCTCGGTTATTTGGTTGCTGAAATCAAAACAGTGAGCAGGCAAATTTAATAAAAGAGTATTTAACTTACATGGCGGTCTCTTACCTTGGGGCCTTCGTCGGGGTTGCAGTCGGAGCCTCATCTGGGAGATGACGAGGCGGTGATCTGTCCAACCATCGGCATCGCGGATCGCCTTGGTTACCAGCACGTCCTGTCGATCTCGCCTCCGGACGAGAACATAGTCCAGCAGATGCCAGCGCCGCGACCGAGGGTGCATCCACGTGGCCTTCTCCCGCGTCGGAAGGCGGAAGAAGGTGTTGGACAGCAGGAGACGGTGTTCCGCACACGTGCGCAGAAGAAGGAGGCCGTTATCGTTGCAGCTACTGAGACCGTGGGGACCCAGCACTCCCTGCCAGGCAGCGTGGTCCGTCCCGACGCGGGCATTGAAGTCACCAAGGACAATTAACTTGTCCACTTTCGGCACAGTCGCCAGTAAGGCGTGCAGGTCCTCGTAGAATTTGTCCTTCGCCGCATCAGAGCTCGTCATTGGGGGAGCGTAGGCGCTGATGATGGTGGCGAACTGGTCTCCCCGAAGAGGCAGGCGGAGGCTCATCAGGCGATCATTTATACCCTGCGGCAGACAGGGCAGACGTCCCACGATGTCGTTACGGATGGCAAAGGCAACACCAGCGTCGCGTCGCTCTGCCTTTGGCCGGCCGCTCCAGAAGAAAGTGTAGCCGGCCCCCACCTCCTCCAGCTGACCCTGCTCAGAGAATCGGGTTTCGCTGAGAGCAGCAATGTCCACCTTGTAGCGCGCCAGTTCCCGAGCGACTAGCGCCGTCCTCCGTTCCGGCCGGTTGCTCCTAGGATTGTCTAAAAGGGAATGAACATTCCAGGCTGCTAGTGTGAGTGGACTCACCCGAGCAGCCTGGAGAGTATGGCGAGGGGGATGGGGACGGGGGGTATTGTTGTTTGTTTGAGTTTTACGACCGTGTATTTTGGGATCTGCGAGCCGCGGCCGGCTGCAGAAGACGTGAACCCAGCATTTTTTAGGGCACATTTTTCTAGCCCCTTCCTCCGCGAGGAGGCAAGCAGTGCTATCCCTAAA
Organism: Schistocephalus solidus; assembly: GCA_017591395.1. Classification (NCBI taxonomy): domain Eukaryota; kingdom Metazoa; phylum Platyhelminthes; class Cestoda; order Diphyllobothriidea; family Diphyllobothriidae; genus Schistocephalus; species Schistocephalus solidus. The sequence goes on from WEDG01001547.1 coordinate 410,350, forward strand.
TAGGGCTGCTCGGACATCCCAGACGGCTGCCGAACTCCACTATGGGTCACGGATTTGTTTTAGTGGGAGAACGACCCGAGTTAGTCTGGGCCGCCTACGGGGTTGCTGTCGCCCCCACCGTAGGACTTTTTGAGAGGGGGAGGTGGGAAGTTCGGGAGTCAGACATACCGGGTGTGGAGGCACACACAACACCGGAGACCCTCACCTGGTTTAGCCCGCCGGTCGTGACGGTTGCCCGGGGTGTGGCCACTGGGAAGAACCCAACTTCGAGGAGCCACAGGTGAGAGTTGGGTACCAGTTAGAGGCGGCCACAGGAGCATTCACCACCTGTTCGAGACAAATGGAGCGACCAAATGCTATCTGTGTAGTGCTTCCCCTAACTAGTACCTCTACACCTCCACACACCCCTACACACACACACACGACGACAGTTCGACCGTCGTAGTCCGACGATGTCTACCGTATGCTCCATGGGAATGTGGAGCAGGGACGGTGACTTGCACGTGATTTAGTTTAAAGTGATAGTAGACTTGCGCTGCATCTACCGCACTCTCTCCTCCTCCCCCACCTGAGCCCGGTGTCAAGACAGAGTCAAGAAGACCGGAGGCGAAAGGACGCAGGTGGCTGGCGTGGCTTTGTCCCTTAAGCCCTAGCTGCCCCAAGGCGTGCCACCACGCCTCCATGTTCGGCATTTGTTGTGGGAGCGCAATCCGAATAACGCCTGCCATGCCCTAATGTGGCCCCCGTGTTGGTCCAACGCATCTTCCACGTGGCCCGTTTTGGGGGCACACAGGGGACACACACACACACGACGACAGTTCAACCGTCGTAGTCCGATGATGTCGTCCGTATGCTCCATGGAAGGGTGAAGCAGATAGCACACGACAGTTCGATCGTCGTGGTCCGACGATGTCCACCGTTTGCTCCATGGGAAAGTGGAGCAGGGACGGAATCAAGTATTTGTGCGAGATAGCGCTGTTTATGCTCTCTACTTTGCTTTTTAGCCATGCGTGGAGTTGCTCACTTATTAGTTTGGATAGACGCCGACTCATGCGTGCAACATAATCTGTTCGAAGCGTTAACCACCACAGGTTAAAGACATTTTTCATGTCTTGGAGAGCTTGCAGCAGCTGTGCCAATGACGTAATGAGCATCTGGTGGTACGTGTGGTAGTGTTTGACCAAAGATTTCGAAGCTGGTCAGCTGTATGTAATATTTGCCAGAAAACATTACCGGCAAATGCAAGGTACATTGCAATGGCCGTATCCGGTTTCGTAGTCGTCATCAACCAGCCACACCCAAGCCCAGATGGTGCGCCACCCGAGGTTCGAAAAGCCTACCGGTTGGTTAGAAGTCGAACGAACAAAGCCGTCAGACATGGACTCGCTGTCCTGCCGGATCTGATCGGGTATAAAAGCAGTGTTAGTGGTTTGCTCACCGATCGCGTTACGGAAAAAATTCGATTTACCTTGGGGTTCATGACTCTAATGGCCATTTCGGGCTTATTAGCAGCCATCAGTCAGACAAACCCAACCCCAGTTTTTGCAACACTTGAGACTCCATATTTAGAGCATTATATTTCTAACTAATGGATCATGGATTCGATCTTCGGGCATTGAAGCACTTGGGGTTGAGGTTGGCTAACTGATGATTGCTAATAAGCCAGAAATGACTATTCCAGTCTCTTCACCCGACGCACGAATTTTGAACTGCCTGTTCGCTGCTGATTAGTGTTGACATCTGAGGTCAACCGCCATTAGACGCTCATGACCTGTGCCTCCTTTACGATCTTTGTAATTGTTTTCAAATCGGTGCGCTTGTTAGTTTGCTCCTCGTCAGCCAGCGGACCGATCAGTTGCTGGTGTCCGTGTTGCTTTATTTCGACCTCGTGGGCGCATCAGTGAGGTAGTTTTTCACGCCAGTCGCGTGACATCCGGTCGTCTTTCCCGCGAGTATCAACTGTCGACCGCACATTATTTCGCTCGATGGTCCTATTGGCCTTATCTGAACTGACTCCAGCTTTTTGCGCAGTGCTTGGTATACGATATACAGGTCTATGGCAGCCGAGAACCAGCCATCGAGCATCAATCTGGCCATCTTACCATTGGCTTGGCCGATCACACTCGCTTTCTCATGTGCGAAACTGTGGTTCTGATTTTTGTACGTACCCAAAAACCGCAGACAGCTTCTCCTTGCTATCGATTTCAATTTGGCTTCCTGAAGCCGTTCGGGATTGGCGTGGATCATAATGCAGAGTCAACGATCCCTCAGTGATTTATGAGGCCGGAAGACCTGCTACCGGTGACAGATATGTTCGCGTATAGAGAACAATCAGCAGCGGTCTACAGATAACCGTATCAAAATTGGGATGCGAGGTCCCTTGTTGAAACGGAAAAAATGCCTAGATGCAAGATTAAATGAACGCCAACTTTCAATCAACCGCAAGGATTATTTGTCTTTGGGCTTCATGACTTGCTATCTAAATTTCATGACTTGCTATCTAAAAGTGTCTTCCGGTCTATGAGCCACGCCAATCCCAAAAGGTTTTAGGATTCTTGCCGTTGACTCTGAAACGTTCCTCACATAGGGGATTGCGAGCCAACACTTTGGCTTATCTTCGCCCGACCGCTCAAACTGAGGTTTCCTGAGGCATTTGCGGATGAAGGACTTTGGATAACCGTTGGCTGTAAAAAGGGGCATGTAAGTACTCCATCTCTTCCTTCTTCGCACTGTCGTCGCTGCAGTGTGTTTTAACACGTCGGAAGAGGGTTCTGACACAACTGCGTATGTGGCGAACTGGGTGGTTGCTTCGGAAATGGAGAATGCGCCTAGTTTTGGAAGCCTTACTGTCGACCATTGTCCTTATCTTCCCGTCTGCCAGCTTTGTAACTTGGACGTCATGGAAGGGCAACAGATTGTTGACTTCTTCTTCCATGGTAAGCAATGACGTTCAACGGATACTAAATGCCCAGTTTTCTCATATCATTGGTATCAATGAATAGATAAGGGTGGCATTCATAGATGACTGAGGTAAAAAAAAAACTATCTAAATCGTAATACTTCCAAATTCTGCCAGCAGCATGTGCGCCCCTAGCTCCAGTGACCGTAGGGTTAGCATGATATAATCACTCAGATTCAAGTTGGAGAGAACCAACTTTGATCAGAAATATCATTTTCATGTTTACTGTCATTGTCGTCGACGCCTAAATCGTAGACGTCATTCTGAAAACCAGAACTCCTCTGCGTTTTGTGAATTGTTTATGTACTCAGAAAAACAAAGCGAAAGCTTTTCTGACTTCCTCAATCTCACTTTGCACAAATTTTACTTGTGTTGCTGAACAGAAATTACAGAGTAAGTGCCACGATTTGGCTTGTTTTGATCAAACTCACCAAATATGCTCAATTTCTAGGAACTCATGGCTTTACTATTGTATCGTGGCTCGCCTCATGGTGAATATCACATACAAGGGATCACGTTGATCGTAGATTTAAGGAGAAATACTTAAGGGAGCATACTATTGCTTACATTACCTCGGTTTTTCGGCCCTCCTCTATAATGGCACTCATTAATTAACAGAAGACTACTATGTGGATTAATGAGGAACCAAAGAATACGAAGTACTAACGAAGAATCTCGAATCACTATCCAGGAAAGCAAAGGAGGTAGGGTATTTATGGTTGATGAAATCGAATACCCTGCATGAAATGGCAAGCATATTGACGCTAACCTGCTTCGGTCGCAGGGCACACTTAATCGGTATTGACCTACATAGCTAGATTGCTATTCAGTTCAAGCAAAATACTCTGTCAGAATACAGATACCTTTCTGGCCTTCGTGATAGGAAGGCTGCAATTATTACAAATTTCCGCGAAAATGCGATTAGACATTGTTCTACTTGTACTGATGTCACAATTAGCTTTTTGATTGAAATCTTCTGAAATTGGCTTTAAAATAATTAAGTTAACACTAGTCACTTCCTAAGTCTATGACGTTTTTCCAGTCAAAAAACCTCCTACTATTGCATAATTCAGGACTCTACTGTCATGAGCCCTATCCACTTAACCACACAGCTGCCAAGGTCAGAAGTGAAGGTTGAAAATCTGGTATGCACAGCGTGACAGAAAAATTATCAACACGGTTAGATGTAAGTGACATGCAGGGAAATAAATGCAGGCTGCGCAGCAGACTGTGCAGGTTTTTGGGTGAAAGATAGGAAACCACATGATCCTCTCTGGGGTAATCACTGATTTGTTTTACGATCAGGATGTTTGAAAGGTCTGGTAGCTATGATGAGCGCTCACCGATCGCTAACGGAACTCACTCGTCCAGTTCTGCCTTAAAGTTCACTCTCGTCCTGATAGCGCCAATTAAATGCTCGTGATTAAAAGAGCCGCAGTTGTAGGGCCAACGGCCGGCTGATGTTGCTTCTTTGTCAAAGTACGTGTCCCCAGCAAGGTAAAGGCATGACAGCGTATGTAGTTTCGTATCTGGCTGACTATGGGGCAAAAAGTTCGATTTAGATGCTAAAAGTTTACGTGAATACAGAATTCACGTTTATAGTGATGAGAAGTCATCGGTTTTATTTGTGTGTATTAATTTCTTTCATACTGGGCTTTCTTTCAACACATTATTGTTCTTGTTGGGTTTTTAACCAAACAAAGTAGGCAAATACACACGCTTTTTTGAGCTGAAAACTGCAAACCAATAACTGAAGTTCTTTTAAGGGCTAACAAGTAGACAACACTGTATAATTTAGAGTATTTTCTTTGTTCGTTAGAATTCAAAGGCTTGCCAAGAAACAATATGCAGAAAGGGTCTGATTTTTTATTTACACGACATTATATCTTCCTAGCTTTTATTACCCTTATGTTTTATGTTATTTGCCATTTAATCTTTGATTCAATTCATTACGTTTGTGCGGTTTCCGTTGTAAATAGTGTACACGATCTATATAGGCGAATTCTTTAGGCATTTTATTTCACTTGGGAATAAATCTCGAAAGGAAGCTATGAGCGTACATACCTACCTGGTTAGATAGGGGTGAAAATAGATCCATTTCGAGTTCTATTCTTGCACATCTGGTCTATCCCAATCACCAAGTCGACGGCCAAGAAGCATTTCAGGTTGTCTAGCGGGCCGCAGAAAACTAACCTTAAGGTCAACCCCAATGAGTGCTAGTCTCAGCCGAGGCAGTGGCTATTCGGTTAACCATTCCAGCACTTCGTGATCAGGAGATGTCGGTAATAGACCATCTGTATTCCATGACCTACTCCAGGTGGTTGGCCCACGCCATCAGACAGTTCAACCGTCGTTGCCCGACGATGTCCACCGTTTGCTCCACAGAAAGGTGGTGCGGGGACGGTGATTTGTGCGTGGATTAGTTTTAAGTAATAGTAGCCTTTCACTGCAGCTACCGCATTCTCTCCTCCTTCACCACCTGACCCCGGTGTCATTACAGAGTCAAGAAGACCGGACATGGGAGAGGGTGATGGTGGCTGGCGCTTTCGGAGCCGCGTTCCTGGGCGTACCACCACACCTAACCATAAAGGCTACATTAACAAGGAGCCATTGCAGCCTGACTATCAGTGAGCAAGTCAGCCACTCCACGCAAAGCACACATTGAGCTGACAACGTGGTCTGAGTTATCCCGTCAGTTGGCAACCTTCCAAGCCATGGCTTTTGGCGCACCATGATATTTTAAAGCGCGTCAGATTGTTTATAGTGAGGAACATGCGCTGAGCTGTCGACCGCACTCTCTCCCCAACCCCCAACATCATACACTGTCCGAGCCGGTCGGTTGTCTCATGCGGAAGTGGAAGCAGCTGCTGGTGACCTCGTCCAAGTCTTTGGTCTTTGCAGCGGTGATCCAGTAAGCCTCATAGATTGCTGCACCAGTCTTAACGGATCTTCTCCATGCCTTTATATCCTGGGCGAGGTCCTCCCAGGTCGCCGGGTTGATTTGCAGTTGCTTCAGCGATTTCTACTAAGTGTATTCGTAGCGTCGTTTTTGACCTCCCTGTCGGCGAGCACCCGTAGCGACATCTCCGTTGAAAAGTCGTTTGGGTAGTCGCTTGTCGTCAATTCTCAACAGGTGGCCGTTCCATCTCAGTTGCAATTACCTCAGCATGGCGTGGGTGCTGATGGGGCTGGTCCACTCCAGGACTTCCGTATCCGGGATCCTGTCCTGCCATCTCAGCTTCAGTATCCTGCGGAGGCAGCTGCGATGGAAGTGATTCAGCTTCATGGCTTGGTTCGAGTAGATGGTCCAGGTATCCACTGCGTAAAGGAGTGTTGTCAAGACGATGGCCTTGAACATCTTCAGTTTGGTGTTTAGGTGAATACCGTGACGATCCCACACGGAGGCCTGCAGCCGGCCGAAGGCCTGACTAGTTTTGGAGATCCGTTGGACAACCTCGTCATTGCGTGACAGCGTGATTCCCAGATAAGCAAATGTTTCCACATTTGAGTTGGGCGCCGTTGACATTGATTCAGGGAGCATTGTATTTCGCGCTGGGCGGCAGTTGGTGTATGACCACCGTTTTGGCTATACTGATTGCAAGTCCAAAATTGGCACAGTCTAGGAACAAATGTTTCATGCTCCTTAACATATCCTCCTCCGTCATGGTGTTAAGGGCAAAGTCGTCCACGAAGAGCAAGTCATGGACTTTAGTCGTTAACAGACGCTTTGGGGCCTGCATACGCCGACAGCTGAGGTGTCCGTCAGTTCTATAGGTGATTTGGATCCCGGCTGCTCATCACGATAGGCGTCCATCAGCATAGCTGAAAACATGACACTGAACAGGATGGGGGCCAGAATGCTTTGGATATCGTCCCGTTGTCAGTGACGTGCGCCGTCAACCCGTCAAGAAGCTGATGCACCATGTGCGTGAACTGCTCAGGACAGCCGAATTTCTGCATGATTTATCCTCAGTCCGTCGTGATTAACTGCGTTTAAGGCTTTATTCAGATCCACGAAGGTATTGTAGAGGTGGGTTCGCATCTCCTGGCAATTCTCTTGTAGCTGGCGGGTGGCGAAGGTCAGTAGGTTTTTCCGCGGTGTCGACGGAGGCCACATGACTTTCCTGGAGCAGTCCCTGCTCTAGGTGATTGTTCAGACGATTGAGAAGGATACGGGCGAAGATCTTCTTGGCGATGTTGAGCAGCGAGATGCCTCTGTGGTTATCACAGATTTGCCGATTCCCCTTTCACTTGTAGAGATCGACGATGGTCGCGTCTTTGCAATCCTGAGTAACAGGTCCTTGGCGCCACATGTCCTTCGAGAGTGCTGTGAGTTCCGCCATCAGCCGGGGCCCACCGTGCTTGTAGACTTCCGTTGGGATTGCGTCGGATCCCGGGGCTTTCCCGCTGGAAATCTGTTGCACGGCCCGGATGGTTTCTGGTAGGAAAGGCGGCAGATTCAGGTCATTTTTCGTGCCCACTTGAGGGAGTCGGTCAATGGCAACATCGGAGATGGCTGATGAGCAATTAAGGACACTTCTGAATTGATCGGTCCAGTGCTTCAAAATTTAGGATTTATCTGTCAGCAATGTTGTGCCATCAGCTCTGAGTTGCTTTGCGGTTCTTTGGTGTAGGGGCCGTATATGGCTTTGATGACTTTGAAGACGTTTTTCATTTCATTTCGGTCTGTATCCCCCTGAATTTCCTCAGCCTTACGTACCATCCAGGCGTCCTGTATTTTCCCGCAGCCGTTGCTGTACAAGGTGGTGGCATCTGAAGTAGACTTGTTCGGTAGCGTCAGTCCGAAGGTCCATGTAGGCTTTGTGTAGTCCATTCAGCTCCGAGTTTCGGTTGCTTATTTTGGCGTTATTGTCGTCAAACCAGTCCTGGTGTTGACGGCGTGCACCTCCGAGGACTTTGAGGGCGCAAGACTGGATGACATTTCGCAGTTGACACCATCGTGTCTCCACGGTGGCGTTATTATCTGGAGCATGTATGTCCTCCAGGTTCTGGGTTATCTGGTTGCTGAAATAAAAACAGTGAGCAGGCAAATTTAATAAAAGAGTATTTAACTTACATGGCGGCCTCTTACCTTGGGGCCTTCGTCGGGTTTGAAGTCGGAGCCTCATCTTTGAGATGACCAGGCGGTGATCCGTCCAACCATTGGCATCGCGGATCGCCTTGGTCACCAGAACGTCCTGTCGATCTTGCCTCAGGAGGAGAAGATCGTCCAGCAGCTGCCAGCGCCGTGACCGAGGGTGCATCCACGTGGCCTGCACTCGTTTTGGAATGCAGAAAAAGGTGTTGGTCAACAGGAGACGGTGTTCTGCACAGGTTTGCAGAAGAAGGAGGCCGTTATCTTTACAGCTACCGAGACAGTGGGGACCCAGCACTCCCTGCCAGGCAGCGTGGTCTGTCCCGACGCGTGCATTGAAATCACCAAGGACAATTAACTTGTCCACCTTCGGCACAGTCGCCAGCAGGGCATGCAGGTCCTCGTATAATTTGTCCTTCGCCGCATCAGAGCTCACCATCGGTGGAGCGAAGGCGCTGCTGATGTTGGCGAACTTGTCTCCCCGGAGAGGCAGGCGGAGGCTCATCAGGTGATCATTGATACCCTGCGGCAGACAGGGCAGACGTCCCACGATGTCGTTCCGGATGGCATAGGCAACACGAGTGTCGCATCGCTCTGCCTTTTGCCGGCCGCTCCAGAAGAAGGTGTAGCCGGCCCCCACCTCCTCCAGCTGACCCTGCTCAGATAATCGGGTCTCGCTGAGAGCAGCAATGTCCACTTGTAGCGCGCCAGTTCCCGAGCGACTATCACCGTCCTACGTTCCGGCCGGTTGCTCCTAGGATTGTCTAAAAGGGAACGAACATTCCAGGCTGCTAGTGTGAGTGGACTTACCCGAGCAGTCCCGAGGGCATGACCCGGGTGATGGGGACGGGGCTATTGTTGTTTTTTGAGTTTTATGACCGCGTATTTTGTGATCTGCGAGCCACGGCCGGCTGCAGAAGACGTGATAACCAGCATTTGTTTAGGGCACCTTTTCTAGTCAGTTCCTCCGCGAGGACATCCCAGACGGTTGTCGAACTCTACTATGGGTAATGGTTTTGTTTTAGTGGAAGATTGACCCGAGTTGGCCTGCGCCGCCTACCGGGTTGCTGTCGGGCCCACCGTAGGGTTTTTTTTATAGGGGGGAGGTGGGAAGTTCGGGTGTCAGACATACCGGGTGTGGAGGCACACACAACACCGGAGACCCTCACCTGGTTTAGCCCGTCGGTCATTACGGTTACCCGGGGTGTGGGCTCTGGGAAGAGCCCAGCTACGTGGAGCCACGGGTGAGTGTTGTTTACCAGTAAGAGGCGGGCACAGGAGCATTCACCACCTGTAAGAGACAAACAGAGTGACCAAATGCTATCTGTGTGGTGCTTCCCCTAACTTGTACCCCTACAACCCCTCACCATTCCCCCCCCCTGATGACAATCAGTCGCATCAACCCTGCTACTTATATAAATTATGGTCATATCTCACTTATCCATTCTTCATCTAATTTTATTGGCCAAAGCATAAATTACCGAAAACGTCTGTTTGCCAATTAACATTCCAGAATATTCCTTAATCTCCGAATTGACTGCTTGTTTGATAAAAAATAGGTTCTGACACCTGTGGATGCCAGATTGCCTGCATTTTAATGTGCGGCATTATGCGTTTTCCGAGCTGATGTGATCTTAATTAACAATGTTCTTTTTAAGGAAAACATACCTTTAACAAAATTGTTTGGATTTCGTTAATGAATGCTTACCGATCGCTGTCAGAAATCACTCGTCCCTTTCTGCCTTGGAGCTCACTCTCGAGCCTCGCCAGCAGCTGAACAGCGGCTAGAAGTATAGGCAAACTAATTTTGCCGACAAAGACCAGGAAGATTTAAGATTAGATTTTGATTTAAGGTTTACATTCGAGTTAGTTCTTAAGTCTGGGTTAAGCTGAGTGTTAAGTTTAAGGTTTGGATTCCGATTAAAGTGAACTGTAGTGTTAGTGTTTGGGGGGTAGGGTTAACACAATGACTACGATTTAGGTTTATTTTAAAGTCAGTGTTAGGACGCGTGATTATTTATCCTTTCTGCAATCATGCGTAGGGTCACTTTTTACTCGGTATTACTATTTCCGTGTCCTGTTTAAGGGAACATGTATGTCATCCTTAGCCAAGAGCTGACAAACTAACCACAATTTTCCCATGTTCTTATGGCATAAATTGTGTTAGAGTATAATCTTTACCCACGAAGATCAGAGATATCAATTTTACAAGAATAAGTTGTGTCTTGCACTTACCCACTAAAAATGTGAATAAAAAGTAGGGCTTTTGACTTCAGTCACGGATTCGGACTCCAGGTGTTGCACAACCTGGGGATGGCTATGATTGGTTGCTGACGGCTAATGAGTCAAAACTGGCCATTCCAGTTTCCCTGGTTTTTGCCGGCAACACTCATGTGCGTTTTATTCTAGCCATTGTGTGGCTACTGTCGGGGTTTGAGAGTGGGCCCCAAAGCCGAACGGGATGTGTGAGTTCCGTTAGCGATCAGTGAGTGTGCAGCAACGAATAAAATATTCTTGATCTAAACCGGCTAGGTACCGAGTCCGTGGCTCACTGGTTAGAGCGTATGACTTCTGCTCAACGGATCGGGCGGTGCAACACCTGAGGTTAGGTATGATTGGCTGATGACAACTACTGAGTCAGAAATGGCCATTCCAACCTCGCTTGTCTTTGCCGGCAATGCTCATTGTTTGGAATATCTAAAAGCAATAGCAATAGGTTTCCTTTAGCTCAGACATGCTCCATTATGCGAGTATTCCAAAGTTCAGTGTACAGTGGACATGTGAATTTATGAAACTAAATCCATCTTTATATTTCTTAAATATTATGATATAGTTTTATACTTTTTTTTGCGGTAGCCAAATCCAGTCAAGCCGGCTTTTCCATTGGAGTGTAAACTAAACAATTCAAATTGGTTTTCACCCAGTCTCCATGTATAGCTGACCAATTCAAACAACGGAAGAAATTGCGTGAATTAATTGTACTTTTTTTTTGTCCCGAATCACAGATATTGGAGTGTATACTGTGTTGCCCAGGAAAAGTCACTCTTCCATCAACTTTACAAACATACATAAGGACAGTGCAACCGATGCCGACGATGAGCCTGCAAGTCAAGCTGAGAGCCCGCCGAGCATATCAGCCACCTATGAAGAGAAGCATTCAACGCCGAGCCAATAAACTTAGGTACAGTTACAGCAGACTATTCCGACTCTGCAGTCGATCGTTAATTATACTTTATCATTTCATCTATCTAAAGTTTAAACTTTGTAGGTCTAAGCGTTAAGTGTTCTGCAAACTAAAGTGCACTTAACACTTCACGCCTGTTCCCGCTTGTTATTTGAATTATATAAACATTTTGCTTATCTAACTGTGGGTTTCAGTAATTACTCAAAATATTATGGCTGGGGCACCTGGAATTTCAGATTTGTGTATTTTCCGCAGTTTGGTGCAACCTCACAGGTTTTCAACTTCTGTTCCGTCATTCAGTCTAATGTTCTGATGCTAATCATCTTAAGGATTCAGGTAAAGGGAAAGGGATGAATCCTATAAACGTCAGCATGAAACCTTAATATTCCAGTCAAATGACGCTAATCGTTGTGCATTCTGTTTTGTAGAAATACTCTTCGTTCAGGCGTTATCCCTGTCCAAGAAGAAGGATCGAGAGAAGTGGCTATTCGAGACCTCTCTCAGCACCAGCACTTCGTTTACTGACAGTCTGACATTTATGGACCGACCTGTTATCCTTTTAAAGACGAGACTGAACATAAATACTGTTCATAAATGAATTTAAAATGAATTTTTAAACTACAGGACGGTATTAAAGGCAGAATATGGCACCTGGCAAGTATCACCGAGAGAGAAAAAAGTTGATTGCGTGGAAATTGAAACCTTGATTGCTGCGGTCGCCTCCTTTAGCCAGGAGAATTCAGTTACCCCATGGTCTTGCTTGCGCGTGTGCACTTGCATGGAAACCTAAGGTAAAATATTACAATTTAAACCTCATCAGCATACAACGTCCACGCAGATACAAGTCCCACATCACCCACCACACGCAAAGAACATGCCCGTCCCCTCTCATCGAGAAGCGACCTGATGCCTAACCAGTTCGCGTGTGACAAACCTACATGAGCTCCGGAGGTTTGGTCTCTCACTGCGCTTCATCGAAGCACCGTATGAATTTTAAGCTCAGCCAGTCAACTGATGAATGAGAGGGATGTTTGAGTGTGAAGAAACTTTTTTTCTGTCGCTACCGCAGGTCATGGAGGATTTTCTCTGGCCCAAAGCGGGGTCATATCAGAGTACGGCTCACGTCAATCGAACTGCCTACCGATGACCAGTGCTTCGCATGCGAGGTGTCTGGTGGCGCGCCTAGGCACCTGTTGCAACATCCATTTGCGCCCAATCACAGCATCAGATGATGGACCGGCTCAGACAGTAGACTGGCACATTTGAGAGGGACTCTTGTCCCTTGACACTCAGGGCATATTCCTCACTGTAAATAATGTGACGCACTTTTAAACTATCATGATGCGTTAAAAGTGGTTGCTTGGAAGGTATACAACTGAGGGGATAGCTCGATCGTCCCATTCTGTAATGGCTCCTTTCGAATGAGGCCTCTTTGGCACTCCAACTCAGATGGGATCCGAGCCACTCCCGCCACTTGTTTCTGGGAGAACCTGGTTCATCTTGCTCAGAGCAGACGCACTGGGTACGCCTATTGGGCTTCTTCGGCCACTAACTCCGGTTTTCCTGGCTAAGGTGTATCAACGGGGCTAGGTGGGTGAGGGAGGAGACCGTTTGGCAGGTAGTGCGCAACTACACTACCACTATAAACTACTTCACGCTCGAGTCCTCGCCCCTACGCACACCGTGCTGTGGGTACCGTGGTGGACAGCGTACTTCATGATGATCGAACTAGCATATCGGAGCCAAGGTAGGTCCGTATACCAACAAGGTAAGCCACCGTTTTAATATCTCGGTAGACTGCGGTCGCGCAGACCACAATATACCCGTCTTCAGCATCGGGTATAGAATAACTCGACAAATAAGCATTGCTGGGATTCGCCGTTCGGTGAAAACTAGTTCAACCTTAAAGTGGAACCTGCTGTTTATAACTCAGAAGATTTGCTTAACAACCGAGTGACATGACAAATTACCGCAAATTAACAGTATGCGCAGGAAGAGGTTTGCTCAGAATTTTTGTTAATAATACTGACAGGAAGCTTGTAGTATTTCCCTGTTGTTGTATGTGTATTAGCTGAAGAGATACAACGGAGGTATGAACTTTGAATTACTACCTGAAAGGTGGAAAAAGTGGGCTATAAAGTTACAAATTTATTAAACCATTTGTTTTGGTATACTTTCCTAAACGCCTTGCAGAAAAATGCAGGTAATGCTAATGGGAAATTGAATTCTTAGATTTGGTTAATTCTTCGAACGTTTGCTCAATAACATGCCGAGCTAGGAAAGTTTTGATACGCACGAGAAAATCGAAATACATGTAAAGACTCTGGTCCTATAGCTAATGGTCCAGTTTTCAGAAATTAATTCTGATAATATTGGAGTTGAGATGTGTCAGATGTCCAGATTTGAGGTTCTTTCCAGTGCCGGTTGTCTTCTGGCCAGGTTATTCAAAATATGCCTCAATTTTCGATTTTCATACCTGGTCTGAGGAAAGTTCAGCAAATAAACTTCAGCGAGATTATGTTATGTAACCCCGCTGCGTAGTTGTTCACAAATCCACCATCTCATCTTATTTTGATAGGGGAAGGGGTTCCTTACGGTTTGTTTGTCAAAAAGTCACGCAGGGGGTTATGAGATCCGCGAATTTAGAATTCCACTAGCGCTATTTACGTTACATTTGCACATATTGGGCTTAGGTTTAGGATTTGGGGCTTCAGTGATACTTGGGTTTAGTGTAAGGACTTTAGTTATTCTTAGACCCAGGTTTAACTGGCTTAGGTTATGGTTCAGAGTAAGCGAGCTAGCTAGGTTTATCCGTTTAGGTTTGGGGTTTTAAGACTTGCGTTAAGATTACCTTTGAGGTTTCCTTAATGGCTTCCGGGTTGAAGAGTAAGTATTTGGAGACATGACCACTATTCGCGTTGGGGTTGTAGTTAACCACAACTTTCAAAGTGGAGTTATAGATACAGGTTACGGGATCCAGCATATTGCTAGCACTGGTACTAGCTTACAACCTAGGCTCCTGTTTCGCCGGTATTCTGCTGCCATTCGAAACAGCTGCGAGGGGTCCAGTTTATCATTGGGGCCCCAAAAGTTCACGTGTGCTTTCTAGTAGACAGTTCAGTTTAAAAATTGTCACATTTTATTTTCCTTAGAAATTAATCCCTGATTTGGTGAAAATCCGTCTATTTGAAGGTTTGTATACGGAGAGTAAATGCTGTGATAAATATTTGGGTCAACATCTATCAACCACAGCGGGATAACCGCATAATATTAATTAAACTGCCAACAGATAGCTTATTTTATATATATATATGCATATATATATTGGTAAATTGGAACCGACAAAGACAAGGGAGACTGGAATGGCCATTTCTGGCTTATTAGCCGTCATCAGCCAGTCATACCCCCTCCCAAGTGTGGAGCACCTGGGATTCGAATATATATATTGAATAACTGAGGTATTATGCATTCCGAGATGATAATAGAGAAAGATACTTCGTCGGAAAAATTGAGTTTTACTCGTGAATTTTCAAGCATGTTAGACCGGCCCGTCGTCAAACGAAATGAAAAGTGGGAATTGGGATTATCACACTAGAGAGCTTGGGGGTGGGTGACAGACAGGCAGACGTTCGTGGGAGGGGCGTCGAGAAACGTGTTACGATAAATGTCGGGAGTTTGGAGAGGTCTTAAAGTCCTGATTGTGGTTCATGCGTCCGTGGGGGGGGAGGATATCGCGTCCGTGGATTTTCACTTGGTCAAACATGGATAAGCTATTGTTGGTTTAAGGTCGACGCGAGTCAGTGAGCTGTGCACGTAGCCCTTCGTAATGTCCATCCAGATTGACATGGCGGTTGATGCTGTTTGTGTTGGAGTGCCAAGATTCGAGGAATTATCGTGCCGGATAATCGATGCCTACAAGACACTCCTGTCGATAATCCATTGCAACATGTTCTATGTGCGCTTAAACTCTGTCTGATGAACTTTTGTCATTTCGATGGAAAATATTATCAACAGATTAAGGGCACTCCAATGGGCTCGCCGATATCGGGTCTCCTCGCGGAACTCGTATTACAACAATTAGAAAAGGCTATAATGCGAATATTCAAGCCAAAATTGTGGCTCCGATATGTAGATGATACCTTTGTTATCATGAAAACCTGCGAGGTTGAGCAGCTGCATCAGAGTCTGAATAATATTTTCCCAGCTATCCAATTTACTCGCGAAGAGACAACGAGAAATATCCTCCCGTATCTAGACGTTAGTATTTGAAAAATGGAGAATGGTCACCTGACAACGAGCGTGCATCGCAAAGGCTCAAATGCTGACAATGACAGCAAACATCCAACGAACCACAAAAGGAGTTGCGTCCGAACGCTTTTTTACCCAGCTTTTCGCTACTGTAGCAGTGACGACCTTCTTAAGAAGGAACTTGCTTACTTGTATCGCTTATTCCGACTCAATAGATACCCGGTCAGCTATGTGAAAAACTGACGCCAGAAACAACCACAAAGCGTCGATTTTAATGGAGAAACAGTGTCGCGGAAATTATACTGCTCAACCTACATGTAGGGAATTTCCGAGGCGATCGCAAGACAAGTAAATCGGTTTGGCATCTCCATCACCCACAAGCCGGCGTCCTCCCTGCGCGCAGCACTATCGCGAGTCAAAGACCCCACAGTAAAAGAAGCGCAAACGATTGTAATTTATCGCATTCCGTGTGCAAATGGCTCTAGCACTTACGTAGGCCTTTCGGGTCGACATCTTGGGACCCGCATAAACGAACATAAACTAACCATCCGCAGACGCGATCCCTTGTCCCTCGTGTTTGCGCACGCCGTGGACTGTGACCACCGCTTTAATTGGAACGCAACCGGAGTGGTCGTAATGGCTAACACCAAACAGGCACGAGAATTCCAGGAAGCTTGGCACTTCAACACAAACAGCATCAACCGCCATGTCGATCTGGATATACATTACGAAGGGCTACGTGCATGGCTCACTGACTCGCGTCGACCTTAAACCAACAATAGCTTATCCATGTTTGACCAAGTGGAAATACACGGACGCGGTATCCTCCCCCCCTCACGGACGTGTGAACCACAATCGGGACTTTAACACCTCCCCACATTCCCGACATTTATTGTTACACGTTTCTCGACTCCCCTCCCACGAACGTCTGCCTGTTTGCCCCCACTAAGCTCTCTACTACGATAATCCCAATTCCCACTTTTCATTTCGTCTGACGATGGGCCGGTGTAACATGCTTGAAAATTCACGAGTAAAACTTGATTTTTCTGACAAACCTTCTTTCTTCATTATCATCTCGGAATGCATAATACCTCAGTTATTCACTATATGTACTACTTATATATAATAATAATGAACTATCGCACAGACAACATGACTTTTCCGAGTTGTTAAGCTTCCTTTTGCGGGCATGGTGAAGAACTTTGGCGGCATCCAACCATTCTACGAAACAAGTGCAATAAATCCTCGTTCCTCGTGTGTACAGAATAAGTAAAGCTTAGACTGCGTAATCTTTGGTGTTGCTTCGGCTAATGCAGTATTCACTTGTCCAGCCTTGTCAATTTTGAATACCAGCCAGATGTTGAGAAGCAGTTGCAGCGGAAACGTCCAGAAACAACGCAAAAGATATAAAAACATGGTTGAGGTTATTTTTAACGATAGTCCCTTACGTGAAACTCGGAAATGACAGCTGCGGGTTCTTATCGGTACGTTTATTCAAGGTCAGCACTCAACCTCAAACTGACCATTATTTACACCATAAACATTTTTTGAAGAACATGCTCTTAAGGATTCGGCAATCTCTCTGGAACTGATGTGCAAATTAACCCAGCAGATCACTCTATGTCAGACTACACCAGTAATTTAAAAAGAATAGGTATTGCTTTATTTATAAGATGAAGTGTCTCGTTGATATGCCCCATTCTAAACAAGTTCTTGAAATGACAATATTTTGCTAACTAATTAAGAATTTAAAAAATTATGGTCACGGTAGCCACGTCTTTTTTCAAGTTAGAAGGGGCCAAGACAGTTTGTGCAAGAGGCGCCGTCGGCTTATAGGTTTTCACACATAGACAAAGACAAATCAGGCCTCTAATATTTACAATAACGCACCAAAGACTCATAGTCTCTACGCAGAAGTGTGATACCTTCCTCCAGCTAAGACGGGTGGAGTTTGCTAAGTTAGCAAGTCGTTAAACAGAGGTTGAATGGAATCAACATCGTTCAGAATGCAGGTTGGCGCTGATGTTGGTTTGAGAAATTTAGGCAACCGGAATCTGTAAACAACAACGGTCGCACTCAGTCTAGTAGCCGAACACAAGCATGCAGTATGCGCCGAAACCTCTTATATTTAGAAAGAAAGATTATGCTTAGAAGTTGTGTAGAAATACGTGCTAAAGCTTAGTTAAAGTAAAAAAAATCATCAAAGATACTCATTTTTACGTCCTCAATGGCAGCGTTGTAGTCAGATGCTCCTTTATTTCCGCCATAGAAATTACAATAACGAAAAATAAATAATTAACTTCTCATATTTTTGCCACCAATGCACCTAACCAGAGGCACTTAAATGAATTCATAAGTATTACCTTTATTCAAGTTTTCATGTATAAATTCATGCCTTCTGTGATTATATTTTTAAAGGGTGGAAGTTCGTCCGTTGCTAAAAAATTGCTAGTCACCTAGTTTCGGAAATACGTGTTATGTGCATTGACAAAGTAATATTTGAGTATCTCGACATTGACTTATTGCAATAGACTGCTGGTGGCTTATAACATACTGTAATAGCTACAGATGGTATATGCGTTTTAGAAACGATATCAATAAACTGAGGGTATTTACTATACCTGGCTCCGAAATGCTGATCAGCACCAACGATTCTCCCGCAACATAGAGAAAAAGTAAAGGCATGATATCCTTAAAAAATAAACAAACAAAAGTTCATTTTTGCAAGTCTGTCCTGTGAGATATAACAGAAATTAGACAGGTATACAGAGTCAATTAAAATAATGAACACTGCTCAAGTAAGGATTTTTCTCACAAGTTTGTTTGTTAACTTAAGCATCCCGCTCTAAATAAAGTGGAAGAGTAGCACGGGATATTAAAATTATTACTGCAAGTCTCGGTCAAGAATTCATGTGACTTGCGCATCCTATTCAAAACCTAAAAAGACCGAGATAATTTATCCAGTTTCGCTTGAACGTTCGCACTGGGGTGCTGAAAGTAGCGCGCAAACTCGATAATTTCTGTTATAGAAGTAGCATCATCCTGCATATAGTTTCAGTTCCCATGATTATAAAAAAAATCGCTGCTTCAACACCATTTGCGATCTTCGGCTATCAAATGTTCTTGGTCCAATCAACCTCCTAGCGTTTTTTCTCAACATGTTGTTTTTGTTCCAGACTTAATTTTTTCACTTTTGTACGTAATTTTTGACTGACTGCGGAACTATGAGAAAATGTCCAAAATGACTGGCAGCAAGGACAAGGTAGGCTGAACTGTGACCCTTGACCCCACTGTCCCTTCCTACCAAATCGATTTCAGGTCGCGACAGGTTCAGCTTTGAACCGTTCTAAGTTGGTCCTTAAGCTAAACAATGCACACGAACGGCAAGTAACTGAAGAAATTTATATTTAGTCGGACAGGTTTCTACGTACAATATTCAATTATCGTTTGCTGGGACTGCCTATGATAGCATTAGGCCGCCGGTCTAAGCTAAACACTCCATCCAGCCATCCAGCCATCATGCCAGAGCCTCAATTGCCATTTTCAAGCGCATTTGACTGAAAAAAAGATAAATTTCACGTAGAAAAGGCCTGAGTGTGCACCCACACTAGACGGTAGAGTTTCGCCTTTCTGTGTATAGATGAAGAAAATTCAGCGAAGTTCCTCACTCCTCAAAATGAATAGTGTATCATGGAAGCAAATGACAACGAATATAACCAACTATAATTTAGAATACCCTTGTAACGAATCAGGCAAAATTCCGATCACTAGAGGAAGTGATTCTTTCCTGCTCAGTATACTCAGGCATCAACCATCATGATACCAATTTTATTTAGACCTCAGTCGGCAAATTTTGCTGAATAAAAGATAAATAGGAAATATTTAATGTCTTTTCTTTCTTTATCTGCATGCTACTAAACATGGGAATTCCTCTCATGCACTATATAGTTCATTTATAAAAGTTCTTTTCCATCTTTATTGTGGCGTGAAGTTACATACAAATCTCATAAATATTAATGTTTATTGCTGGATTTTATGGAAGTAGTGTTTATAATGAAAATAGTACATTCATGCAATATGTGCTGGTCTCCTACCAAAATTTAAAAATATATCCAAATTCGCTATTTCGCTTATTTCATGTTCCAAATTCTGGGTCTACTTTTATTTTCCTCGTTGTGTAACTGAATGTCCATTTAAAAAATACTTAAACTAGGCCCTCAATTAATTAACAACACAAAGCCCTTTATTTATGGTTAACTTTGGTCTCTGAAACACCACAATATAATAGCCTCTGTGGGCTGAACAAATGGTTAAAGTTAAGAGCTTTTACCTGATGACCAAGACTAAGGTGTGTCGCGTGTCCACCTGGCTGGTTCACATATTTCTGCTGGTTTGGTCACCGAACGTAGACTCCCTCTGGACACTTGTAAATACGTAAGTTTATTCACGAAGTTACCTACAAATATTCTTCCAATGCGCTCCTTAGTTCCGCCTTACGCCTTTAGGTTCCGCTTACTTTGAACAAATGTCACGTCAGTCATCCCATTTTCTGTAAATGTACTTCAACTTCGGATTAAATCCCTATCCCGACACACTTTTCTGCGAAAAAGTAACACGTCTAAAGTTTTCTGCTGCAGATACGCCCACTGGAAATGCATTGCCTCTTAATTCAAGCAAGCGCGATAGAGGAGATCTAACAAAATCGGTAAAATAAATTTGAGCCAGCAACTAGTGCTCGGTCTGCTGTCTGTGCTTCCTGCAAGGATTCCAAGAGCACCCAATTTTATTACGGAATATTAAATAGCATCAACAAACTTCGTGAAAATTGACCTTTAGTAGTCTACTTTACGCTCATATTTGACTTGAACTTCACAAAGTTTGTAACAATGGTAAATTCCAATGTATTACTCGGAAACGTCGACTTATGTGACATCAAATAAACAGTCTCCATTAGAAATAATCAGCAAGTCATTTGGAAATTTTATCGGTGTTCATCAATGTCGTGAGGGGAGCAAGGTTTTTTCGGGTATTATTTGTGAATAATGACGAGTTTCCGTATTTGGGTACCTGACTCGAATGCGTTTCTAAACACTCCGGTCGCTTTAACTCCCTTTTCGTTATAAATGCCGTTTTGCGTGATATATTAAGCTACTTTTATGGGTTGTTGGATTTTTATAAAAAGGCTTTTTGCTGTAAAAACTGAAGTAATTGCTGATGAGGTAGGTATCCTAACCTTCCCCTAGGATGGAGGGCGAAATGAATGAGGGAGCAGCTCCTGAAAGTGCGTGTTTACTATTTGACCTGCGCACGTTGAGTACAAGCACTAGGCATCCGTGTGCGTACATGTGCGTGTGCATGTTATTGTCTTAGTCCTCTCATCAAATGCCTGTCCGTTACTGAAGTTTTTAAGAATTATTCTACCGGTGTATCACGAGGCTGTAACCACCAATCCCAAGTATTTGGTCGGTTGTCGGTGCCTCACGCAGCAGTAACGTTCAGTCAACTGACCCAAATGGAGACAAACAACAGCACACGCGTGAGCCAGTCAAATGCAGTAAATTATTGACCAGAACCAACTATGTGGATTTTCATGACAGCAATTGATGCGTTCATCTGTCGGTTCTCTGCATTTTTTTAGTAGAAATATTAAAAACATGGGTATGACAGAGGTGCTCTTGCATTAGATTCTAGGGAGGGGGCATGGTAAAGAGCTAAGGTTAAGCTTAGGTTACAGTTAAAATGTTAGGTTTACTCTTGCGGTTAGGATAAGGGAATTACTCTCTTCTAGGAATAAGGCCACCTGAATCATGGGGGTACCTATCAGCGTGCCCTATACAACCAAACTTTATAGTGTTTGATGAAGATTTTGAAGGGCTAAATGAGGAGGAAAATGGCCCAATGGGTAACTTGTCCAGTTTCACACTACAGGGCCTGCCCATACCACCTCCTGCTGTCACAAGGAAATTTTACGCAGTTTCTTCTCCGACAAAAATATCACGTATTATTTCCTACATCACTGAAGACTATAAAAGAGGAAATAAGCACTGTAAAGTATTCTTAGTTAGGTTTCTGTAGTTGATGATCAAAATGTTGTTCATAGATTTGCAGAGCGGTTTTTGAGTGAGGACAGAAGTTGGATAGTATTACCAAACGATAACCTGTCATGACCATCTTAGATTTTCTTGTCTACCCCTGCAAACCCCGCCCTTCAGGTAACCCAAAAGGAGGAAATGAATTTGACTCAATATACGGGCTACAAGTGGCCATTCCGTCGACCCTCCTTAGCCAAACACTTGGCCATCGAAGATCTCTTTGCATGAATTACGTAGGAAATTGCACACTGTAACGAGGCTTTGTTCTATTGGTTCCGTATGTATTTACATATTCCAGGCCCGATTAACACTGTAATAACCTCTCATTGCAACAGTTGTTAGTTGAGATGTCCTAAAAAGGTATAGCATTCTCACCCAAAATGAGCTGACACAAAAATGATTCAAATGTTTTTGTTGCTGCATTATCAGCCCAAGAATGACTTTCGAACCTCTCTGCCTAAAGACTGACCACAACCTTCCTTAAAAATACGGCAATTTTTGCTACTATTACGCATAAGGTAGAAAATGTATAAATTATTCTTTTATTGGCAATAGATGTTAACCGCTTGGGTCGGGGTTGGTTTATAAGTGGCGATCTCACTTACGGATAGTGATCTCTGCTCTGTCGTACTCCAATTGAACAGTCTTGAAAACCTGATTAAGGTATAGGCATTAGCTAAAAGGCCTAAAGCTCACGCAGGCATGCATACGCAAGTGCCCACATGAGCGCTTGGTACATATAATAAACTAGCAGCTCATTCAATTATCCGACATAGTCGTTGGCATAGCTATCTAGGAATACCAAAAATATGACAGGAAGTAGACTATCTTCGATTCCGCTTCATCCACGTACAACTAATCAACATTTTATCGACGAGAAGGTGTCACCTCAAATTCAAGGTGTCTAGCTCGAATAAACTTTCAAAATAGCTCATGGTTCAGCTTCCGTTCTCCGATATTTGATCTCTGAAATAAAGAGATTGCTAGGAACTTGACGCAAGTTAAAAGTGTATTTTTTAGAATAAGTCAAACTGATCTGCAGAAAATTGGAAAGACTGTGAACTTCAGAAAGGACAGTGAGGGATTTTCGAAGGAGCTATGAGGACGATATGTAAATTCTTCGGTAACATTTTGCAGCATCTGTTGGGCTTTAGCTTGATTTTATGGGTTGAAGACGTAGGCCGGACACATATAAGGTTAAAATATAAAGTTATCATCAGCTACAATTCACCGAGACAAAAGTAACAGTAACATAGAATTCGTCAAAGTAAGGCATTTTCCCCCAAACATGGACCGCGGGCTATTTTAATAGTTCATGTCTCTAACATTCCTGCATAATCCTGTGTTGCATTCGTGTATCGGCTGTTAAGCATAAACTGAGAAATAAAAACTGGAATTGTCACATATTGGTATCCCAGATTTGCAAATTGCGAAAGCTATCTTTTCATTTAACTGGAAAGTGCATATTCTGCTGACATTTGTCAATATGTTTCCCTTCTTTCTGGGTCATTTATTAGGACTGTGGGAGCCAACATTTTGTAATATTGGACTTTCAGAAAAATTGGAATGAAAGACTGTGAAAGGATGTCCATATATCTCTTTAGTAGGAACACCCATTCATTACTCGTTACATACACGTTCTCCGGAAAAAATCTGTTTAGATCTCTTATCAGATTAGGGAAACGCAATCACTATGGTTACCGGGAGAGCAGCTTCGGTTGGGCGGTTTGAGGAAACCTCCGATAAACGCATATTCGCTGCACTTTTGATACTTCTAAGTGCGAAATGTTCACAGTCCCTTTACAGAAAAATATCCGATTTAATCAAAACTGTAGCATTCACAGAGACTCAGGTATACAGTTTTTGTAAAAACTTCAGACAGACATATATCAATGTGGTATAAACTATTTGTCTGTTAAGGGCATGAGCACTGGAACAAGCGCTTTAATAACCTCACTTTGTAGACTTTCACCGCTGCTGGGTGCCTGTGTGCCTGTGCAATTAATCGGCTCCTACGCTTATCGCAAGTCATTACATGTAGCGCGAGGAGGACCCACAGTTGAGTTGTTAACGGTTTTTGAGCAATTTGTCTTGCCGACATTGGTACTAGTAACAGCGGTCATTCGCACGTTCTCCGCGTGGCTAATTAATTTTGTCCATACAAAGTCTCAGTACCGAACATGGAGCAGGCAGGTCGTTGCGTTTGTTGATTGATTAAGGGCCGGAAAACCATGACTCGAACAGTTAGTAGCTCAAGAGATTGTAGTCTATAGCGAGAATTTCGTCTTCATCAAATTTGAATGTGTGGCCGCGTCCTGTAGAAGAAGCCGCGACTTGGGAGCTGGTGTCGTTCCTCCTCACTGGTGCTGCGTGTTCGGCCATTCGCGTTCGGAGTAGTATTTCCGTTTCTTCGACAAAGTTGCTTTGTCCACAACCGACTTAGACCTACTAAACAACCCCAGATGTTTTTTTGCCATGGCAGTTGGTTATTTGGCCTTATGATCTGGCGCCTTACGGTTGCCTCCCGTCTGTGTGCAACTCCAAAGCCAAGGGGTGTGAAAAGGCGGCTGATAGCTACTGAGCATTTCTTCACGTATGGGCAAGCTCGCCAAAATTTGGGGCAGGTCGAATTTGGTCTCACATCTCGTTTGCGCAGGCACTCTTTGATGTAGTTGCGCGGATAGCCATTAGCTCTAAGCACCCGTCGAAGATATTTTAATGCAGCAACCGTGTCTTCCGGGTCTATGTAGTGTGTCTCCACATGATGTGGCTCATTGGCTGGTTGCTGTTGTAACTCGTAACTGTTTGTCGCTTTCTTTAATACTTTGGTTTTTATGCCACTGCAACCTTTTCGACAGACGAGGACATGGAGCTAGGCCAGCTGGTTGTTCTGCTCCTCCTTTATCGTAAATCGTACGTCCGGAAAGGTGGTGTTGAGGTTCAGTTCAGCTCAGTTCAGTTTTATTAAGGAAAAAAATGGCGAAGCCTTTAAGCTCCCTATTGATTTCAATGACACTTTAAATTAAAAAAGGCTGACATATAATGGACGTTGGACAAAAGGTTATCTCCCCGTCACACTACAGGGCATCGGAAAAAATTATAAAATAATATTACTAAAAATAGGGAGAAGTTTATTATATAACATGAACATTGTGGATGGGAATTGGTTTCAGGAAATGTGTTAGGTTCTGATGTCATGGTGGTACTTATGACTGTACTGGTCAAACTTCCTTTTAAAAGTGTCAACAGATGATGTCCGCAGGCAAAGCATTCAAGGCCTTAATCACTCTGATGGAGAAGAAGAACCTGCTTGTATCCAGTCTTGCACCAGTCACACGTAATTTAATTGGATGCTCTTGCAATGTAGTGGTAGTGGTCAGCTCAAAGAAGTCGCCAGGTGCAAGGCAACAATCCTGAAGCCGCAGCATTCGAAAGGCTTGTATTAAGTCGCCGCGTAGCTGTCTATAGTCCAGAGGAAACAGATCAAGATTAGACAATCGTGTCTCGTAAGGCAGGCAGCTTTGACCTCGAACAAGCTTGGTTGCACGTCTTTGGACCTTCTCAAGGGTGTTGTGGTCTTTGACAGACCACGATCTCCAGGCTTGTATGGCGAATTCCAATTGTGGTCACAAAAACATCCTGAATACCTTATTAAAGCACTCTTTAGTCGAACTTTGCAAACGCTTGCTTAAATAGATACAAGCTTGGCATGGCGGATTTTGCTACTTTTGAGCAATGGAACGATGACTTCAGTGAGGGCGTGATCCATACTCCTAGATCTTCCTGAACCTCTACCTCTGGTAGCGGTGTGTCGTTCAGATAGTAAATTCTCTGGTGCCCAGAGCTGGTTCTGCCGAATTGCAGAATATTGCACTTGGTAGCATTGAATGGGAGGAGCTAGTTGTGCGACCATTCCTCGAGTCGATGCAAGTTCACCCGTAGATTTGCTTCATCAGCTTCGTTGTGGATGACCTTCCAAAGGTTTATATCGTCAGCAAACATGGTGGTGTCACAGGTCAAACCAATTACGCAGTCATCAATGTATATAAGGAATAGGATAGGGCCAAGGACGGAGCCCTGAGGAACCCCACTCTCAACCGCCACCTCCGCTGATTGTTAACCGCCAAGACGAACAATCTGAGCTCGCCGAATCAAAAAGTTTTCGAACCACTTCAAAAGCTTGCCCCTTACCCCAATACGGTTGAGTTTGTATAGGAGACGCTGGTGAGGCACGCTATCAAAGGCCTTCTTGAAGTCTATCTACACTACGTGCACCACATTTTCTTCATCGACCGCTCGGGTCCATCGTTCCAGACAGTAGAGAACATTGGTTAAACAGGACCTTGCTCTGCGGAATCCATGCTGTGCTTCAGAGAGAAGATGATGCCGCTCCAGAAACTGCATCAGTTCACGTTTAATAATTTGCTCCATAATCTTGAAACATATGGAGGTGAGACTTACCGGCTGCCACTTTTATGTATCGGGGAAATCCACGCGGTCTTCCAATCGGGTGGCAATCTGCCTGCAGCGAGGGAGGCTTGGAAGAGTAGACACATAGGTTCCGCCAACTCTAGGGCCAACTCATTTAACAACTTTTGCCGGTAGTACACCGGGACCTGGCAATTTGGTTTCGTCCAGCTTCAGTTGTTCTTGCATAACGATAGGTTCTGTTATGACCACTGAGTCAATTGTCGGGATCTCTTCCGTACTATAGCTAACAGTGGTTAGATTGACTTCTCTCGCAAACCGACTGAAAGAACTGAGATAGATACTCGGCCTTTTCCTCGTCCTTGCAAAGTTCGACGCCTTCATCCGTTTTTAACAAAGGAATGGGGTCTTTATTTCGAGTGCACTGCCTAATGTAGTTGTAGAAGAGCTTCGCGTTTTCTGCTGCACGGTTTGTCAAGTTACTCTCGGAACTTTGGTGGGCTTTATAAACCAGGCCTTTTACCCTGTTACTCTGCGTCTTGTTCTTCTTCAGTGATTCCATGGTCTTTTCCCTTAGATAAGTTTGTCTCAGCTTTCGCTTGCGGTTTACTTTACTCTTCAGTGTGGTCGTTAGCCACTAGGGCATTTCTGTGACCTTTTTTGGAATTAGGACAGTAGTTTGTGATAAGTCCCTGTAATACGGCTTTAAATTCCAAAAAATCCTCGAGAACACACCCGATGAATGTTTCATTCCAATCTAAACGGCGCGCATCAATTTTCCTTTGGGTGAAATCTCCACGCCATAGGTTGCGTTTGACTGTGTTGCTTCGATCGGGGAGAGGGAAGAGTGAGTATTGCCACTGTAGGACTACGTGATTACATTTAACTAGGGGGGGTAGACAGTTTACAACATCTACGCTGTCAGGCGCTTTTGTCAATTCAAGGTCCAACCAATTAGCTTGTTGCCCCTCGCGTATTCTGGTCGGAGACAGGACGTGCTGAGTTAGGAAGCGTTTGTGTATTGCTTCTAGGAGGCGGCGATCGAAGTTTAATTCCGAGCCTGGTGCCGAGCTCAGATTCCAATCGATATTCGGAGCGTTAAAGTCGCCCATAATCATGACTTCGGATCGACTATCAAACGATACTTAATCATCTATCAGACTACTGCCTGACTGCGGATCGTTTCTCGTGGTCGGTAGACCGTTAGGCTCTCAATTGTTTGGGACCCCGGCGTTCTAATGGAGAGCCAGATGGCTTCAGTTTCGAACGCGAGCTTTCCGTTTTTCTGACACGAGAAGGCCAAATCAGCACACTCCCACCATGAAGTCCTGGTCTATCCTTTCTGAATAACTGAAAACCAGGGATGGCAACTTCATGATCGTCCACCTTCGCGATCAGCCACGTTTCAATTATGGAGATGATATCTGGTGAAATTTGGGCACACATATATCTTAAGTTCATCGTATTTAGGGAGTAGGCTTTGGACATTGGTATACATACATTTTAGTTTATTTGTGTGTTGCAAGACGGCTATGTCGCCGCCTTCTTCATTTGCGGCAGCTGGACCGACATACGCACAGGATGTGTCTATATTCAAGAGGCTTTGCATATTTCCGCAATCGAAATTGATTTAGTGTAGATTTTTGCATTGGATTAGTTGCCCGATCGTGAGACTTTTGTCAGAAAGACGGGCGTTCTCCACAGAAGGGGTTTTTATACTCGAACAATCACTCTGTTCCTTATTACCAGTCCCTTCTCTCTCTGTTCTTTCAAGTTCTCAAACTCCGCTTTTAGCGCCCTTTATTTCATTCTCTCTTGTATGGAGTAGTCTGGTTGAAAAAAATACATCTGTGACCGGGGACTCCCCCTGCTGTTTGCTTGATTAGAAGGTCACTCTGAAGTTTGTTTTCCAAAATTACCATTAAAGGCCTTGATTTCTTTCTTCGAAATATAACGTCATCTTTAATATTCAGTCGGAAAAGTTTAAAAACCCTAATGTTTTCATTCTCTCTTATTATTTACTTTATCACTCCTGCAAGGCCATGATATCATCATTTATTCTACACCTGGGCTTTTCGTTGGTTGATTCACGAAGCCCATGGACGGTTATGCATTCTGACCTGTTCACAGCACCTATATTCAGGGGGTTCTGTTTAATAATTTTTCTGGCTGATGTTGGGGCTTCCCTAATACTGGCTTCACCGTCTTTGGCTTGGGGAGTCGTAAGGGGAGTAACTACCGCTGTGGGTCCACTTTGTGTCATCCTTTCGGTTGGCAACAGCTCCTCTATATTTGCTTCTGATGAAGCGCGTGTGGTCTGGAGACTATTTTCGTTAATCCTTATCTGCCGTGTTTCGTTTAGCTCGTGCATTGGTATATTTTGATCAATTTCATTTTGTACCTTCGATTGCTTTTCTGGTGAGTTTGACATCATCCCCTTCAGGTTTTCGGTACCCGTCCCTGTGGTCTAACCTGTCACCTTTTTCTTATTCTTCAGTGTTACTGGAGGCTCTGCATCACTACTCTTGACTGGTATCTTAGATACCACGTTGGAAATAGCTGGGGATTTGTTGTGTAGGTTGCCTCGTGCTCTACTCCGTGTTATCCTATGCGTTAATGCTGGCAATCGATCCTCTGAAACGAGGGTCTGTTGTATAAACTTCTTCATAATCCTGATTTCTTCCTCCATTTGATTTAACTTGAAGGCTAGAATTTGACAACCACCAAAATAGTTTTCCTTGTACTTTGGCCGTAACCAATTTATAAGGCTTTTAGAGCGCCCCTCAGAGCGTGCCACGATGGCACAGTCGGGTGTACTTTATATTCTAACACCTGATCCCGTTTGATGGTGACAAAGGTCTCATCCACACACCGAGCCCAGAATTGTGGTCAGTAGAGTCAGAAGACCAGTGACTCCGACGGTTGTCGGACCGCCTCAGCTATGAGACCTGAAATCGGTGAACACATTGTCATGCATTACACTTGCGCGTAGATTGTTCCGTCAAGCGGGAAGTACTTCTTAAGGCAGAACTTCGAGAGTTGGGGGAGTTGGGCGTGTTGGAGGCGATTGTCCGTTTCATCCTATTTGTCTCATAGGAGCATATATATTGTCAGGTCCCATCGGAATCGAATTAAAAAGGGAAGTAAAATCAAAGGATACCTTGATGTCACTTGGCAGGAGACTTATCCTTTTATGTTGCTTCACAAATTGTATTGAGGAACTTACTGTAATGTCTAAGTTAGTGTCCAGAAATTTGATCCATTGATGACGTCTCTTTCTTCATGACAATTTCCTGGAAGTCGCCTCTTCTCTTTTATTTTTAAAAGGTTCCCCTGTTAGATAAAAAGGTCCAGAGACATAAATGCGCTGTCGACATACTTTGTGATCGAGAAATATTTGCATTGTCTGTTTCAGTGTAGTACTCGTGAAATTAAGAAGAAATTTCGATCGGAATTTATCTCCAGTTTTACCGGAGTTTTAACATGAATGAGGGATAGGGGGCGCACCTCAGTCACAACGAAAAGAAGCAGTTCCTTTTGAAGTTCAGTATTCTTGGTAATAAGCATATGGTTTTGGCCAGTTTTTCTAACAATAACCGGATTATATTCAAACGCTGATTATTTCTGTTATATTTTACTACTTGAACTTCATTTTTCCAAGTCCTACCGCACATTTTTGTATTATTGCAAATCGTAAGCATACTTAGTTTTGCAAAATCAAATATAATTAGTCTGTAAACGATGGTTCACCATTCTTTGGCATCTTCATTTGTGTCATAAGGGTGCATTGAAATTTCCAACCTTCTAACGTATTTACATTCAAAATTACTAGAAATGTGACTAGAGATGTGACTGATACCTTCTGGATATCATTTACTTTGCAATTTACGGGTGGTTCCGCATATTTTAAAAGTCTTCTTGTAAAATTGAGCCTGGTACCCCCGACAACATTCACTGTGACTAACTTAGTCCTTGTTTAGTGCCCATAAAATTGCTTTTGAGAATGCCCATCAGTTAACCACAATAATAAATTAGAAAACACTGAACCTGCTCATTATCGGTTCTGAGAATTGTGAGTAGTTCTGTAGAGATTTGGGTGCAGATATAAACGTTAACCACCACGCTTGCTTTGGCGTAATGTTCTCATGTATGCTACCCTCTTTTTCTTGGTGGAGTATGACATCATTTTATCGAGAAGATATATGACAAAGTAATTTCACCATAAGTTGCATTGTTCCTCTCTCCTGATAATACACTCGTTCAGTGAGATGTTAAAAAGTTGCGTATTATCAAAATATTCCATTGAATGGAATAGCGGCACGATTTCTGTAAGCCAGTCATATGCGATGGCACCTAGAGTATCTTCCCCGCCAAGTTAATGTTGCTCTAGTATTCCAACATGACCGCAGAAGATTTTTTCCCACAGCCCTGCCAGTTCGACCGTCGATTTCGAAAAGGTCCAACGTATGCTCTACACCAGATGGTGCAGGGACGGTGACTTGCACGTGAATTAGTTTTAAGTGATTATAGCCTTGCGCTGCAGCTACCGCACTCTCTCCTCCTCCCCCAGCTGAGCCTGGTGTCAAGACAGAGTCAAGAAGACCGGAGATGGGAGAGGGTGCGGGTGGCTGGCGTGGCCGGAGCCATCCCGGGGGGTACCATCACACCTGGATCGGATCCCACGGAGTGGGAGTGCCATAAAGGCCACATTAAGAAGGAGCCATTGCAGCCTGACTCTCAGACCACCAGTCAGCCACTACACACAAATCACACATTAGGGTGACCACGCGGTTCGAGTTATCCCGTCAGTTGGCAACCTTCCAAGCCACGGCTTTTAGCGCACCATGATAGTTTCAAGCGCGTCAGATTGTTTATAGTGAGGAATATGCACTGAGCTGTCGACCTCACTCTCTCCCCCAGTCCATGGGCAGCCACTCGACAAACACATCACATACACTGGGCCGACGGCGTGGTCTGGTGTAAGCGTCAGATTGGCAACCTTCCAAACCACGGTTTCTAGGAAACCGTGATTTTATCAGGTACATTATGATGATTGTGAGGGTGTTATCTATGTATTATTGTAGATGGTGTGCGCTAATGTGGCTTAGCCTCCGGTAGTTTACCACAGTTTATCGTGGAAGCGCATGTGACCGAATAGGCCAATGCGATGTATGAATGCGCGAGGACAGTGAGGGCAGTGGAGGCGGGCGCGACGACTGTATGTCGTAGCCCCAGGCGCTGGTTCACCAGCCTCCATGCGATGGATTCGCAGGTGACCGATCAGGCTGATGCGTGAGGTGAAATTGCGGGCGCACTGTGGACAGGAGAAATCGGTAGAGGCTGGGGGGATGTCATTCATGGTAGTGGGGGTGGCGGTAAGAATGGCAGGAGCGGAGGGTGTGCATGGTGTATCGGTGTTGTCGGCATTGCGGTGAATTTCGCTGTCATGGATGCGCATGTGACCGAATAGGCCCATGCGATGCGTGAATGCACACGGACAGTGAGGGCAGTGGAGGCGGCGATCTCTGTTTTGTTTTTGTGCTCCAAGCACTGGTTTACCAATCTCTGTACGATTGATTCGCAAGTGACCAACCAGGCCGATGCGTGAGATGAATTCGTGGTCGCATTTAGGACAGTTTAGGAAAGAGTCCCCATCGCGCATGGTGGTGGTGGTAGTGAAGGCGAAGGTGGTGTTGGTTGCGTTGGTAGGGGTAACAGGCGCTGGGTATTGCGATGTGGTCTCTATGATGGTGAGAGTAATAAAATTGATGCCAGGAGTGAGGGTGAAGGAGGGTTGGCAGAATTTG
The DNA here is from genome assembly GCA_017591395.1 of Schistocephalus solidus. NCBI lineage: Eukaryota > Metazoa > Platyhelminthes > Cestoda > Diphyllobothriidea > Diphyllobothriidae > Schistocephalus > Schistocephalus solidus. Next base: position 442,163 of record WEDG01001547.1, read on the forward strand.
ACGTAGAAGTTTGAATTTTCAGATTGTTGGTGCTTGCGTCCGAAGATGTGCAACCAGGCCCATTCGCGCGCGGAAGATGCGTTGACAGCGCGGGCATATTGGCAGGGTTTGGGCATCGACGGTGTTGGTCTGGGGCGCTGGTGACTTTTTTGCCGCTCTTTTGGCCTTGGCGGCGGTGATCCGGTTGGCCTCATAGATTGCTGAACCAGTCTTCACTGATCTTCTCCATGCCAGTCTATCCTGGGCGAGGTCCTTCCAGGTCACCGTGTTGATTTGCAGTTGCTTTAGTGATTTCTTCAAAGTGTCCTTGTAGCGTCGTTTTTGACCTTCCTGTCGGCGAGCGCCCGAAGCGACATCTCCATAGAAAAGTCATTTGGGTAGTCGCTCGTCATCCATTTTTACCAGGTGGCCGCTCCATCGCAGTTGCACTTGCCTCAGCATGGCAGGGATGCTGAGGATTCCGGTCCGCTCTGGGACTTCCGTTTCTGGGATCCTGTCTTGCCATCTCAGCTTCAGTATTCTGCGGAGGCAGCTGAGATGAAAGTGATTCAGCTTCGTGGCTTGGTTCGAGTAGACGGTCCAGGGCTCCACTCCGTCAAGGAGTGTCATCAAGATGACGGCCTTGTACATCTTCATTTTGGTGTTCAGGTGAATACTGTGGCGATTCCACACGGAGGCCTGCAGCCGGCCGAAGGCCTGACCAGATTGGAGCTCCATTGGGCAACCTCGTCATCGATTCTCGTGTTGTTTGACAACTTGATTCCTAGATAAGAGAAAGTTTCTACGTTTTTGAGTTGAGCACCGTTGACATTGATTCGGGGAGCATTGTATTCCACACTGGGTGGCGGCTGGTGCATGACAACCGTTTTGGCTGTACTGAATGTTAATCCAAAATCGGCGCAGCCTGCGGCGAAGAGGTCCATACTCCTTTGCATGTAATCCTCCGTCATGGTGTTAAGGGCGCAGTCGTCCGCGAAGAGCAAGTCATGGACTGTAGTCTTAGACACATGCGTTGAAGCCTGCATACGCCAACCGTTGAGAAGGTGTCCGTCAGTTCTATAGGCGATGCGGATCCCAGGCTGTTCATTACGGTAGGCGCCAATCAGCATAGCCAAGAACATGAGACTGAACAGGGTGTGAGCCAATACGCAACCCTGCTTCACTCCGTTGGTCACTGCGAATGCTTCGGATACCGTCCCGTTGTCAGGGACGCGCGCCGTCATCCTATCATGAAGCTGACGCACCATGTGCGTGAACCGCTCAGGACAGCCGAATTTCAGTATGATATTTCCTCATTCATCGTGATTAACCGCGTTGAAGGCTTTCGTTAGATCCACGAAGGTAGTGTAGAGGTGAGATCGCATCTCCTGGCAATTCTCTTGTAGCTGGCGGTTGGCGAAGATCAGTAGGTTGTTCCGTGGTGTCATCGGACGCCACATGGGCTTTCCTGGAGCAAGCCCTGCTCCAGGTGACCGTTCAGACGATTGAGAAGGATACGGGTGAAGATCTTCCGGGCGATGTTGAGCAACGAGATGTCTCTGTGATTATCACAGTTGCCCGTTACCCTTCCGTTTGGAGATATGAACGGTGGTCGCGTCTTTGAAATCCTGAGGAACTTGTCCTTGGCGCCACATCTCCTGGAAGAGTGTTGTGAGTTCTGTCCTCATTCGGGGCCCACCGTTCTTGTAGACATCCGGTGGGATCGTGTCCGATCCCGGTGCTTTAACGCTGGAAATCTGCTGCACGGCCGGGATGGTTTCTGGTGTTCCGCACACGTTCACAGAAGAAGGAGGCCTTTATCGTTATAGCTACCGAGATAGTGGGGACCCAGCACTCCCTGCCAGGCAGCGTGGTCCGTCCCAATGCGGGCGCTGAAGGCACCAAGGACAATTTACTTGTCCACCTTCGACACAGTCGCCAGCATGGCTTGCAGGTCCTTGTAGAATTTGTCCTTCACCGTCTCAGAGCTCTTCATTGGGGAATCGTAGGCACTGATGATGGTGACGAACTGGTCTCCCCAAAGAGGCAGGCGGAAGCTCATCAGGCGATCATTGATACCCTTTGGCAGACAGGGCAGACGTCCCAGGATGTCATTCCGGATGGCAAAGGCAACACCCGCGTCGCATTGCTCTGTCTTTGGCCGGCCGCTCCAGAAGAAGGTGCAGCTGGCACCCACCTTTTCCAGCTGACCCTGCTCAGAGAATCGGGTCTCGCTGAGAGCAGCAATGTCCACCTTGTAGCGCGCCAGTTCTCGAGCAACTATCACCGTCCTACGTTCCGGCCGGTTGCTCCTAGGATTGTCTAAAAGAGAACGAACATTCCAGGCTGCTAGTGTGAGTGGACTTACCCGAGTAGTCCCGAGGGCATGACCCGGGTGATGGGGACGTGGCTATTGTTGTTTGTTTGAGTTTTATGACCGCGTATTTTGCGAGCTGAGCCGAGGCCGGTTGCAGAACACGTGATAACCAGCATTTGTTTAGGGCATCTTTTTTAGCCCCTTCCCCCGCGAGGAGGCATGCAGTGCTGTTCCTAAATAGGGCTGCTCGGACATCCCTGACGGCTTCCGAACTCCACCATGGGTCACGGTATTGTTTTAATGGAAAAACGACCCGAGTTAGCTTGGGCCACCTACGGGGTTGCTGTAGCGCCCACCGTAGGACTTTTTGATAGGGGTGAGTTGGGAAGTTCGGGAGTCAGACATACCGGGTATGGAGGCACACGCAGCATCAGGGACCCTCACCTGGTTTAGCCCGCCGGTCGTTACGGTTGCCTGGGGTGTGGCCGCTGGGAAGAACCCAACTTCAAGGAGCCACAGGTGAGAGTTGGGTACCAGTTAGAGGTGGTCACAGGAGCATTCACCACCTGTACGAGACAAATGGAGCGACCAAATGCTATCTGTGTGGTGCTTCTCCCAAATAGCACCACTACACCCCTCCTACAGCCCTTCACGCCCCATCAATAACAACGGTAGCAGATATGAGTAGGTGCCTGTTTCCAAAGTGTTTTTTATAGCGGTGTACAACTTAACTATTCAGGAGGTCTACTTCTTATAAGAACCCAATACTTCTGCGACCGTGTACTACCACCCATTCCCTTAAAACACATTTTCAGTTTCTCCGATGCCCTATAACGAAGCAGTATGCTAATATGTTGGAAAGCAAAATGAATTCCGGCTAAGGATGTAGTATTTTCTCCTATTTCCCCGCCGTGTACGTTTTGATATAATCTTATTATGATACTTCAGATCGGGTGTTTAAATTCACCTGATCAGTTTAGTCGGAATGCATTAAAATATAAGCTCTATGGAATTCCCTACAAGACTTCAGCTATCTTGCAGTGATGAAAAAAATTTATTCCTTACACTTTTCTTCTCCAAACGCTACATCGTTGTAAAAAAAACCGGCGTTTTCGCTGTTGCTTTTTGTGCGCATCCTGTTTTCCGCCGATCATCCACATCTGAACGGCTCAATTTCCTCCTCTCAGCGACAGAGAGTTAACCCTTAAAATCTTTTGGTTTAAAGATGTTATGACAATACGCTCAGGGCACTTAAAATACAAATATATGTTTTTGCATTATTTTAATGCCAAGTTTTTGCTTAATAAGGTGCCTTCGGTTAAGGCACTAGTACGTTAAACTTAGACATGAGCAACCCAGCTTGTTAATAGACCCTGACCTATCTCATCCTGGCCACACTCAAATTCAAATTGGAAGACGCTTGAATGAATTTATTTTAGCATCGATGTAATAGGGAACCCGAACTCCCTGTTTAAAACGTGTGTTAACGAGATCACAGTGTTTGATGATGGTCTAGATGTTTGGTTTGTGAACCCGATTGCAACCAATGGCAATGGAGAGTGAAACCAAACGCGAGGAAGAATATATGCGTGTGGAAATGAATCTTATCATATCTCTGGGATGCAACCCCGTATGGACGTATGATGGATGAAATGTTATAGTAATCGCTTTAAGTCGCGTGCATTTAAAGTACCGATGATGTGTTCTCGAGGCCATAAAAACGGCATTTCGACAAGGCTGAAGGAAGCAAAAATTGAAGCCATCTTTGTCCTGTAAATATGGGAAGGGAGAAATTGACTGATAGCGTTAACTCTAGGGGAGGTATACTTTAGGACAAATAGGAGAACGTGTTTAGCCGAAGGGTAACATGGGGAAATTACTAAGGATGAGCTACAATTGTTGCAATGTTTGTAATTTGAGGAGGATTTATACTATTCTTAATACCGAAAAAAGATACTGAGCAGCTTTTGATCTCCTAATCAACAATTAGTTAAACAAGTAAACAAACTGATTTATTTGGCACGCATAAGAGTACTTCAATAAAAATAAAAATAACTTACATCTTCAAGGGAATTAAAGAATGAGTAAGCATACACTGCACAGTATTCCTTTTACATTTATAAAATAGGCAGTTTGATTTGAAAAATGGTTAACGAACAGTAAAAAAATCATCAAAATGTAATTGAAAGACAAAATGAATTAAATTTGATTAGTATTTAAGGAAAACAAACTACCACTCATGGGAAGGAAAATATGCGTGTGGTAGGGGGCCAAAGTTCACGCCAGCATGTGTAGGCGAAGGTAACGTTCCTTGTCAAGGTAGAAATCCTAAAGCGGATAAGGTCATTCGCTGCAGGTGGGATTATAATATTTTTGGATCGCAGCAGTTAAGTTGACCTAGCTAATATCTATTTTGGTAAAATGATTTTTCACCTTTTCTAGTAAGATTATTGAGATATTTCAAAGTTTAGAAAGGATAACAGCGCAGTATAGTCTTCATTATATTTGAGGGGGTAGAAATTATAAGAATGGTCGTTAAAGTGCTGGGGTGGCTTTGAGAGTATTGGCATAAAAAAGTGAAGTAGATCCGGTATTTGTTATCACTCAAACTCTTCCCCCTCAGAATTTTGTAATCGTATTGTAGTGGGATATGACGTCAAGGGTAGCAATCACAGTTGGATGGATCACCTTGATAGCTCTCTGGTTGAGTAAACATCCCACCAAACACGCATCTATGGATAAAATAAGAAATAGCGAGATACTGTTTAGCGATCCATTTAGAGTGGAATGTTCAGTTCAGTTTTATTAAGGGATAGATAGGAGGTTGCCTTTAAACTCCTGTGGTTATAAAGTGCCTAAGAAAAAGCAACAACATATAAGGAAGATTTAAAAAGAGGTCACATACGAAAGTGCATGCAAAAACAAGCAGCTCTTGGCTAGTTGAAAATAGTAAATATATACAACTAAGCACATATTAACTAGCAGTTTATTTACGCGTAATTCTGAAGCTTGGCATGCAGCTGGTGAGTGAGAAGATAGATGCGTGTAGAGTTTGCACTGAAATTAATTCACACAGGATGTGATGACAATACCCATGGGTTGAGCGTTCGATGCAAAAACCACTCTAGTACTGTGTGTAGTTTGGTTCCGTTCCATGCAGTAAAAGAAAAAGGATTACGGCATGGACGCCGGCATCAAATGAAATTAGACTTAGAGCCATACAGTACACTGCTTTTTAAAGTTACGTTGTCAAAGGGTCCGCTTTTTGCTGTAGCGTAGTTCTTTCAAGCCGATATTTGAATATATCCACAAATTGAGACATTGCAGTTGCCTCGACAGGTTATTCAACTTCTACACCACATTTTTGGAAAAAAATGTTTTCTCTCATTCAATCTTTCTTTGAGCATACATCAGCTGAAGGGATGACCCCAGTGGTTGGTTGTAATGCCGTTTTGGAAGAAATTATTACACAGGAGGGCGCAGTCTAAGCAATGTGCGAAATTAAACGTTTGTATCAAGTCTCCGCGCCACTGCCTTTAATTCAAGGATAGAGATTTAGGTTAATAAAATGGATCTCGTACAGCAGTGCATCTCGTCCTCTTGCAAATTTTGTGGTTCGTCTCCGAAACCTATCGCATAGGTTGTAATCCTGCTGCATCTGGGGTCTCCAGGCCCAGATAGCGACTTCAAGGTGCAGCATTAGAGATGTGTTGAAGACTTTTAGAAAATCAACCTTCGTCGAAAAATATTTGTCTGCTGGCTGGTGTACAGCATTGAATTTGCTGCCTTAGCCGCCTTACGACCTTGTGTAAATGGTTTTAGGTTGCCTGTCATCCAAACGCGGAGACCTTCCTGTGTTTTTGCTTCTCCGAGTGGAATTCCATTTAGATAGCAGGGCCGCGTATCGGGGCATTGATTTAAATTGACCAGAAGCAGCAGGGTGAATTTCTTCGAGTTAAAGGACAGCAGCCATTTGCAGAATGACTCATCAAATTGAAGAAGATTTTCTTCGGAGTTAGTTTTGTGGATGACTTTCCAGATTTTAATATCGTCCACAACCAAAGCGAAATCCCAGTCTAATTCTTGTACACACTCATTAATGAGCAAGAGAACCAGGTTCGTTCCCAGCACTCTCTCCACCCACTATGACTGCGCACCTTGATTGCTGTTCCGCTATGCAAACTACCTTGGAACGACCAACAAGGAAATTTTCGACTCATGTAAGAAGTATACTTTTGATACCTATCACCATCCATTTGTGCACGAGAAGCTATTGTGGCACGCAATCGAAGGCAACATGCAGTGTCATTTACATTGAGTGTTCTTGTCTAACTTTGCTAGTTCGTAACACACGATCTGTCTCTCGTTATCAATGCTGTGGTAACGAAAGCTCAAGCAAACACCAGTGGGTAGTGGAGCGCTGTCGTCAACGTCGTGTAAGGTAGATAGCTAGATGTTTTATTTTAGTACTCGGAAGTGCACTGTCATTGGAAAAAGTAAATTGATGCGCAATTGCGTACAGTTAAGTTATGGATATTAGGTCAGTTTCTTGGCAATGACAAATGACACAAATCTTTGTGGTCGACTAAGTAAATAAAAAGAGTATACAGTTAAAAATACTCCATGGGATTATTTTGCAAAAGGTATATGTTGAATGCTGCTTGTGGACTGTTTAAGAGATAAAACTCGGTTGTAAGAGAAAAACATGTGCGTGAGGTATGACCGACAAGCTAATGATAGTGTATGAGGGTTTGAAACGCTCCTTATCGTGAGACAAATCATATAGCGACAGTGGCTAATTTTCAACACCATAGATGTGATCACAATGGATATCGATAAGCTGTAATTAAAACCGTGAAGGATGCTAGACAGAGAAAACCTTGGTGGGTATCATCCGTAAGCTTCGGATCGAAAGACGAAAGGATCGCAGAGGTAGCAAATGTCATAGTCGAAGTACCAGAGATGCAACCATGATACTCTCATTGCTGATTGCTGAGACCACTGTTAGAGGAACCCGACACGATCGTCAACAGGCAGTATAGAAACGAAAACGGGAAGAAGGTTCAGGTCGAAAGAACCATCATCTTAAGAAGCGGCAGCTGCGATGGCGAACGAGGTTGTAGCAATTTAAAAAAGGTCAAAAAGAGGAGAACCGTGAAGACTGAGGAAACCATTGGGCTCATCATTATTTTCTTATAAATGGGATACGAACAACGGCTGTGATGATCGTGTTTTTTAAAAAATGTGCAAAGAAAAACAAATCTGATTCGCGATGGGATATGAAGCAGCGTGGTAGGTTGCTTCTAATTGTAGTACGAAAGGATAATGGGAGATCTGGTAATTGAGTACGAAGAAGTCAAAAAAGTGTGCTCAGGGGTGCTATTTCGCATGAGAATCGACGATGAATCTGAGGCCTGCACATCTCAGTATAAAAATCAGCATTTAGATCATGGTTATCGGCAAACAAATCAGAGGTGGCAAAAACGGCCCAATTGTTTAACGATCAATTTACTGATTGATGGGTTTTTACAAAATCTAATTCCGTTGGAAGACAATGCATGAAAGATATAATTTAAAGATGGTTTTCTAAATTTCCAGTTGTCCTTTCTCGTAGTCATGGAGAAAGCTGCTCGGTTAGGGCGATGAAAATAAAAGGTAAATAGAAATAGTTTTGAGACAGACGTGCAGAATTCGTTGAAAGACAGGCAAGTTATTTGATAACCTTATATACTTTGGCAGGTTATTCCAAAGCATGGACTTTCTGGAATCAATGAACATAATGCCTTTAAAAGTGGACGATATAGGAGAAGGTAGAATCAGTGAAGAGCTACGTACTTATTATGGTCGACTAACTGGTGAAAGCACTGAAATTTGGAGGATAATTAACCTTTTATTAAGGTGTGGTAATTGAAGATATTGATGAAACGTGACACGTGCTACGAAACGAAAGAGTGACCGAGGTAAATAGAGTGGGCAATGACGTCAAAGATAGGAAAGAAGGGTCACCGGTCATCTTCACCGACAAAACGAGCACACCATACCTATCTGGTATCCGCGCAAAAAAGGGCTCAATACATTCAAGGGAATTTTTTAAGTTTTGGTTCATTGCGTTTTTCCAAAGATCATTTTTGGAAGTCTATGGCTAATTTCGATGTCTTTTAAACAAAACCAGTCCGTCAGTGATTTCGCTCGCGCGACGTTCGAAGCCTAAGTAAGTTACGCTGCATCAATCAGCTCATTAAGACTCATTCTATCTACAATTCGTAGCTGCACCACTTTTTTACAAATGTTTGGCAGTGTAGCAAAAGTTATATGTGCTAACACATTCACAAATTTCTTTCACGCTACGTATTGAGCACGGCATCTCGCTCTCCGATAAGGGAACATTCCAAGAGGAGTAGACTGTGTCGTACAACTGACAGAACTTTTAAGGATACTACGGACGCCAAAGTTGAAATTTACCATGGAATCCTGCTCACAGCAATGAAAAATGATTAATTTGACGAAATTAAATTGCTTTTTTGCATGAATCCCCCCAGCGTTCATTATAATTTGTGGGTCGAATGTCAATGTATAAATGTCTGTGATTCTGACGTCAATTATGTTTCTGAATCACTTGGTTAAAGGTGATATTCAATGATGGTCTCACTTATTCTGAGCATAGGCAGGTAGCTCAGGTGTAAAGGGACGACAAAACAAGTCTTCTGAAGTAAGTTATTATGTCATATGACAGAGAGGAGTATACTGAGTACTGAGTACTGAGGCGATCCTATCCAAAAAAACTAACCTACGCCACTCACAGAAAGAGGTTTTTTTCAACCGGACTACTCCCCTGCGGAAAGGCTGAAACGCCGGGAACTTGTCTTGGAACTACAATCAAGACTGAAGGCTGGCGAACACAATCTGGCTATTTTCAAGGGGAAGGTAGTTCAAAAGAATACAAATTTTCCATTGAACCAACCGATTGTTCTGAGAAAAATGGCAGCCACCTCACTAACGCCAAAACCATCAGGGAACCAATTGCCCAAAGAGATGTCAGAACTGATTCCGTAACGCCCAGCGTTCTCACTAAGAAACCAGAGTTACCGAAAATCATCAAGAAACGGAAAAAACATACGACCTTGACGTAGAGGAGACGCAGTTGGGCCCATAAAATTGACAAATGCAACAGGAAATTTGGTTGGCGCAAAATTGAAGTGCTTGTATACAAATGCGCAAAGCCTTTTATCAAAACTTGATGAGTTAAACATTTGCCTTGCCGAAGTATCTCCGGATGTGATATCAGTAACCGAAACCTGGCTGTCGGGCAGTATTCGAGATAGCGAAATAACATTGTCTGGGTACCAAATATATCGGAGGGACAGAGAAAACCGACAGGGTGGTGGAATAATTGTGTATGTGAAAGACGTGCTAATAGTGTCTGACAAGATGAGCAAGTTTGCGTGTAGCACGGAAGCCACATGGTTGAACCTCAAGGCTCTTGGCTCTCCATGTCTAGATGTCCTCATTGTCTATCGGCCACCTAGGAAAGACCGAGTTGCGGACACCCACTTGTTGGAACAATTAGAAAATTTCTCCAGTAGACCTAATGTAATGATTATGGGTGACTTCAACGCACCAGGAATTAACTGGAGCACTGTTCAATCATCATGCCCGAAATCGACTTTTGATTTTGTTTTTCTTCAAAAGACCTTGAATGCACTCCTCACACAGCATGTCCTGTTCCCCACCAGAACACGTGAAGGACAAAGGGCTAACCGTCTCGACCTGGTTTTCACGAAAACATCAGGCAGCATTGACGAGATTATTTCAATGCCTCCGCTCGGTCGTAGTGATCATGTGGTGCTTATATGGGACTACTCCTTATTCTCCATTGCGCCTGCTATAGAGGAAAAACGGCGTAACGTTTGGCGAGGAAACTTTCATCAGATGCGAGCAGATTTAACACACATCAACTGGACCTCAATGTTTTCGAGCACCGTAAACGAAGATTGGGAGTCCTTCCGAAATGTTCTTCTGCAACTTATTGACAACCACTGCCCGCTAACGAGTGTCCATCACAGCAAGCGTCCTGGGTGGCTAGACAGCAACTTAAAAAAAGGGAAATAAACAGGAAGCACAAGTTGTGGAGAAAAATATTGCGAGTCTAATCAAGTCGCCTATTTTAACAAGTATAAAGCACAGAGAAACAAAAATGAGAAGCCTTATTCTTAAAACGCGAAGAGAATTTGAGAAGACTTTGCTGCAAAAGGCAACGCAGAATCCAAAGTTAGTCTACAGTTACCTCCGTAGATGTACAAGAAATAAACATCAAATACCGCTGATTAAGACTGCCATGGGCGTCTTAATTTCTGAAAACAGAAAAAAAGCCGAGTACTTTTTCACAGTTCTACCGCTCAGTCTTCACAAACGAGGCAAGGTTCCTTCGTCCCTCAGTTGATAACCCGCCGACTGCAAGCATTAGCCACATACTATTCTCAGAATTTCTGATCCAAAAAGGAATTAAAAAGAACTAAAAGAGTCGAAATCCCCAGGACCAGACGAGCTTCCACCCAAGCTTCTGAAAGAACTCGCCAATGAACTTTTCCGCACCTTTGTCAGTGCTCTTTCAAAAAGTCCTTTGACTCCGGAACACTTCCTTTCGATTGGAAGCTGGCACATATAACTCCCCCTTGTACAAAAAGCGGTAGCCGGGCGTCAGTGACAAAACTACAGGCCCATAAGCTTAACATGCATCCTTGGCAAGATTATGGAAAAGGATCATCAAGAGCGAATTGGTGAAATTCCTAGAGACTCATAATTTGTTATCAAGCTGTCAACACGGGTTCAGAAAAGGAAGATCATGCACAACGAATTTGCTGTATTCGCTCCAGAGGTGGACCCAAGCACTTGAAGATAGACACGCGGTTCACATTGCCTTCATTGACTTTTCAAAAGGCCTTCGATACTGTGCAGCACGAGAGACTGCTGTACAAGCTAGAAAGAATTGGAATCAGAGGTAACCTCCTCAAGTGGATCGAAAAACTTCCTCGTGGGTCGGCGCCAGGTTGTGTGCATCGGCCAAGAGAGGTCAAGTTCTGCTGCGGTCGAGAGTGGGGTTCCTCAGGGTTCAGTACTAGGGCCAATACTGTTTTTAATATACGTGAACGATTGTGTCAGGAATCTCGACTGTGAAGCAGCAATGTTTGCCGACGACATTAAAATCTGGAATGTAAGCCAGAGCCTTGCTGACGAAGATAAACTGCAGATCAACCTAACTCGGTTGGAGGAGTGGTCGAATTATTGGCTTTTGCGGTTCAACGTCGATAAGTGTACAATACTTCGCTTAGGCAACCCGTCTGGATCTGCCGAAAGTAGAAGTTACTTTCTCAACGGTGAAGCCTTAAAAGACGTGGAAACCCAAAAGGACCTTGGTGTGCTGACGACCACCACCTTAAAACCATCGTCTCACTGCTTGAAAGTGGTGAAGAGGGCAATTTCAGTGTTGCATGCCATCAGACGAGTCTTTTTGGATTTCGATGAAGAGCTTTTCGCTAAGACCTTTGGAACATTCATTAGGCTGCATTTGGAATATGCTATGCACGCCTGGAAACCCTGGACAGTTCAAGATCAGAACTTCCTCGAAAGAGTACAGAGGAAAGCCACCAAAATGGTTAGAAGTCAAAGCTCCTTGCCATATCCAACCCGCCTAATGAATCTTAATCTGTTCCCTTTGAGTTATAGGCAAATGCGTGGTGATCTCCTGCAGACATTCCGCATTGTGAAGGGATTGGATTGTTGCCTGGAATTCTCGGACTTCTTTGAATTTGCCGCCACGACCCATCTCCGAGGTCACCCATTGAAACTGCGTGTCCAGCAGGCGAGACTGGATGTGCGCAAGTTCTCCTTCTCTGTCAGAGTATTTAAACCATGGAATGCCCTCCCTGAAGACGTTGTGATGTCACCATCGCTGGAAAGCTTTAAAAGGAACCTTGACAGTTTTATGTTCCGCCACGAGCCTGAGCGATGAGGAATTTTATCTTAACCCTCGAGAGTCGTGCACCACTTGTCATATTTTATGACCGCCTTTTGTACCTTTGCAACCCACACAGTTTCTCTGTATACCGCATCTAATTTTACGTTACAAATAGGGTACTCAAAGGCCCATGCCTATTTCCCTCAATAAATTGAATTTGAATTGAATCGAATGAGGAAAATCCTGTGGTCATTACTAAGTGACTTTGAGAGGGAATCAATTCCAAACGGAAGGCCAACAAAAAAATTGGAGCTTCCGATTTTTGCAGAGACACAATGAAGCATAATCTGTGCTGATACTTGCATAACATGGTGTAAAATGGTACGTCATATGACGAGTATGAGGTAAAGATTACTGTGAAATAATAATTTATCCTTGCTGGTGTTTCCTACTCTTTTAAAATGGAATACATGAAACCGATTAAAAGAAATGAATTGGCTGATTGTAATAATTTAGTGATAAGAAATTCAGACCCTACCATCCTACCTCGTCCGAAGAGATAACTCAGAAGACCCACAGTTCCTCATATTAATTATTGGTTTTGGTGGCAACTGAGTTGCAGTGGCATTATATATTTAAATTGAGGTGTCAACCGATCATATTAGCTCAGAAAATTGTCAGAAAGTATGTTTTTCTCAGTTATTTTTTTATTGTTTATTGCATATTTTAAGGTTTACGGGCATAACCCTTGTTGACCCTATTTATGTACAAATCGAAATTATAAGTGGAAGTATCTCCAGAAAAAAAATAAAAAATAAAATATTTTACATCACATATGCAGTGGTACGATACATATTAATTGAAATCCAGAAGGAAAGCTAATGAGTATTTGAAGATAGTCCTGCGGTGAGAGGCGTCGGTTACGGAAAATTCAGCAGTCTAACTGCCGTTTGAACAGCCATTGATCTTGCTTAATTAAGCCTATTTGTTTTGTGAACCACTATATCTCTGTGCGAATTTTCGTGAATTATCAAGAGTTAGTGTGGTTCCCTTATAAAAACCTCCCCCACAATCGCATATTTCAATCTCTACCAGTATCATATTGACTTTCAACAGGTCAATTTCCACCTTTATATTTTCGAATTCATTCCATAGTCTAACAGTTAATCAGATCATCGGGGCATTTCTTAGCTGTCAGCTGTCCCCATTAACCATCCTTTCGAAAAATTTATTGAATAATCTTAGGCTTAGGTGGAGCTTTTATATTTCAACTGAATCTGATAGAAAAACACGAAGTTATCGAGGATTAACTGGTTTTCAGTCAAAACTTGTGTCCCTACCGTGTATAATTCAGTATCAGTATCAGTATATTTGAGGGAGATGTAGGTGAGTCACCTTTGAATTCCCTATTTGTACATGCGAGTTGTGGTATCAAAAAAATAGTATCTCGATATGTTGGCGAGGCAAACATAGTGGAACATAGTTTAAAAAGAGCAGACAGTGAAAAAAACTCCCGGTGATATTTAGGAGAAAATAACTGTCGCCCTTGGGAGGGGGTCCAACGGGGGGCATTTCGGAGGTCACATGAATCAGCCAGATTCTCCCTTGCTGATTGCAGAGTCCGTTGAGGGATTTCAAAGGCGGAAATATATATCCAGATCATCCTCGGTCCATTGCGGTTCGAACCAAGGGAGAACCGCAATTACTCAAAGTAATCCTCTAATTCCGAAAAATCCGATAGCCTTTTCTCAGAAATACTGCTGGATCCTTTATCATTGTAGCCAGTTTAAGGTATCATTTGTGAGTGGTGCTCATGTCCGTTGAATTTATGATATTAAATTTACAGTCCTACAGATTGTCATGAAAGTGCACTCTAATATTTGAGAGCTGGAATTGTGTGAGATAATAGACATAATGGGCAAGAAGTTCAGAGCTAATTTATAACCTGATAGGCCGAGATTCGGCTGTCGTACCCTATATGCTTTGTCTGAAGATAAGCTCCAGCTATGGGAAATGCTGCCGGCAGTTCGAAGCGGCGTTCCTCCATTGATGACGACTATGTTGGAAGTCTTAGCGTTACAAATAATCCTTACTATCCCCCAAAGAGGAAATTTATCCTCCAAGCATCACAGGTTAGTGTTGAAGATTATCTTACGGTTGCATAGGCGGTTAATGACGATGATCCTGTGGTCAGTATCCTTACGGAAGGACACACAATAGAGGCGATTGCCAACCAGCTCCGGGATTCCCGACTGCAAGATCCTTCAGAGCAACCAAGTTTATTTGTTGGCAGTTTAAACAATCAAGAAGCCCCGTTTGACACCTCAGATGAACCACCGCCCCAGCCGACCCTGCCAACTGTATTCAAATGGGAGGGAGGTGGAAAAGACGTGTACATTAGCGGAACATTTAATGGCTGGAAGTCTAAAATTCCCATGGTTAAAAGGCAAGAATCAAAAAACATAATTTGTTTTTGTTTTCTGAACGGCTATGCCTGGCCCTTCACAGTTAAATGCGTATTATGCGAGGTGGCTGACCCGTGTAAGTTATGTGCTCTAGCTTGAAAAAAATTCAGATATAGAAAATGGCCATCACCATCCATTCAAGTAAACCTTTTCTTAGCCATGCATATTCTGCGAGTATTAATTTAGGTAGGCCAGGCCGTGTTTTTATCCTTTGCCTCAGCACCCATAGAATAATATCTGAATACTCACTTGGCCCGTGGCTCGTCCTTGGCACTAACCAGCTGGTCAAGCACCGGCTTTTGTGAACACGCTAGGTGGAGTTGTGCCCTGTTTTTTCTAATATCTACTCAGGTTTACTCCTGTGTCAATTTTTCAAACTTTTGGCCCAGATCAAATAACATAAGGTTCAATATAGACAAATATTCCGCTTGTTTTTATCTGTAGTTTCTTTATCTGACGCCTCCTTGAGTTTCTTATTGGTTACTGGCAATCGATGACCCTCTGCTTTTTAGCTTTGCCTCCGCGTTCGATTCCGTTCTTGAGTTCCTGCGGCAGATAACGGAGCTAGGCAGAAATTCTCATTAGAATCGTCATGTCACTGTAAATTTTCGTCCATAACAATCTGCCTCAACCTTTAGATATTCGATCTGGTGTTCGAATAGGTTGTATAAAGTTGCTTAACCTGTATAACTGCCATATTGACTGTGTTCTCGGAAGGATCACATGCGGTTTTGAGCGCACCTTGTTTGCACCCAGACGCTATCTGACTGACCATAGCTACCCTGACGGTATCACCCTGCTGGCGTCAAGCACTTACGATATACATACTGTGTTGTACTGGTTTAGCAAGATCGCTACTCAATTGATTTGTCTATAAATGCTTGCAAGACTAATGTACTTTTGAGCTGCATGTCTAGTCAGAAGGCACCCCTTGGGATTAAAAATGTCAGTTTAAGAAAATTGACAGTTGCAAATGCCACAGAAGAAAGTTTTCAAAATGAACAGAGTAAGGAAAACACCGTTTTTCTAGTCCATACCGCTCTCATGTTTTACCATTCTTTGAAAACATCTATAAACCCAACGCGAACTCGCCACCTCCGCATAGCTCAATGTGTTCCAGTTGGTCCTCATATACCGCTGTCCATGCCCGGTTATGCATGTAGAGGGTGAACGAAGACTGTAGGCATTGCTTGATAGTCTTCTTTCGAGTAAAGCACAGTTTTCTCGGTTGAGACGCTCCCTA
This sequence comes from Schistocephalus solidus, assembly GCA_017591395.1. Lineage (NCBI taxonomy): Eukaryota > Metazoa > Platyhelminthes > Cestoda > Diphyllobothriidea > Diphyllobothriidae > Schistocephalus > Schistocephalus solidus. Next base: position 458,122 of record WEDG01001547.1, read on the forward strand.
CTGTATGTGACACCATCGCGAGGATGTTTCAACGAAAGAAGACCAGAGTGGTTATGACATCTTCGTCGTCCGCCCCATCCGTTCCACATTGTTACTCTTGATCTCAGTTTCCGTTGTAAACAGGTCAGTCTAGGAGTTCCGAAATTTCTCGCATGGAATCGAGGTAATTTATCATGGTACTTTATTGCTTACTCGAATATACCAATTCAACAAAAAAATGAATTATTTCTAAATTTTGAGCTTGATGGTTAGAGGTCAGGCTTCCGATGGTTCACAGCATATCTATGTGTGTTATGTATCTTTTGTCTATGATCGGGATAAAATACATAACTAGTTTCCTTAGCTCAAGTTTGCTTGCCGTTACAACTTAAGGTAGATTTTTTAAACCGTTTCCTCCGTGCTCCTTTCTTGACGAGTTTGGGTATTCTAAGTACTCTTTTCCAAAGACATTTTTACTTTCCGTGGTCTTATTTTTTGCCCTGCGTTCGTTTAGATCCCGATTACGTCGAAGATGTTGTCATGTTTTCACCTACCCTTTATATGCTTACTAGTGCCCTAATTTTTGCATTCCGGTCGCGGCCATTTCAGCGTCTTTCTAACATAGTAGTCGATTGCAAAGTAGGTTTGCAGAGACCGGCCTTTTTAAGTGTGGAATGATGTCACAGAATTTCCTTCGTAAATTCCGCACTTTGGCTCTGTATCTAACATGCCAATCGAAGTCCAGAAAGATAGGCACTTACCCGTAGGGCGTAGTAGCTTGGTCATATTCACTAGATGCTTTGGTTGATTAATGAGTCCGTTTATTTGGCGGTCCATGTCTTTTTTTTGGCCACTATATTTGTGGTCAAGTTTATTGCACTTTTCCACGGATGCGAGGTATCTGGTCGAACGTTTCAAAAAGTAGAGTTGACTAACAGTCGAAAGCAGAAAATGTGCCAGCCCTTGAAGTTTTGTGGCCAACGTGTTGACCGCTGGTTTAACGTCTTTTCTTCTTGCGATATAATACCCGTATTAACATCCTTTTCATTGTGAGCTTTGAGGTAACTGCCATAACAATTGTGTTTTGTTTCAGCAAACAGAACTTCTACACTATTATCGATCTGCCGGAGGGTGAACACCAGTACAAATTCATCGTTGATGGCCAGTGGAAACTTGGAAAAGATCAAGTATGTGTTGTACATTGGCGTTACACGTTCGCACATGCCCGTAGTCATAAAAGTTACATTCTACCTTCCCACCTGTTAACCGTTCTGTTATTTTAAAGACGATTTTAACATCCTACGTAAATTCAACGTTGCAATTCTTTAACAGCTCACGTATTCTTGCATGCTTTTTATCACGCCTGCATCCAGTATATAGGGTACATGCAAGGGCGTTGATTAAGATCACTTGTTGGGCTTTTTGTTATTGCATAGTCAGTATTTATCAGCCTAACCTTGGAATGTCGCCATCCAGCGTTTGTGGATATCGAAGGGACGCGCACAAGATTACATTCAGATCAGATCTTACCGTGCGAACAATTCGTCGCCTACTAGAGAACACTTTTGACACAGTTAAAAATTGTACTACACTTAAAACCTGTAGTGTTCTCACCGTCGCATGTAATAGAATAAAAAGGTGTTGTTATGCCATCTCTACGGTGCTGTCAGTCTTCGTAGGACTCTGTTTTAAATCAACTGGAGCTGCGTGCAGCAGACGGTAGGTGGACTCGGTGAGAAAGGTAGAACAGGCTAAGACTTCCTCATTGTGATGCTTATGGATTATACATCGCCTTTTTTGAGATGCCAAATGAAGATTAGATCTTAAAAATGGAATACACCAGACTCGCATTTAAAGCGCGAGTGTACTGCCCGAAATTGGGTAACCGCCGGCTAATGACGCCAGGCAAACCATAAGTCGCCATACCAGTCTCCCGGTCTTTGACGGTCAAACATGTCGGGTGCTGCACCTCTAAGCACTGTTCTTTAGAGCTCACCGAGTAGCAACAGTTGCGGTATGTCAGCTGACACGCAGGGGCACATTCACATTTATGATTGTAATTCGTTATGGAGGCCTTGATTTCCCCCGTTTGCTTCTGTCGTTCAAAAATGTGGCCGTGCGGACGTGCACGCATGACTCTGCAGGCTCTGTAACGTATGAAACATCGTATATATGTATTTCATACCGGTCACCAGTTTAGTTTTCGCTCACATGTCCAGCCAAATAGAAGAGTCCTTGCACGTGCTCTGTTGATCACATAATTCGTGTCTATTTGTTATCTTTTTGTCAGCTCCGAGCTCCGCATCTGATCTAGTCTGGAGCTTTTGGCTGTTTCAATTGTCCAACAATAATGTTGAGCAGTGCACTTCGCAGTTAAGCGTATGGTAAACGGTCTTGAGTTAAAAGCGCCAAAAAAAGTTTTCGTTTCTCCTCATTTGCCGCGTTAAATAGCCCCGCGTAATTGATTAGGTTGCGCTTTCGAGGATGTATGAGTACTGTATATAGTCTGCACACAACAACAAAATTGATTAAAATTTAAAATTGTTCTCTCATTTTGTTACATCCCTATCATCGGAATACCTTATCTGCAATGTTTAACGCCGCTGCATAAGGTATGGCGCCTAGCGCTCATGCGCGCAAAACGGTTCATCACAACAAGTTTGGCACCTCTGTCTAGGTATCATCCACATACAGTGGCTACAATTAACCCTAAAGAAGTAAATTTGTCTTGCATTTGCTTCGGTTTATCCGGCCCTTGTGATAGAAATGTCCTTGGGACGTCATTGCTGGCTGGTCTTGTGCTCTGGATCGCATTGCTAGCTCGCAGAACAAAACGGACTGTCTCGTGGGTTTGTAGTTTACCGTGAGGCCTCCTGCCCGATGGGGTTCTGTAGGTCCTCTGTAGCCTTGCCACAAACGTTGCTGTCCCTACTATCTTAATCGAAACGGAATGTATGCAAAAATATCCTGTTTTACACCTCGACATGTCCAATGCTTCCGCCGTTGAGAAGATGCGTTCTGCCCAGGACCACATCTCTGAAAGGCAGAGTTTGTACGCACTAGGAAACTTGACCTTTCCCGTCTCATTGGCGTTTAAGGCAGTTGGCTTTCATTCGAATCTCTTGACAGAACACCGTCAGGAACTTCAAAAAACCTTGCTGCTGTGTCATCGGACCCTTCAATGAAGACATATCATTTACCTTGCGATGTTTCTTTAGAGGCTTGGATTTACAGCTAGTTGCGCCTTACCGACTTCAGCTTTCGGTTGTTCGACAGTTAGTTTCTTCATAAAATGCTTGAAAGCGCCTCAGTCCTAGTCTAGACTTATGTTCAGGCTGGGTGACTCCTTGCTGCGGCTTTTGTAGATCTCCCACTCACATGAGACCTGAGACCCTCTTGAATGAGTTCCACTGCAGGTATAGTGGGACCAGATCGTGTGCGGCACGTGTAGACGGAAGGTTCTGCTGTGTTAACCAGTGCGCCTCCGCCCACCTTGTCGTATTGAAATCTATGTCTTTCCTTTGAAAGACGGTGCATTGTATGGACAGGGAGAATGCCGCAAATGCAACGCACGTTTGCTTTACTGTAACCAGATTCATTTGAAAACTGCTCTTATACCCACGCGCATCGGGCGGTGATAAATGCCGTCTTGCGAAGCTTGAACTATCGCCCGAAAAAACGAATAATAGGTCATCACTTAAATTCGCATCTTTGTTTCCTCTGAAGGCCTGCCACTGATTACATTATTAAAAGGACATCATGTTGGAGGGTTATGTAAGCGATTCGTGACGTTAACTTTCCCGGAACCATGCTGTGTGCTGTCAAAGGCTTGCGCTCTTGAGCGATTTACACGACAGCCCTTCTAAGCACTGTCAGCGGTTTAAAATTTCGAATACCTTTTCGCTCCTATCTCTTCCATCCAAGTGCCGCTTCAGATATGCGGACGAGGGACAGGGGGGGAAGGGGAACCGACCGATAATTTGGAGTCACCTTATTACACTTGCAATTAGTGTCCCTATGGGTCGTGTGGTAGGAATTTATTCCGGCATGATTACTCGCGTCTATCAGCATATCTAACCTCCGAACCCGACGATCTGTGTGTATTTTAAAATCGAATCTGTCAGTGATAAATAAGCAGAATTCTGATCTGCATCTGATCATCGAGTTCCCGTCTGCCTCGACTGTCAGCAGGACGTCCGGATTTGTTAATTAAATAGTTGTCTATGTCTGCGTCAACGTCAGGTTGAAATTTGCAAGGCAAACCCAAGTTTATGGTCTACTTACAAGTTTTGAATCAAACACTCCACCACGTTTTGGACTTAAAGCTCAAGGGATGTCTTATGCAGCTGAGTCGGAAATTCAGTCCTTCAGTAGGAAATGCGAGGAGTGTATTTATTAACCGTCCAGGCGCAGAGCCTGAATTCGAAACAAGCATTTTTGCGGCACTCAAAGGCTGCGAATTCGGAGCCATGTCCTGTAAAAACGCCCAATATTTTTTTCTGATGAAAGAGCATATTTCACAACGAATAAAACCAGCAACTCTGAAAAGAGCAGCTTTATTTCGACTAGCAAAGTCTTGGCAAATCACGACGAAAATATGTAAAATCGCATCGGTTCGCTCAGGCTTTTTTTCTCTCCACGTTTGGTTAGTGGAGGACAGTTTTGTTTTACAACTGAAAGAGGATAAAAAATTGGCATAAATGCTTTGCTGCAAGCTTACTCCTTAATTGCACCACTAGTGCATGTGTTTTAGGCTCTTAAAATATGCCAACTCCCTCCTCTCAGCTGCCTTCGTACCCTGTACTTCAAATCAATCGTCGCTAATATCTACACGTTGGTTCAAAAATTCCATTCAGAAGGAGCTTTTTGGGTCATTCAGGTATTAACTCAGCGTTGTGGCTACAACCCGCACTTTCCATACGGGTCATTTTGCTTAAGGAAGCCCCATTGCTCGCATGTGTTATAAGCGCTTTACTGAACAAATTCATATGCAATTTATCTCCAAGAATGTGTTTTTAGCCCTGGTTAACCTTTGACAGCTTAACATCCGACGGCTTTTCAGCGAACAGTAAACTAATAGGTGTTTTGGCAGATTTGAATAATTCTTTCGATCCTGTTGTGAAAATTTCGGTAGCCTCAGTTGGATTCCAATCCGCCATGGCGAGGGCAAGGCTTGGGCCTGGTATTCAGTTGGCGACTTATAGGTTGATGGCTTATGAAATCTTGCTTGGGCAGTCAGCGTACTATATCCAAATAGGTGGATGCTATCCTTTGGTGAGGGCTTAGCAGACCACTTGACCCTAATGGGATTAAACTCACAGCTCGCGTCGAGGCCTCGAAGCTCAGCTAGTTGAAAAGTTGGCTGTACTGTTGCCGTTACTGTCGTTGCTTTGAATCTTACCGAGGCCGCCGAGTTTGTCACCATTAGGTCAAATGAGAAAGTAAACTCTTGCGGTTTATCCTCCAGTGACAGCATCTGTAATGTAATTTGTCTGTCTTTTCTCTCTTAGCCGGACACATTTTTCTGGTATCACTGCTCCAGTTGAAGGCGCAGGGCGCCTGATGGAAAACCACTCTAGTGTCATCCGCTCCTCCTTCCATATACAGTTTTTTTTTAAAAAAACTTAAATCCTCTTTACACCTCATTTTTTCAGCCGACTGTGACCAGTAGTACTGGTGTACAGAACAACACGATCACAGTAAACCTCTCCGATTTCGATGTTATCGAAACGTTGACGAACATGGATGCAGTGCCGACGGGTAGCTCCCCTCCCGGCGAGTACGGCCAGATTATTCCTCCGAATCCTACAACTCAGACCGCCTCTTCTGGCCTTACATCAGGCGTGTCTTCGTCCGGTACTGGTGCCCAGCCCGCACCAACGGCCCTGGGCATCGACGCGAAGTCTTCTAAGCCACCGCTGCTTCCACCGCAGTTGTTGCAGGTACACTATCACTGTATATTATTTTCATTCTGACCTTAGCACTTAGCACCTCAACTTGCGAACTTTAACCGACCGAGCAGTCTACAGCTTGTCGACATAATACTGCTCTTAACTTTGACTTCCTCGAGCTTGAAAGCAAGCATCTAGCCAGTCTCGAGTGCTTGAAACGGAGGAAGGTGCCCCTCCGATATGCTTGGCTTAATTCATTTCCCCATATGTGGCAAAAGCTGCCATCCCTCCCATCTTCATCTGAACACTTCGGAAAGGGAAGTTCTTTAAATCCTTCGTTATCATCTTCGCATCTCACGAAATTGTAATAGTCAATTTTCCAAGTTTGGCTGTCACTGTGGTGCCAGCAATGGTGTCAATGGCTTCTTCTTTCGCAGTCTGTTGGAAGAGTAAATATTTCGTACACTAACCCAAATTCTAACCATAGCCTTAATCATATCCTAACCTTTCCTTAACCCTAATCCTAATTTCCCTGGAAGTTAGCGCAAAGCTGCCTTTATTACAGGCAGTTCCTGCTCCCATGTTCAGCTGTGGGGCCATATAAGTAATTCCTACGGAAGATCTTACCGTGTTCCCACCTCGGCATCCCCGTCTATGAATGCGAGAATGGGCTTTCTTGTTCCTTATTTTGACTTATCATCAATCATCTTCACATCCAGCTTTGGCGGTTCTGGTTGGCTCGCTTGGACTTGAGAAATGTCTTTCTCATTTGGTCCACCTACCGCCAATATCAGGGTTGATCACAGTGTGTAGGTGATCCTTGTCGTTAGCAAGCGAAAATGCTATTTGCTTACCTCTTATGGATATCGAGCCCTTCAACAATCATGGATTATCGTCCGAATAATCTGCATCCATGACCCTATCGTTTCATAACAAGTGGTCCTCATGAGTCGCTAGTAGATCCAAGTCTATCGGGTCACATTGAACTAGAGTTTAAATCTAACCCCCCTTAACTGAAAGCTCTTTCATGGTCTGTATACCCCCTGTCAAATTTCGTTGTTGGTGGTACGTTGTGTCCATTCTCCTCATAGTTTGTCTTGGCGTCGATTGACTCGTATGCGTATGGACCATGATGTGCCTGATTTCTCTGGCAGCTGGTGATAACTAATCTTAGACTGTTTTGGTCTTAGTAGGTACAGTAGAGCAATTTACCAAACTACCGTTATGTTAAGTCCTGACACCTGGTTTGCTCACAAGCGAGTGACATAAAAACACGACACGAACTACTTAGCCAACACCAACTAGGTTCCCCCCAAAGTTCCTATCATCAAAGAATCAATCATAGCCTCAGGTGCCCCCATTCTTTAAAATGTTTAACTGTATAATGGAATCTCATGATGATTATACTGATCATCATCATCATCATCATCATCATCATCATCATCATCATCATCATCATCATCATCATCATCATCATCATCATCATCCACCACTCGACTGAACTCCTCACCAAGCAACCGTCTCTCTTGTTGTCCAAGGCGCCAGCTGACCTTTCAGCCTTGTCCATGTGAATTCAAACTTGGAACAATTACCTGCCCAATTAAAGGGACTGAGATCACAGAAATACCTAAAAGTGGTTTCTGTACTTCAGCATTTGGCCCAACCAATCAGTTGAGCCAGTTAACCCGAGTACACTGTAATCCTTTCGATTTGTCACCGAACGACCACCTTGCTATTTTTGCATTTATTTTTCTGTCCAAATTCAAATTGCTGTATGTTTCCTACTCTTTGTTTGTGTTATGCGGTGACAGAATGGTAATTTATAAGTTCGCGAAATAATTTATTAACACCAATAGATTCGGCTGTTTACGCCCCTCATCAATTTATATCAGGGACCGAATACTTAAAATCTAAATATCAGGACGGAAGGAAAGGCTAACAGCGTTTTTGTTATTGGACTGCCATGTGCCTACATTTTTTTGGCCTGAACACTAGATTGTTATTTTCCATGAGGCGCCAATCCTCGAATCTCTACCTACCTACCTACGTACCTGGTAGTCAATCACGTTTATCTGCCAACTCTCGGCCCGGTTCCCCCATCACAAGCTTGCATAAGTTAATTTACTGAAACAGCGTCCCAAATCAGCCCTCTGCTGAGTATGCATATCGGTAGAAAAAATTTTTTCGCTATTTATCCATATCCCTACATACAGCTTCATTTCTGATGGTATTGAACATGCGATTTTCAAGTAGCGTCAATATGTAGATGACCAGGGTCACAAGATGACGCTCAATGAACGATACTCACACGCCGCAGGAAATCATTATGTCGCAAAGTAATCGTGGTTACCGTGACCGTACATTACTTTCAACGCCTGTAGTGTGTCTGACGGTATGCCGATTAGAGCGTGCCAGTTAGCCTTACATGGAGAGGTTTGGGAGGCCCGCGCGCCTGCAAGAGCTAACGGTAAATTTGTTTCCTGCCTGTCATATCAGTATTCTGTGACACGTACCAACCACAACAAGGAATGGCGAGCCAACTCGGGAACTGGTATATTGCCAGGAATTGGTATTTGTTATCTGCCTATCAGACACGATGCAGGCACAGTTTCTGCAGATGCGTAACTTCAACCTGTACGTCGAGCGAGCTGTCAAGCCCTTAACTCGGTTAAACGCAACTATTCCGATCTGCCTCGTTAGGTACGACCCATGTGCCTTTAATTTCGCTACTCCGTCTGACGGTAATGATTTTTTAAAATTCATTTTCCAAAATTGGTCCTTCTTATCCCTCGAAGATGTGATATATTCTAGCCTCTTGACATTTAAAATCCTTCACTTTATCCTAGCTTTAGCGTTGACAAGTTTAATCTCTAAATCTCTTGCAGTTTTCTATAGGACTCTAATCTGTGTTAGCTCCAAGTAGCTGCGCCAAAAAGCTACGACCGTAAACCACCTAGATCTTACTTCAATGCATCTTAGTGAAATTGGTAGGTAGGCCAAAACGCCACTTTAATGGCTTCATCCGCAAGGACTTCATCTGAGATTATTAATGCAACAGCTTCCTGAATCTTGCAATATAAATCCTAGGGTAGCATTCTCTTAATGACCCAACCCTAGGATCAAACCAAACTCATCTTTATTGCTTTAAACACGCGGACCTTGTGCTGAGCAATCTAAGTCTTATCGAAGCTCTGCGGAGTCCTGACTTTAGTTGACTCGTTTGAAACACGTACAAGAGCGAAATCTTTATCATCAACGGAAGTAAGGTAAGCTAGAGTAGGGCAAAAACCCGTACCTCATAACCGGGGTCTTCGGTCGACAAGGCACCATGTAACTCAAAGGACAGCACAGTACGCGTGCAGTCTACCAAAACCACACCTATGCACAGATGTTGGGCGTAACCGTAGCAGTTCAAAGGAACATACTGTAGTTACCGCAGTCCTACCCCCAAGATAGCCAAACATTAATGTCGAACGCAGACTGTGCAACAGACACTGATATCATTCTACATACGCTAAACTCTATCACTAGAATATGCTTAAATAATTCGATGTCAGTAGGTCGGTACCCGAGTGTAATTTACTCACCAGCAAAACCAAGAATCCGGTTGATGACGTAGCTGAACAGAATGGGCGGCAAGAAAATAAGACAGCAGTTGTCTCGCGCATGCGTTGAGTCCCAGCATGGGGAACCTGCGCTGCCCCTTCTTAACCCGCCCCCATACACCACTCCGTGCTACAAGGGTAAGGCGGTCAAAAGGACTGGGGAGGGGTTGGCGTCGGCGCGCGGTGACCGGCAAAGCCATGCGGCCAGTTTTTTTCTGCCATCTTACCCTTTTCGAACCAGGCTTCATCAAAAGATAGCTTGGGCAGCCTCTCCAGCCGCGGCATACGGCGAACTTGATAAGTACGCTGGCTGCACGTTTGAATCGACCATATGCTTCCTCTTTTCCTCCTCAATCTTTTCCACATCAAACCGACTAGAAGTGATGGGACTGTGAACGCAGCATCTAACGTTGTTTCAGCCTCCGTCTAACGCACATCTCAGGCGCCTGTTAGCGTGCAGCGCGAAAAAACGCAGCCTGTTGAACGCCTGTCACGTTTTTTTCCTACCTACATCTATTTTTAACGCACTAATGCAGCCAATTTTTTATTTGTTCGGGGACAAACAGTCCAAACCCTTAACATAACAGTGTGTCAGGTGCTCGCGTAAACATCGGACAAATTACTAGCCCGTTTGAAGAGTTTACTTTAGTTCCTTACCTAGCATCCCTTTATTCTGTCCAGATCTCTCATGCTATAGGCAAGTGTTCGGTACACTGCTGGTTGATGGTTCCTGCAGAGTAATTTATCCTTAATTAATCAGCTTTAATCTCTATATGTTCACCCTGCTTTTTTGCCTCTGTCTCAGTTCACCAACCCTGAATGAAAAGAGCGAATAAAGAAGGACAGTTATTACTTTTTCTATCTCTCAGTTGACAATTTTCCCAGTTAACCGACTACCGTATATCAGCAGTCCTTTGATAAAGAAATTGAGTGTGTTAGCTGTGTGGCCGAATTGCATCCTTGATGCCGCGCGAACATTTTATGATTGTTTTACTGACTGCGTTTCAAAAATTTACTTCGGTTGAAGAAAGTCAATATGCGATTTTCCATGATCTGTTGTGTCATTAGTCGTTTTCTGTTTATATAGGTTATTCTCAATCGGGATACCAATGTGCACTGCGATCCCAATCTCCTACCCCAGCCCAATCACGTAATGCTTAACCATATGTACGCTCTGTCTATAAAGGTAAGTCACGGTACATATTTGTCCTTACCTTTTTTGGCACCGACTGTCTTTCATCCGTCATATAAAACGTCTTCAGCATGGCAAATTTGGCTAAGGTTGTTGTTATCATTTTTATAGTAAGGGAGTTAAGGTATGCCCGGCTGACCAGGACTACCTCGTCATTTTTAGTAGTATTTCTCAAGCATTCATTTTTCTTGACTATACACCCACCTACCCAATCGAGTTCCAAAGCAACGGGATGCTCACATTCCGTTCTACAATTATGCTTGAGCAGTGAATGTCGCCACTCTAACGTAGCAGCTACTATTCCCCCGCGAAGACGGGTCCCGTCTAATTATCTCTTCAGCAAGCCGTCCGACATGTCCAAAGATAGCCTATATTGGAACTACTTGTATTGGTACTGCGTTGATCACGCCTGATCTGGCCAGCCTCGATGATATCGCGTGGCGATCTGCGACAGCAAATCTGGCTCGCCAGCGACGGAGACCGAATTCCGAAGGTTCACGAACCACTTCCATGTCTTGATGAACTGTCTCCAACCAGGTTTTGCGTTAACCCCATCATTGACGTCTCTAAGTGAGAATCGGGGCCAGATTGGGGGCAGTGACACTTAGCTGGTGAGGAAGTTGACAACTAAAGTGCCCAAACTACCTCAGTCGTCTTTCTTGGATGCCGTGGGATGTCATTACGATTATGTCGTAACGAGTGTGGACTGTCCATTTGAGACGAAATCGGTGTACTTCCCTCGAAGGATGGTTATCAAATAACTGGCTTTCGCTCATCTTCCACGCACCTAGCGCACATAATAAAGAAGGACTGACTGAACGGTATACAGGAATCTTTGTGGCAATGGTGATTTCACGTCGGATCCCTTGCCCTTCCTAGGCCTCGGGCTACCCAGCAAGCTGCATCGATTTGGTAGACAATGTCGACCTTGCTCATTCCATTCGGTAGCAGCCTGGCCCGAGGTATTGAAACTGTCTGCTTCAAGTTGGCAGCACTATTCTTCAGAGGTGCCTTCTCCCGGTCTGGGATGTTGTGGTCCTCCCACCGTTGATGGATCAGCCGACCGATTTAGCAACCTCATTCACCCGTGACGCCATAGACTACAGATCACTAAAGCGTAGTCAAGATCAGTCAGCCCTCATCCGGGGGAAAAGTCGTCAACCGTCATCCTCGTGTAAGGTCTTCCTGAGAATTCAGAAAGGAAACAACCTTTTTGAACCGTAGACCGAATACCGAACGGTTGAAAGAGATTGTTATGGACCAAAACTTGCCCAGTGGTGTAGCGGTAGTAGGCCTTGACCGTGGTGGGTACACCATCTAGCGCCATTATCCACCACAGCGGCTCAAAATGGACGGAATCGAACGCGTTGGCGAGGCCAATAAGGTAGACAGTCATTTGTTTTAGTAACTGTGGCAGAACCGCAACTGAGACGGTCCTCAATGAAGGCGAGATGCAATTTAACGAGGCTCTTGGGCCGAACTAATTCATCCTCGCGGACCATGTAACCGTAATACCTTCGTGCTTTGCTAGACAACGATCTTGTTAGTCATTATAACTTTTAAAAATCAACAAAAAATTACGGTACTACGGCACGTCGAGAGTTGCTTATTATCAACTAAGGCTTCACTCCTCATCGGGCACAATCGTAGATGGAAATTTCCACCACTGGTTCCAACTACTTCAGGGAAAATCCCCTCCATTGGTGGATGGACGCTCACTGGTCGATTACGGGGCTAACTCGTCCCATTTGGTCTTGGGACTTACTCTTGAGCCTCGTTAGTAGCTGCGCCGTGGCTAGTATTATAGGCAGATTAGCATTGCCGACAAAGACAACCCCTCCGCCAAGCCACCCCACGCAACAGCTGTTCGGTGAACCTGGACCTTTTGGTGGCCAGAGGACTATGACCGAGGCGGTCTAATTGGACGAGCAATCTCCCGCCTAGTTTGTGGAGGGTGCATTTGGAAGGAAGGTGAACGTGCACGGGAGCGCGTGTAGTGAGGTGACCTGTCGCAGTGCAGGAGGACTTGAGCGAAATTTTATCAACCGTACCGCTCAGTCCTCGGTATTAACTGTCCAAGCAGTCAAATCAAATTTTGTGCATTACAGTTACAGACGATCGTTTTCAGTGAGCATACGGAGGCGTTACCTGGCCATGGTGCAGCCATGTTTGCCGTGAAAAAAGCATATGCGTTCATGTAGTTTCAGTCGGTTACCCAGCACACAGCTGAATGAACTGCCATCCCTGCGTCCTCTTTGTGCCCCGCGACTGCTAGCTACGCCTATACCGCTTTCAGCGCGCGTAAACTTTCCGCCTGTGGAATGCACGCGCTAACCACGTGATCATTACGACTTACTGGCAAATGGAATATACGCGAACATTCAGCCTTGAGGACGGCTAATCATGTCTCGACTGACTGGCTTCCAAACAACACTTAGTCATCCGCTCCCACATCATCCCAGTGGAAAAACGCGTGCGCAGGGCCGACTGTGTGCTGAGGGCTCTGACCACCACAGCTCCGGTACTGAATACATGCCTCCGACTGGTATCTTTCCCGTTCTCTTTCAAAACCTGGCTGGACTTGGATTACTGCGGCGGCTGCGTTGCACCCGCTGGACGTATAGCTTTTTGAACTGGTGCTTAACTTTTCGACTAATATGACCGGCTTTGGCGAATCAGGCAATAAAGTAGACGATCGCCGACCAACGTAAACCACCCCTCTTGATGAAGACATACACTACTTAAGAAGGCAGTCCTATGTTTAGCCGCAGAATACGCGCACAGGGCTGCTTTATTCAAGCGATAATTCACTAGGTCCTATTGAGTCTATCTGAAACTGAAGTTCAGGAAGATCTCGTCGCATCTCCGTTTTTGGTGCCCGATCTTTCATGTAAACTTTTCGGGATTGTGACCTGGATACTCCATACCTAGCAGTTGATAGCGAATTTCGACCGTTAATATTGTGGTCACCATTTGAAAAGATCGTGTTAATATTTGTATCCAGGTGGTAAAACGGTTCATGCAAATTTTACCACACCGGGCTATGTTATATTTATTGGGCAAGGAATAAACGCGGGTCCTGCAGCACGCCGTTGTGCTAGGACGCTGTGTTTAAGACACTAAAACTTTAATTACTTTTTTAAGTTAATTTTAAACTTTCCCCCGGTAACCACTGTGGCAGTGAGAGCGTTTAACATAGACTCTAAACGTACGCAACTTCGCATAACAGTGGTTCCAACAGTGCTTCACCGGCAAAGAAGGCATCTCCGGGGGCCGAGTATACCCGGGCGTGTCTCCCTGCCAGCACATGCTGCCAGACTGCGTCGAATCCCTCGGAGTAGTTTCGCCAGCCATTTATATAAACAGTTGACTTGTCACGCACCCCACACATGTCTGCCCTTCTTTATAGCAGCACCTTATTTCACTGCACCTGCACTTCACGGTGAAGCCAGTAGATGCCGTTCATCCCCTCCACCCCCCTAATGACACGGTAATTTAAGGGCCGGACCTGCAAACTGAATCTTCGTTACCATGAGTGGGTCAAAGGAATTATTCATATCTGCCAAAATCTTCTACTAATTAATTGTGCCTGGTAGTCATCTGGTGGATTCTAGATTGATTGCCTAGGAAATCCTGCTTGGGCAGTCAGCTTACTGTATCAGAATTGATGGATTCCATACGTAGCAGTAGGCTGGGTGGGTAACTTGACCCAAGTGTTATTAAACTCACGGCTCCCGGTGAGGCCTCGTAGCTCAGTTGGCTAGAGCTTTGGTTGTACTTAAGCCTTCCATTGCTGGCGTGGGTTCGAGTTCCACCGAGGCCGCCGAGTTTTTCACAACCCGTGTTATCGGCCTCAATATTTATACGTGCTCCTAATCGTTTGCAGTCGATGATAGTTTATTGTACTTCAAAACTACCATCGTCATGATGTGCTTAAAAACCTGTCACAGAACTTGTACCTTAGACCGAAGATTATGCTTTCTATGCCCTACGACTTCTGTTGTTTGTGAGTTTTATTCTTATTCCAGCACGTTTTACCACTTCGCCCGCCTCCCCTCCCCATTGTAGGATGGAGTCATTGTTCTCTCGGCCATATCTCGGTACCGACAAAAGTTTGTCTCCACAGTCCTCTACAAACCCATCTGATTGAGGCACCAGCAACTCCTGCTCCTGCCGTTGGCCTCACTTCTGACTACTCGGATTCGTGCACTCACATCTGCTCGTTCCTTTTGTTATTTTTAACCCCCACTCCTACCGCTGCTGCTGCTGCTACCGCCTCTGGGCGTTTGGCTGTTCCCGTGTGTTTACCTTCCTCTCTTGAGAATAATTTGTCTGCATTGCTACAGACGTCATACGAACCCGCTTCTAGGCGAACGAGCTGCACGAACGCGCGCTGTATTTGTTCTTACATATCTTTGTAAATAATCTCCTTGTTCTTCATGTGTTGAGTTAAATTTTGGCAAGTTTTGTATTGTCTCTTGGACTCTCAAAGACCCTACCCCCCCCTTGCTACCACTTTTCCTACATCTCCCGGCGCACTTCCTTCGTTTTCCGAGTTATATGATTGAAAATGCGACTCCACATTTTTCCGCTCTGGTGCTGTCTTCCATCTTTACGCACATCATACTGTTCCTCAAATCAGATTTGTTTGATTAGACTCTCGTATGTTTAATTTTTGCGTATTGCAGTAAGAGTTTACGGTATAAAGAAGGTAAATCTTGAGGGGAAGGTCCGGTAGATTTGTTGTCTCGTCTGTTTCTCAGGTTTTGTTCCTTGAAATTCAATGCGTTCACGAATACCTTGTGATACCTGGCGATGGCATCAAGTTGGCATGCCCGACGAGAAATGACCTTGAGTACTCTGATTTGGCAGGGAAGGTTGGTCAACTGCAAAAACTTCGCTCAGCAGTTGTGTGCTTGACAGACTGCAGTCCAGAGAATCCATACGCGATGCTGTGATGCAGTTAAATTATGTGAACAAATAAGACGCAAACTCAAAGGTAAAACTGGGTGACCGCATCACGTGCTGGGTGCCAGTCCCACCTGACAGAACCCTAATTCCCATTCGGCAGCATTGCAAGAGACAGTTGACCAGTGCTACTCCCGATGAACAGGAAAGAGTCAAACTCAGTTGCTTCCAGAGATCGCATTCTCCAAAAATTATGTCAAACCCGTTTTGTCCGTCCGACCGACCGAAACAAACGTTGCGACGCAAATTAGTAATCCACAGGGGCCCCACGTCTCACTGTGTACGTGTTTTCGCTTGGACGCGGAGTATAGAATAGTAATGACCTGCTATTGGGTAAAGAAAGTCCGACACTTGTCTCGCGCAGGGTTCTGGTTAGGCAAAAGGCCTGAGTTCACCCACTTTCATGGCTGATGAGCGGAGAAGGAAGTTACTGGCAAGCTACAGTAGCTGTAGCATCTCTTTAAAGTGTGTTTACAGCTTAAGCGAGTACGTAGTTGGGGTTGTAATGATAATTCGCGTGCAACGTGATCCGCAGATGTTTCAGTCGCGAAAGAGTGCCGGCCTTCGAACGAGCTTCTCTCCTGTCGCTTGCGATATCTGCTCTGAAAATAACTACTTAAGTAGTATGAATTTTCCCATTTATTTTTGGATGCTCTTATAAATTCAAGTCTACTTTACAGAGCACATGCACCAAAGTATTCTTTCTGCACTTATTTGGTAGCAAAGCACATCTTCCTTAAAGATTATTTTTGAAAGCAGGGTAGTTTTCGATTTTGCAAAAACTTCTAATTTTTGTATGGTTAAAACTGCGATATGCCTATTTATAAGGCATCGTGTCTGTCCATTTTATACTGCTTCTTTAAGATATAAAATATGGTGTACTTCCACTTATATGACGTCCTAATAATGCAAAGAAATGTATGATTTTACATACATGGGAAATATATGGTTTGGAATTTGGGAATCCAGAATGCAAGTGTAACAACCGTCCTGATTCGAACTTATTCGGTTATTGAAAAGTTTTTTTAAACCGAATGATGGTAGATTAAATAAAAAAACTCCAGGCGTTTCCTGGCATGACCGTGGCTCCTTCGGTTTCATTAAATTATGAAGGGAAACTTGTCATGCACGCTGAGGATTTAAAAGTCGCCCATCGATACAGGCAGATGGTCATCTCGTGCCAGAGCATTGAATAAACCGGTAGCGAACAACCATTCACGTATAAACTCCCTGGTCTTATTTACAGCCCCTATTGCACGGAAGAGGATAAAGCTTACAACATGTCACTATTCTCGCAGACATTGAAATGTGCTCTAGGATGTTGTCATTTGCCGTGTTGCATTTTTTTCTCCTGTGTAACCTCAGCAAGGAAGCAGACTCCTACCATCCAAAACATGACACGGTTGTAGAAGTATTATTCGCTGTTTCTTCGATCTCTGCTGCATTCTTGCTCGGTAAGATACATGAAATAGAACACCCCTACTAATGCAATGGTACCTGGGCGAAATTCGCCTGCCCAAGCCTTAGCCCTGGCTCTAACTTTAATCGCCCAAAACTAGGGAAGTTCCTATTCCCGTGTCTTGCCGTTTATTCCAATAATGCCTGAAAAACCGGCATAAAATATTACTATAATTCCACCTATAGTTGTAAATGATCCGAATTTCTTTTATGGTCCTCGGTAGGGCACGGAAATGCGAAAACCCCTCCCGCGCTATACTGGTGGTCTTACCCTAAATTCCACGAAATTTTAATGTTTCGGTGTCCTTGCCGTAAAACGGTTACCACAACCCTTGGCTTACCCCCAAGCCTAACGTTTAGCCTAAGCTTACCGTAACCCAAACTTAGCCCTATCTCTGATTTACAACCTAGCCCTAATCTCCCAGCACATAGCCACCTGCGTTACCAGCAATTCCTCTTTCCGGGTCCTGTCATAGGAGGGGGCAGGGAAATGCCCATCTCGTACACCACAACATATCACTGGGAAGCCTCGGCAGAGACCTGAAACGAGGGTTACCATCGTAGGCCTCATTGGTTCGCCTAAAGTAGAGCCGAAGAAAGAAGGTTAAGGAGACAATCTTGGTGGGTTTAGTAAACAGTATGGTGTATCGTCATTTCAAGGGAGAGTTGAAACGATTAAACAAACAAGAGCAGCTGAGGGGGACTTTTTCAGTGTAGTGCTTGGAAATGAAGCGAAGCCTAAAGACTGCCTAGGTTTGGAGCTAAGACACCTAACTACTTTCACTTTCAATACTGACTAGTACGTGGAGGACCCAATTTAAAGCAGACAATTATTAAAAATGTATGTAAAGTTGTGTGTAAGGTACAGCAAATGCCTAGACTTAGGTCGAAGGGACAGTGGATTGATCACAGAAGAGGTACCGATCCAATAATATAGGGCAGTCAACAAGAGGAGGCCTAGGGGCTAGATGTAACGCGAAATGACAAACTAAGATAATCCCTCTGCCTTGCAGCCAATACATATTTAAGAACAGCCAGTTTTCATCCATCAGTATCAGATGCTGACAACCGAGTAAAGTTTAATACATTTGACAATTTTTTCTTACCGTTCTTCGCAAATGAAGTAGTATTCATTCTCCAAAAAGCGGTTAGTTTTCGACTCTGTCTTCCATAAACCTTATCCAAAAATAATTGCTAATCAAAGTCACTCTTTTCACCTTCATTCCACCCAGACTTGTCAGAGTTTTCAATTTTATTTTCATGTTTGTTCAAAATTTATTTGAACTTGAAATCTTTCTTTTCTCTTGGAAGCCGGTGCGTATAAATCCCACCCACATAACCGCTAGGGCGACGTCGATGCGTAATCACGCGCACATAAGCTTGACGTGTATCCTTGAAAAAGTCACGGAGAGGGTTGGAAAGCGTGATTTGATCGACTTCCTAGCCACCAGAAACCATCTAACTGCGAACACAGATGCCGGAGGGCAAAATCTTGCTCAGCTTTTTGCTATCTATTTGGAGTTGGACCTGGACGCTCCGAGACAGGCAAACTGTCCATCGTGTCTGCACTGACTTTCAAATGTATTTCGTTATCTGCCACACTAGTAGCTGGTAAGCAAGATTTAACCAGGCAGAGAAAGAGGAAACATCCTAAAATTATAAAATGGCAAAGGCAATGAAATAAGCAGAACATACTTATGCCGTATAAATTCGTCACTCCTTATCCATTTGCGTACGGTTATTGTTTATTAATTTAATAAGATAACCTGTTCAACAAGATCTCTAGAATCTGATCCTCAGATACGATCGAGCATGAGATACGTTTCCTGAGGAAAGGTTCCCTTGGAAACGGGTTTCTTTAAAAATTCATTGATAAGCATCTTTATCCCAGACGAAAAATTCCTACCAAAATATCCGTACCAAAAAAACCTATGAATACATTCCTCTCTTTCAAGGCCGCTAGTTTTTCAAACGCGATCGAGTGACGGTTTTGATGCGCGATTGAACATACGAACGCCGCCCCTAACTTGATGTTCGTACGCACTACATCGGCTATTCCAGTTAGCCAAATAAATAAATTCTAACTATAAGCGGCAGGTCGAACAGTATTCATGAGTTTACGTGTGGTTTCTAATGAAGATACATTTGGTGCGTCGAAAAAGACCTGGCCGACTCCACCCACCTGTTTTTTTTAGTGACTGTGTGCGCAGGCCGCTCGAAACACCACTAGAATGGCCGTTGCGCATACCCTCAAGTTGCGGTGACAAGGTGGAAGTGGTCCGCCTCGATCGGGTCAAGGCTGCTGTTGCGGAGTAGCCGACGACCTGCCCAAGGATGAAACTGTGCTGGCCCCATGCTCCTCCACCTCCCCTACCCATAGTTCCACCTTCCCATCCTCCTCTTTTCACCCAACTTCCACCACCACCCTGACTTTAACTGTTCTAGTGCTACTAACATTCGTACCACTTGTAGTAGCCGTCGAGCCCACTTTCCTGACTACCTTATCACTCAAGTGTTTTAACATTTATCTTCGGCGTCGCTTTTAAATCGGCCTTCTCTCGTGAACGGGGGTACTGAGGTAGCCTTTTGCCAACTTTTATTTCTACGCACCATGTTGATAATAATGCTATTTGTTACGCGTTGCGCGTACCCTCAAGTTGCGGTGACAAGGTGGACGTGGTCCGCCTCGATCGGGTCAAGGCTGCTGTTGCGGAGTAGCCGACGACCTGCCCAAGGATAAAACTGTGCTGGCCCCATGCTCCACCACCTCCCCTACCCATAGTTCCACCTTCCCATCCTCCTCTTTTCACCCAACTTCCACCACCACCCTGACTTTAACTGTTCTAGTGCTACTAACATTCGTACCACTTGTAGTAGCCGTCGAGCCCACTTTCCTGACTACCTTATCACTCAAGTGTTTTAACATTTATCTTTGGCGTCGCTTTTAAATCGGCCTTCTCTCGTGAGCGGGGGTACTGAGGTAGTTTTTTGCCAACTTTTATTTCTACGCACCATTATGATAATAATGATATTTGTTACGCGTTGCGCGTACCCTCAAGTCGCGGTGACAAGGTGGACGTGGTCCGCCTCGATCTGGTCAAGGCTGCTGTTGCGGAGTAGCCGACGACCTGCCCAAGGATAAAACTGTGCTGGCCCCATGCTCCTCCACCTCCCCTACCCATAGTTCCACCTTCCCATCCTCCCCTTTTCACCCAACTTCCACCACCACCCCGACTTTAACTGTTCTAGTGCTACTAACATTCGTACCACTTGTAGTAGCCGTCCAGCCCACTTTCCTGACTACCTTATCACTCAAGTGTTTTAACATTTATCTTCGGCGTCGCTTTTAAATCGGCCTTCTCTCGTGAACGGGGGTACTGAGGTAGCCTTTTGCCAACTTTTATTTCTACGCACCATGTTGATAATAATGCTATTTGTTACGCGTTGCGCGTACCCTCAAGTTGCGGTGACAAGGTGGACGTGGTCCGCCTCGATCGGGTCAAGGCTGCTGTTGCGGAGTAGCCGACGACCTGCCCAAGGATAAAACTGTGCTGGTCCCATGCTCCTCCACCTCCCCTACCCATAGTTCCACCTTCCCATCCTCCTCTTTTCACCCAACTTCCACCAACACCCCGACTTTAACTGTTCTAGTGCTACTAACATTCGTACCACTTGTAGTAGCCGTCGAGCCCACTTTCCTGACTACCTTATCACTCAAGTGTTTTAACATTTATCTTCGGCGTCGCTTTTAAATCGGCCTTCTCTCGTGAGCGGGGGTACTGAGGTAGTTTTTTGCCAACTTTTATTTCTACGCACCATTTTGATAATAATGCTATTTGTTACGCGTCTTCTTTACTCTCATTTACGCATATTTTTTTCAAGTTGGTGTTTATTAACTGTGAAACTTTACACTCCAACGTGGATCGCAGTATCTATCTGTTTTACCCACTAAATGCGAACGCAGAGGCAGTTGACAACTCGGTCAGCTGAACATAGGCCGAAATGGCGCGGAAAATACGATATCCAAGAGTTCAATTACTAAGAACCTGGTGGACACTGGCTATGCGGTGGGCCCAATGACTGCATTTAAGGTCGTATTTCGGGTGACGACAGGCGTCTTCTGCGCTTTCCAGAGGCGGCTGTACTATAGAGGAGAAAACCAGAATTTTAAGCAGCTGGATCACGGGCGTAAACCCACGCCCTTTCAAGTGCTCTAATTCCACCCCCCTCCAAGTGGCTGGCTGCTGTGCCGTGCGTTGCAGTTTTTATTACGCTTGACAAGTTTTCACTGTAATCCGGTCTAGCCTCCATAGCTAACTTTCCTCGCCATTCTCCCTCATTATGTGCACCCATAGCTCTTGGTTCAATAGAGGGTTTGGTAGATTTCAATAATTTATTTGACCCAGTCGTGAAAAACTCCGCGACCTCGGCAGAATTCGAACCCATGGCAGCAAGGAGAGGGCCTTAGAACAGCCAACGATCTAGCCACCGGACCTATGAGGCTCCACAGGGAGCCGTAACTTTGATTACACTTACAGATGATGTGCGGATTCGGAGCTCAACTTGCAGCACTTTGCTGAAGATAGTTTGCAGCTTAAGACTAATCGGCCGACCTAATTGTGAACTCTTTCTCTTCTGCAGTTAAAAGTCAATAGATCTATCCTACCTCGTCTATGAAACCCTCATAACTCCGTCGTTATATAATATCGTTTCAACAGGACGGTTATGATGGACATAGAAATAAAAATCGATCTGGACCTGCTGCTAGCAAACTCATTAAAGCAATCCATCCAAACTTTGATGGTAGGTAAAATCACCAATTGTTACTGCACTCCGTAAAATGGGTTTTTTTGGTTTTTACGAAAGGCTGTTATCTAAGATCTTTGGAGCATAATAGAATGCCTGGAAGCATCCAGTCAGGAGACATGACGACAGTTCGACCGTCGATTTCGACGAGGTCCACCGTATGCTCCACACCAGGTGGTGCAGGGACGGTGACTTGCGCGTGAATTAGTTTTAAGTGATAGTAGCCTTGCGCTGCAGCTACCGCACTCTCTCCTCCTCCCCCACCTGAGCCCGGTGTCAAGACAGAGTCAAGAAGACCGGAGATGGGAGAGGGCGCAGGTGGCTGGCGCGGCCGGAGCCGCCCCTGGGCGTGCCACCACACCTGGCTCGGATCCCACGGTGTGGGAGTGCCATAAAGGCCACATTAAGAAGGAGCCATTGCAACCTGACTCTCAGTCCGCCAGTCAGCCACTCCACACAAAACACACATTGGGCTGGCCACGCGGTCCGAGTTATCCCGTCAGTTGGCAACCTTCCAAGCCACGGCTTTTAGCGCACCGTGATAGTTTCAAGCGCGTCAGATTGTTTATAGTGAGGAATATGCACTGAGCTGTCGACCTCACTCTCTCCCCCACCCCCACAGTCAGACTACTGTCCGAGCCGGTCAGTTGCCTGATGTGGGAGTGGTTGCATTGGTTGACGGATCGGCGTACCCGTCTTCGCGCGCCACAGCACGACCTGGCCCCCATAACGCACACACCAGGATTTACAAACTCAGGGGGATATGGAGCAGCCATCGCCGTCTGACTCCCCAGTCCACTGGTCAGCCACTCGACACACACAGCACATACACTGAGCCGACGGCGTGGTCTGGTGGAAGCGTCAGATTGGCAGACTTCCCAGCCACGGTTTCTAGGAAACCGTGATATACTCTGGTAAATGGTGATTGTGAGGGTGTAGTCGATGTATTGGTGTAGGTGGTGTGTGCTGATGCAGCTTAGCCTCCGGTGGTTTACCGGAGGTTGTCGTGGAGGTGCATGTGTTCTAAGAGGCCCATGTGGTGTGTAAATGTGCGGGAGCAAGGAGGTCAGTGAAGGCGGGCACGTCGACTATATGTCGGAGCCCCAGGCACTGGTTCACCAGCCTCCGTGCGATGGATTCGCAGGTGACCGACCAGGCCGATGCGTGAGTTGAAGTTGCGGGCGCAGTGTGGGCAGGAGAAATCGGTTGAGGCTGGGGCGATGTCATTCATGGTAGTGGGGGTGGCAGGAGCGCTAAGAATGGCAGGAGCGGAGGGTGTGAATGGTGTATCGGTGTTGTCGGCATTGTGGTGAATTCCGCTGTCATGGATGCGCATGTGACCGAATAGGCCCATGCGATGAGTGAATGCGCGAGTACAGTGAGGGCAGTGGAGGCGACGATCTCTGCTGTGTGATGGTGTTCCAGGCACTGGCTCACCGGTCTCTGTACGATGTATTCGCAAGTGACCGACCAGGCCGATGCGTGAGGTGAATGTGCGGTCGCATTGAGTACAGCTTAGGAGAGATTCCCCATCGCTGATGATGGTTGTGGTGGTAGTAGTGAAGGCGAAGGCAATGGTGGTTGCGGTGGTGGGGGTAACAGGCGATGAGTAGATGGATGTGGTCTCTATGATGGTGGGAGTAATGGAATTGATGTCAGGAGTGAGGGTGGGGGAGTCAGAATGAGGGTTGGCAGAATTTGACGTAGAAATTGGAATTGTGGGATTGTTGGTGCATTGCGTCCGAAGATGTCCGACCAGGCCGATTCGCGCGCGGAAGATGCGTTGACAGCGCGGGCATGTTGGCAGGGCCTGGGCATTGGCGGTGTTGGTGCGGGGCGCTGGTGACTTTCGTGCCGCTCTTTTGGCCTTGGCGGCGGCGATCCGGTTGGCCTCGTAGATTGCTGAACCAGTCTTCACTGATCTTCTCCATGCCGGTCTATCCTGGGCGAGGTCTTCCTAGGTCGCCGAGTTGATTTGCAGTTGCTTCAGCGATTTCTTCAAAGTGTCCTTGTAGCGTCGTTTTAGACCCCCCTGCCGACGAGAACCCGTAGCGACATCTCCGTAGAAAAGTCGTTTGGGTAGTCGCTCGTCGTCCATTCTTACCAAGTGGCCGCTCCATCGCAGCTGCACTTTGCCTCAGCATGGCACGGATGCTGAGGATTCCGGTCCGCTCCAGGACTTCCGTGTCCGGTATCCTGTCTTGCCATCTCAGCTTCAGTATTCTGCGGAGGCAGCTGAGATGAAAGTGATTCAGCTTCCTGGCTTGGTTCGAGTAGACGGTCCAGGTTTCCGCTCCGTAAAGGAGTGTCGACAAGACGACGGCCTTGTACATCTTCAGTTTGGTGTTCAGGTGAATACCGTGGCGATTCCACACGGAGGCCTGCAGCCGTCCGAAGGCCTGACTAGCTTTGGAAATCCGTTGGGCAACCTCGTCATCGATTCTCGTGTTGCGCGAAATCGTGCTTCCTAGATAAGCAAAGGTCTCCACGTTTGAGTTGAGCACCGTTGACATTGATTCGAGGAGCATTGTATTCCACGCTGGGTGGCGGCTGGTGAATGACAACCGTTTTGGCTGTACTGATTGTTAATCCAAAATCGGCGCAGCCTTCGGCGAAGAGGTCCATGCTCCTTTGCATGTCCTCCTCCGTCACGGTGTTAAGGGCGCAGTCGTCCGCGAAGAGCAAGTCATGGACTGTAGTCGTAGACACGCGCGTTGGAACCTGCATACGCCGACTGTTGAGAAGGCGCCCGTCAGTTCTGTAGGCGATGCGAATACCAGGCTGCTCATCACGGTAGGCGTCCATCAGCATAGCCGAGAACATGAGACTGAAGAGGGTGGGGGCCAGTACGCAGCCCTGCTTTACTCCGTTGGTCACTGTGAATGCTTCGGATACCGTCCCGTTGTCAGTGACGCGCGCCGTCATCCCGTCATGAAGCTGACGCACCATGTGCGTGAACCGCTCAGAACAACCAAATTTCTGCATGACTTTCCACAGTCCGTCACGATTCACCGTGTCAAAGGCTTTTGTTAGATCCACGAAGGTAGTGTAAAGGTGAGTTCGCATCTCCTGACACTTCTCTTGTAGCTGGCGGGCGGCGAAGATCATATCGGTTGTCCCGCGGTGTCGGCGGAAGCCACATTGGCTTTCCGGGAGCAGGCCCTGCTCTAGATGACCGTTAAGACGATTGAGAAGGATACGGGCGAAGATCTTCCCGGCGATGTTGAGCAACGAGATGCCTCTGTGATTATCACAGAGTTGCCGGTTCCCCTTCCGTTTGTAGAGATGGACGATGGTCGCGTCTTTGAAATCCTGAGGAACTTGTCCTTGGCGCCACATTTCCTGGAAGAGTGTTGTGAGTTCTGCCATCAGCCGGGGCCCACCGTGCTTGTAGACTTCCGGTGGGATTGCGTCGGATCCCGGTGCTTTACCGCTAGAAATCTGCTGCACGGCCCGGATGGTTTCTGGTAGGGAAGGCGGCAGATCCAGGTCATTGTTCGTGTCCACTTGAGGGAGCCGGTCAATGGCAGCATCGGAGATGGCTGATGAGCAATTAAGGACACTTCTGAAGTGCTCGGCCCAGCGCTTCAGAATTTGCGATTTCTCTGTCAGCAGTGTTGTCCCATCAGAGCTGAGCAGCGGTGCGGACCCCTTGATACACGGGCCGTAGATGGCCTAGATGGCTTTGAAAAAGTTTTTTTCATTTCATTGCGGTCCGCATACCCCTGGATTTCCTCAGCCTTTCGGATCATCCAGGCATCCTGCATCTCCCGCAGCCGTTGTTGTACAAGGCGCCGGCATCTGAAAAAAACTGCTTTGGTGGCGTCAGTCCGAAGGTCCATGTAGGCTTTGTGTAGTCTATTCTTCTCCGCGAGTAAGTTGCTGATGTCGGCGTCATTGTCGTCAAACCAGTCCTGGTGTCGACGGTGTGCGCGTCCGAGTACATCGAGGGCGGTGGACTGGATGACATTTCGCAGTTGACACCATCGTGTCTCCACGGTATCGTTATCATCTGGAGCATGCAGGTCCCTCCAGTTTCTCGGTTATTTGGTTGCTGAAATCAAGACAGTGAGCAGGCAAATTTAACAAAAAGAGTATTCAACTTACCTGGCGGCCTCTTACCTTGGGGCCTTCGTCGGGTTGCAGTCGGAGCCTCATCTGGGAGATGACGAGGCGGTGATCTGTCCAACCATCGGCATCGCGGATCACCTTGGTTACCAGCACGTCCTGTCGATCTCGCCTCCGGACGAGAACATAGTCCAGCAGATGCCAGCGCCGCGACCGAGGGTGCATCCACGTGGCCTTCTCCCGCGTCGGAAGGCGGAAGAAGGTGTTGGACAGCAGGAGACGGTGTTCCGCACACGTGCGCAGAAGAAGGAGGCCGTTAGCGTTGCAGCTACCCAGACCGTGGGGACACAGCACTCCCTGCCAGGCAGCGTGGTCCGTCCCGACGCGGGCATTGAAGTCACCAAGGACAATTAACTTGTCCTCTTTCGGCACAGTCGCCAGCAAGGCGTGCAGGTCCTCGTAGAATTGGTCCTTCGCCGCATCAGAGCTCGTCATTGGGGAGCGTAGGCACTGATGATGGTGGCGAACTGGTCTCCCCGAAGAGGCAGGCGGAGGCTCATCAGGCGATCATTGATACCCTGCGGCAGACAGGGCAGACGTCCCACGATGTCGTTACGGATGGCAAAGGCAACACCAGCGTCGCGTCGCTCTGCCTTTGGCCGGCCGCTCCAGAAGAAGGTGTAGCTGGCCCCCACCTCCTCCAGCTGACCATGCTCAGAGAATCGGGTCTCGCTGAGAGCAGCAATGTCCACCTTGTAGCGCACCAGTTCCCGAGCGACTAGTGCCGTCCGCCGTTCCGGCCGGTTGCTCCTAGGATTGTCTAAAAGGGAACGAACATTCCAGGCTGCTAGTGTGAGTGGACTCACCTGAGCAACCTGGAGAGTATGGCGAGGGGGATGAGGACGGGGGGTATTGTTGTTTGTTTGAGTTTTACGATCGCGTAGTTTGCGATCTGCGAGCCGCGGCCGGCTGCAGAAGACGTGAGAACCAGCATTTTTTTAGGGCACATTTTCTAGCCCCTTCCTCCGCGAGGAGGCAAGCAGTGCTATCCCTAAATAGGGCTGCTCGGACATCCCAGACGGCTGCCAAACTCCACTATGGGTCACGGTTTTGGTTTAGTGGAAGAACGATCCGAGTTAGTCTGGGCCGCCTACGGGGTTGCTGTCGCCCCCCACCGTAGGACTTTTTTGAGAGGGGGGGAGAGATGGGAAGTTCGGGAGTCAGACATACCGGGTGTGGAGGCACACACAACACCGGAGACCCTCACCTGGTTTAGCCCGCCGGTCGTGACGGTTGCCCGGGGTGTGGCCGCTGGGAAGAACCCAACTTCGAGGAGCCACAGGTGAGAGTTGGGTACCAGTTAGAGGCGGCCACAGGAGCATTCACCACCTGTATGAGACAAATGGAGCGACCAAATGCAAGCTGTGTGGTGCTGCCCCTAACTAGTACCCCTACACCCCAGTCAGGAGACAAAAAGTAATACAGGATCACAAGATCTAGGAGGGAGTTCGAAGCAGTTCATGCTCACGAAATCATGAATCTAACTTGACTTTTCCGACGCACTTAATTGCTTTGTACATAGCCCCGCGCTTAACCTATTACCAATGTGGCCAAATATACAAGAATTTTCTTACAACAAACTAGTATACTGAGATTATTCTATGCAGCAAAGGGAAATGTTCAATTTTACTAATGTAAGAAACGTTCACTGAACTGAATAACAATACGTTAAGTTTTTGGTTTTAGTTCTGCAAGAAAACGATGATGCAATATAAAGCTTTTGCAGAATTTCGATCTGTATGAAGAGATAAAGCTGTCTTATGTATGCAACGTAGGCTTGGTTCCTTAATTGTGGAGTGCTCTAAAAGTTAGTTCTCATGAAAGATTATAGGCTCAGAAAGTTTCACGGGGTCAGAGCGGACGAAACAACATTTGGGTACAGAAACCTTCAACTACTTTGTCGATAGACCTGATTTACTTTTGTCAACGTAAACATCCGCATTGACTATTGAACACGAAAAAACCTATTTACCTTGAAAAAGACCAATATGCTCAACCGAGTCCTATCCTAACCTTTTGATAGCAATTGGAGAAGTAAGACTTCAGGATGTCAAGAAGAGGACAGAACGTCTATGTGGTACCTCGCTAAAATCTTCACGAAGTTCGATACAATTAACTACCACCGGCTGTTGTTCATTAGGAAGAAAATGAATAAGATTAAAATGTACGGAGGATTTCGTGAGATGTCATGTCGTGCTGAAGAGAGTTGCGAATTCAATTGCTCGCGAAGAAAGAACTTTCTTAGAAATTATTTTCTCAATAAATTTCGTCCGATGTGTACCTTTATGCGTTCTCCCTACTTATTAACATCCAATTGAGCTTATACTTTGAAGACTGGAAGGATGTTAGAGGTCTTACAGGTTGTATGCGAGCATCCGGTGGAAATATGTGCCTACAGACGGCCTGACAACTTTTTTTATAAGTCAATTTGGAAAACTCTCCGTTCGCAAGAGGACGAGCAATTTAAGCCACTTGCTTTGTGCTTTACTACTTCATTGGAGACATGAATGTTGTTAAGAAAGCTATCTGGATGCGGAAGAAACGACGAAATTGGTTAAGACGGTCAAACATGTTTGACAAAGGAGTCACCAAACAATTCCGTTTTGTCATAGTCATCAGTGAGAAAAAATTATTTTAATTTGATAAATGGGGAATCTCGTGGCTACGTTTTGAGGAGGGCCTATAAACAGCAAATTTTACGACGAATACCACAGGGTTCGGATCGCTGAACAGAACATGTTCTCCCTACTTGTCACGTGCTAACGCATCTTCGGAGCTATTAAAAAAACTTTCTGTGCTTCATAGATGAAGGAATAAAGATCAGTGGGCAAATCTTACAGCTGGCTGCTCAAAGTGAGGAAAAATTGAGGAACGTTGAAATAAAAATGTTGAGATTTCGGAGTATTGCAAGGTATAAATTCTGTAACGGTTTTAGCGAAAAATGTTTGGGTATTTTAAGGAAATGTTTACCGGTACTGGGGAACAAGCCATGCAATTCCGATGGTCCGCGAATGTTGTTGATTTAGTCTCTGTCTAAAAGCTTAAAATCTATTTAAGGTCAAATTTAGTTGGAATTTTTTGAAAAAAGGCAAGCAAACGACCATAGCGAAGTATCACATGGTTTTAGACGGAAGGGTGGTGTTGAACTCGATGAAACTTTCAGCAATTTCCTTGGTACCGATAATATCAAACGTTTTATTTTATCATGTTGACGAATGAGCTGAATGTGAGCCATTGGAAAATTTATGATATCCAAAGCAACGGTATTTTGAACCACTAGACATTTTTATAAGGTTGTGATTTACCTTAAACAAATGCGTTCATTTATCTACGAACGGCCGATTATAGCCTTCATTCATTTCAAAAAATACTCAAAATCTGGATTTTCAAACTGACAATTTTGGATCGGAAAATCTGATGGTCATTGTAACGCGATTGGGTAAGCACAGCCCTTTAAAACTGTGTTAGCCGAAACATGTACAAAAATGCTTTTTTCGATAAATGTCGACTTCAAGAATCTTGCTAGAGACTTAACTAGAAAGTCTAAAATGTGGGTGTTGGCATTTAAATTAAACTCTAGGTGAAAGAATGATGGGAGAGGTGTAATTATTTTCAAAGGCAAGGCCATTTTAAGGAAATAAAACTTTTCTAGATAAGCAGCTCTTTGAAATGCAGACGGCTAAATTCAGTGATAAAAAATTAGATTAAGTTAGCAAGAGTCGTCGCGAGTTGCACACCATTTCACAGTGGGGCATATGCAAACTCGATGTACTGAAAATCCACGTACTCGATACCTTGCCAATCCTCACGTTTGCAAAAAAAGCATCAGTATTGTGGTACGTTTGTGGTGACGAAATGGCGCTTCCAGTGTATTGAGTAGTTTGATGTTTGAAAAGATCGTAAGTGGAAGGAGAATCGAGTTGACGGTGTCGTGTAATTAAACCGTTACCGGGAATGCTGATCTACTATGGCCAATCAAAAGATCCCGGATATCTATGAGTTTTAAGAGCGTGGCCGCCTACGGACCACGGAAAAGTAACCAGATGGGAGGACCTGTCTGTCGAATAGCCTAAATTAGGTCAGGTTATTTACCGTACAGACATGTAAAAGCCAACGCACGTGTTTTGTCGGTATTCTGCTGATGCATGGCGCAGCTGCGGTGCGATTGGTTCATTAATGGTGTGGCTATAGTGAATCAGGCAACATATATGCACTACTGACTACCTGTTGGCAGCTTGAGAGTTTTACTTGGTTCTTCTGCTGCAGCTGATGTAATTCAGCTTTAAAATTCGCATAAACCTTGAGAAGGAGCTTGTAAACGTGTTTGCCGAAAGATTTACTCCAAAGTAGCACACTAAGTTTTGTAATATTACAAAAAGCTCAACAAAGGAGGCTGACAGCGCAATAATTTGGCTGTTTTGTACAAACCAAATACCCTCGACCTCCATTGAAGATATGTGTGGGCAACATATTTGAAGTATGCTTCCAATTGACTTCGGTTATATAAACGACTTTGGTGCAGTATAGGGTCACATTGATCACCTGTTGATCACGTGGCACCGCCTACACCCACTCAAGTTAACTGAAACTTTTGATAATTTGCTTTGTACGAGCTAAGTGTGGAGATTTTTTGTTTATGTCCTCATACTTCCTTGAAAGATTTCACAACTTGCTGAATTTCATCAAGGCAAGGGAAAACTGACAGGTCTGAAGAGTGTTTTTGGGCCCTAAAAGGGAAATAAACAGGAGAGGAGAGTAATTGAAATAATCGAAATATTATATTTTACAACTTAGAAAGCTAAAATGGTGAAAATAAGGACTAAAATTGCCATTAGGACCCGATGATGTGAAGGATATTTCTCTGCGTGCCTGTCTAAATTTTTTAGTTTACTGTGCAGGGTTGCACAATACGGGAATTCCTTCAGCGTGATTTAGACGGTTAAGGTTCGCTTGAAATTAAGCGCACAATAAAAATCCTAATTTATTGCAGTCTTTCAGATTCCCTGAAGGACGAATCTACTTTAGCGAATACCGACGATCGATAATGCGATCCCACATTAAGAAAAATGCGAGATACGTTAAGCTAAACAGCCACAGTAAAAAGACAATGCTACCAGTGCAGAACAGAGGCAATCGGTGCAATGTCAGTTAATGATACCGAAAGTCACAACAGTTGGAGTGTACAACGTAATAGTTAGTAAACACCAACTTAAACATGTATGGCAAATCGTTCTCTACACACCTACGCGAACACCAGTTAGTAGTAAAGAGGCGAGACCACTTGTCCCAAGTTGTCATGCCTACACCGGAAACTGGGGCACGCATTTGCATGGGACACTATTTTCATTATTGGTTTCTGCCCATCTAAGAAAGACTGAGAATATTTGGAGGCCATTTACTCCGATGACTTGTGTATGAATCGGCACACGGAATTGAATGCCGTGTACAAAGATTTCAAAGACAAATGGAAAAAAGCGCCAGCCACTCCGAACAAGATTTCAGATCACAGTGACAGGTATTGGCAAGAATGACAAAGCAATATCAATTTTTTTGTAGCATACTTTAAATTTTAACTGTTTTGCACACGTTTTAAACGTCTGACAACGGGCTGGGGATCTGGCGTCGAACATTTACATAATAAAGTTTGTTATCGTTTCCCCAAAAAAACTTATATTAGTTGAAATAAACAACAGTTTAGGAAATGTATAAAACCGGCAGAACTATAGAAACTTTTGTAAAAAGAAAAAATATAGCAAAGGGATACCACACTCCTTCTTTATTTTCGGGATTTGAAACAAATTCCATCTATTAGTCGATGTAAATTTTTCGATTTAATAATTTGGTCAGAAATTACTTCACTTGAGTTGTCAGCCTATGATTGAGCTCCAAGCTACCTTCCTATGAGAGCTTGCCCAAGAAGTGGTTGATGCATTATTTGGAAGTTTTCAAAACCTTTTAACACCAGGATTTTTATTACCCACTTTTATTTAAAAGACAGACCTTGAGCAACAAGACTGCTGCTAGGGCTTCAAAAGTGCACATGTGGGCTTGCTGAATAAAAAGTCCTGCATGCAACAAATTTTGACTTTCGGAATGACTTCATCACTTGAACACATCATTGAATTCCTTTTGCAATAAGACAAATTTATCTAAAGCCATTTCCCGGGAGACTAGAGACTTCATCTGCAGTCATTCCGAGCTTTTAATTTTGAGTGACCTACAGTAGGCCGATGATGACTGGTATTCCAGGAGAATCAGTCCTGATAAGTACGTTACTTCGCAATCTTTGTGATAACTGTGTGGAGAAATAACATGAATAGGTTCTGTTTATTGATATTGTCAAAATAAGGATACTCATCCGTAGTCGTACATTGAGCAGGGTTCAGCTGTCCGCCATGCTTTATTTATAAGTCCTTAACTGTTCCCTCTTGGAAGATCGATATAGAGAATCAGATAACTCAATCCCTGTCCTAACTGGGTGTCCCTTTGCCAACCAAAATAGAAAAACGTTTTTAAAATTTTCAAAACGATTGCGCCAGACTGACGACTCTCTTGTGTAAGCCGGCGAAAACTCCTATGTCATTTATTCATGCGAGCAAAGAGGTTTCTATATCGCATGGTATAGATTACTCGTTGAAAGTTTTCGGTTATTCATGACACCGTATTTTGAGTACCGAAACCCGACCTGAAGACCACAGGAGAAGTAGGAGTTCAAGTTGCTTGAAACAGTTCCAATGCCATATAGAACGTGTTTTTTGCCTGAATGATTATGTGGAGCTGTCTATAGAAGCTTTCTACCCTATAACGCACCATGCTTGATGGTAGTATTAGTAAGGATGTTTCAGTTAGTGATTTCCGCAATTAAATCACAATCAAGGAAGGAGTTATCGGCCTGAAATTACAGGACAAACAACAATTTTATCACTGAGCTCCAGCAAATTGAACACACTATGTCAACGCACTTTGGAGAAACTAAGGGACTAGAAAATTTGCCTATGGTAAAAATTTTAATTCATTAATTGGTGCCTCTCTCAAATGCTTTTTGCGTCCTCTATTGGCTCCTTTCTCGACATGTTCTCTAGCCTACGTTGAGCTATTTTCATTCTCCTTACAGTCTGCTTTGTCGTCTGTCTACACATGTGTTTGTAGCAATGGTGCGCCTGATGTCTTTAGGTGGTTGGTCTATTGCCTCAGTTGGTAGTACACTTTTGACAGACAACGTGACATTTAGCCTATGTGTCCTGCTTGTGGGCGAGCGAGAGACGCAACTGCAAGATCAGATTGACTGACGTTAATTTTGTCCAAACAGAAACCGTGAAATTACCGATAGAACATTAAGTGGCTTCTCTCCGCCCTTCCCCAGTGTTGGGTACCAAATCATGCAGCCAAGTTGCTTTACCATCACCGGTACCGCGTTGGCTTTCTCGTTTGACCCCATGTACTGCCAATTCATCTGTAGGTCTGAGAAAGTTACATTACAGAAATTCTGAAAGGCGGTACTACTTCTAGAAGTTTTGTCTGAATTTTAACTTTGGGCAAGAACTGGTCCGGTTAATATGATTTATAGAGTTAATAAACAAATTAAATATCGCCGTAGTATGCACGATTTTTTCGTGCTCTTCATCGTTTGGCCTTAATAAGCAGAGGATTCGACTAAATTGTGGTCATACCAACCTGAGTGCAGTATATTTGCATGCTTTCTTCTGAGCCCTGTCTATGGGTAAGATAGCTTAAAAACTTTAATATTCTCGGATAGAATTGCTCAATCAGAGAGGAATATAAGCTCCAATATATCTGGAATCTCGAATATTGAGAGAAGAAATTAGTCAAAGGACTTAATCATTTTTCATTCGTACACAGAACCCTGTAAGGACTGTTTGGCAAGGGAATGAGACGGATATATCTAGTTTAACTCTGCGTTTGTACTCCATACGAATCTTTTGGTAATCGATGGTTAGTATTAATGAACCTCCTTTTTTAGATGATGGTTCAAGCATGGAAGCCTCGAATGGGGATTAAGCTGTTGTTGGTGGAGTGACAGAGATAGCTCTCTGACAAAAGTGGCATAAATGTTTTCATGCATTGCATGAAAAGCGTATCAAATTTCAAGTAGGATGTGAAATAAACAACTGGGTATGGCAGTCAGGCCTATAGAGGTAGTTTTTAAAACTGTAGGCTTGTTCGAAGTTCCGTTACAAAGTTAGTACAGGACTTCAAATATGCTCTGACTCTAACATCTACCTAATAAGGTCTACTTTGGAGCAAGGTGATTCTGTCCTCTGTAGTACCCAGCGCGCACAGCAATAGGTTAGAGCAAAGTAAAGTTATGCAATCATTTGGGATCAAGGTAATAAAATCGCAATCCTTCTGTTGGCATGTCCTCGTACTTCAGTATCTCTGCTCTTTCTTTTCTCGTAGCAATCTGCAGTTATAACTATAATTGCGTACTCTTCATCACTTTCAAAGCTTAAATTTTTACTCTATCTTCGTGTGAGCCACCCATGTCTAAGTAAAGGTTAACTTTTTGGCAATAAAATTCCAGGGCAGAAAATTCAAGGACATGGAGATCAACTTCCTTTGCTAATCTGACTTTGTTTAAATTCCTTTCTCCATTGGATGTAATTCATTTGGGAGTGCTTGCACTAGATAAGACCGATTATCCTAAATATTGATATTGGCACCGTTTTTTTCCGTTGTTATGTCTTTGAATATGACATTATTATCCAACAGAAGTACTTCATTGGGCAACTCCTTTGCTGTAGAAATCGGCTCAGGAGAGTGACACCGCTAGGCAGTATTAGAGTAATCAACTTACTAAGTCTAGTGTAAATCAGGTCCTTCGTTAGCTACTGCAATGATGAGGTCAGGACATCTACCCGCAGATCTGAGAGTCATAACCTATTCGAAAAGAAACTCAAAGGCCGTCGGCGCTTGGCGAAAGCAGCCGTCTGCTCAGTGGTGCCAAAACCTGTTCAGTGTCACATGACACTCGTTTCACCTGTGGTGCCTACTACCTGCGTGCAGGATGCACAGTGGAGTGAGGAATGGCTACTGCCATGTAATTGCATAATTTACAGAAAAAAACCGTCTTAGTGGACAAAAACTATACAGAGTTGCAACAGTAACGATATAGTACTGTAGTAAATAAAGTTTATGCAGCGCCGATTGAATGAGTCGTGAAATAAAATCAGTACTTTTATGAATTATTCCGCGCAAATGAATTCAAAGAAGATATTCTCGTTGAAAGGGGCCTCATTTTGGCTTGACTGGATTGGAAGCATATAAAGAAAAGTGGGACCACATGCGATTGCAACAATACCACGAGAAGTATAGTATTTTCGAGGTTTTTGTTAACGCGGGCATTTTCATCCAACAAGGAACTGTTATCTATTGAAAATGCGTAACAGATGTAGCCACAGAATTTAATAGTACCCACGAAACTGTAGTTAAAGTTGTTGAGCTACCCGCGATTTTGGTATATTGCTTAAAGTAAATTACGATGCTTCTTACCAATGCACAACTGTGAAATGATAGATATTTGCGTTTGACTGAGTTATATTTCATCCGCGTTCGCACGTCACAGGCACAAGAGGGCCGTTGTCTAAGTAGTGATCATCTTATCATTTTCTTTCACGCAGAAAGGCTTAGGAATTTTATTTCAAATATACCTTCATCAGAAAAGTACACCTCATTCCGAGTTGATATTGGAGAGTGGAAACATATTGTGGTTATATAAAGTTAACAACTTACTGGAACGATGTACTGTGCCGAGGTACGAGACAATTTTACCTTTAACAATAATCAAGTTTCATTTACTGTACTGCTTGTTTTACCACGATGGAAAAAGAACTCTATAGGTCAACTCCCACGTTGATTGTGGGTTTCATAGTTAGACATTATGATCATTAACTTAAGTCACCTATTGGTTTTTCTTACTCATCTTTTTGCATAGGGTTCATAAGATATTGTTCGTTAGTTCTTGAGAGCAGTACCATTTATGCCATTGTCGACTTCGGACGTTAACATTGCATATTGTATGATATTAATTAGTGAATATTACTTCCACGTACACTTACTTTTCTGGCGAGTTTGCTCGCTGCTGCACCACCTATATTTTGCTCATTATGTCTCACTCCAACCAAGAACTTGAGATCCCCAGCCGGTCTCTACATACTGTTGAGCGCATCTTCGAGAACTCTGACCATATGCTCCAGAACTGTATTTCATCCGCATTGACTCCGACTTTTATTCTGCTTACTTTACCAAGGAGGTGGCGAAATGCCACAAACTTGTGGAGGCTCTCCCCGCTAGTGTTATCTTCCAAGTTCAGTCCTTGCTGTCTGGTTCCCCTGTAGATGCTCCCTATTCCACGCTGAAGGTGCAAAATCCTTTGACCGAAAGCACTTCGGCCAGTTGAGCTAGGAGGAATCACTGGGTGACCTGAAGCCTTCAGGTGCTCAAGGCGACCTCAGGCGATTGGAGACCCTGTGGCGTCCATCGTACTTTAGACAATGCCACCGGTCCCGAAGAGTGGCCTGGTGCATGCCTTTCGTCAGATTCCTCTCGCCCCTGAGGATGTCCCCGAAACCACCGTCACTAAAACATTTGGCCTCTTTGAATTTATCTGCATGTCGCTTAAAGGTTCCAGTGGTTCAGCTAACATGTCTTAAGCGGCCTACAGTTTCTCTACGCCTGCATCGATGACTTCTTGATGGCCAGTCGGAATGCCGAAGAATACAAAAAGCCCCTTTCCTTCGCATTGGACCGCCTCGACAAGTATGGCGTCGTCATCAATCCTTCCAAATGTGTCCTTGGTGTGCTTTCCCTTAGATTTATTTGAAATAATGTCCACTCAGAAGATTTGAATCCCCACCCCTCCAAGTTCGAAGCCATTTGTGATTTCCCTCCACCAACCTCCAAGCGTCAATTGCAACGTTTCCCCAAGCATGTTCAGCTTTTACCGCCGATTCGCACATAAGTTTGCCGACCTTATGCTGCTTCTTACCATGCTTTCCGATCCTACGGACCCCTTGACTTTACTGGTGACGCACTGACTGCTTCCGGGGGAAAAAAGGCCTCCCTTGCTGATGTTATCTTGCTCAAACATCCTGCTCCTGATGCTCTACTCTCCACCATGGTTGATACTTAGACCGTTGAAATATGTGCAGCCCTCCAACAAGACCTAACTGATTCCACACAAGTGTATGCTTTCTTTTCTTAGAAACCGTCACCTGTTGAGGCGAGATAAAGTATCTTTGATCGTGAACTTCTTGCCATGTATCTGGTTGTGAATAATTTCCGACACTTCCTTGAACATCGCAACCTAAGCAGTTTCACGGAACAGTAGCCATTTGCATTTACCATACGAGTACATTCTAGCAACTACAACCCGAGAGAGATCGCTCACTTTGACTATATTTCCTCGTTCACAACCGACATCCGCCAGATTGACGGCACAAAGAATGAAGTGGCTGAAATGCTGTCCATAACTTCCTTCTCGGCGTTTTATGTCTCTTGCATGATTAATATTAATGCCATGGCGACTGAGCAACGGCGTTTTGGTTACCCTGTTTACGAGTCGGTTTGCGGTCGGCTGTTCGCACGGACCACCGCAACCGGCAAAATCCTTTGTGACGTCTCGACTCCTTTCCATTGCCTTTTCGTGCCCTCCTCAATGCGTTGAGCTGTTTCCTAAACTCTTCATGGCCTCTCCCATTCTGGGATTCGAGCCTCACAAAAGCTCCTCGCGGAAAGACTCGCTTGACCCGGCTTGAACATGAATGTTGAACCACGTGCTTCGAATACTCTCTTATACTGCCAGCATTTTTTATGTCCTATCAGTTGGTAGAATAATTTAATAACCTTTCACAGCAGTCAAGCCACTTGCTGATCGAATAATGAACGATTTTATTCCCAACTTCGCTCTGCGTGAAGTACTGTGAAGTTTTTCCACCCGATGTGCCATGGCATCCCTGACTTACCAAAGTTTCATATTACCATTTATGGCACAACCTCTTACGTGTGAAGAGCCCAGAAAAGAGATCCTGAGACTTGAAATGGCCCGATACTAGTTTTATGATTTAAGGTAAACCCAGTTACTCCTTCATCATTGGTCACCTCGAGCCACAATGACTGGAGGACGTTTCGATAGATATTTCTTATTTCTCGAATGGCAGCCCGAGCGAAATGGCAGAAACGAAGGTCAAGAAAACTGAATGGTTTCGTTTACTTACATGTTGCGTAGCATCATAAGAAATAAAATGTCCGAGCAAAAACTATAAATCTGCAAGTTTTGTATTTGGACTCTATAAACCGTGCAGTATCTTTCAAAAATTTGAAGTCATCATAGATTTGCACCAAAATTAAGAAAAAGGTAAGAAATACAATGAATGGCGGAACAAAAGTTGGCAAACAAGGATGAGGACGCCAGCGCTCCTGAGTAGAGTTCTCGCTGTGAGCTGGAGGCGTAGTCAAGAGAGCAGTTACTTTCGGTGGACAGAGCGCGGCTTCAACTGCAGGAGTTGTTTTCGTTGTTGATCAAGGAGTTTCTCCAAGTGTTCGGAACGCTGGCGTGAAAGCTGTAACTCGAATTTCAGCTCCTCGATCTCCTTATTGTGTTCCTTCTTCAAAGCGCCGATATTGATCTCTTTTTGTCTAACAGCATCCTTCACCCTGCAAAAATTACGATTTTTAGCAAGGTGGAAAAAGCATTCTTATGCCCACTAAGTTGCGTAGCAAGCACCCAAATGAGGTTCGGTTGTCACTGCTTATAATGCCATACCTCTCATGAACTTGTTCCAACTCGGAGGCCATGGACTCTTTCGCACGCTGTATGTCCCTCTCCCGTTTATCCACCTCCAAGGCGAGTTTAGACCTAGTTTCGGCTAGAGTTACTTTCAGCGTCTTAACTTCCTCTTCACTGGTAACGATTCGGTCAGCAAACTCCTGGCGAACCACATCGGAGACGTGATCGCGTTCAGCTTTCAACTTTTCGTAGAGGGCCTGTACTTCCTTCAGTTCAGTTTCACGCTGATTTAGACGCACAGTGAGACATTCGATTTCCCCCTCATGTTCAAGGCAGCGAGTCTGTAAAAAGGGTAGAAAGAGCATCTTATCGATTACACAAGCGAGGTTATTTATTTTGCACGCCAATAGAGATGTCGATTAACCGCAACCTGTACTTATATTTTTAAGATATATTTCAACTATTGATCAATATCCCCATGAGGTTCGGGTATTTAAAGGTTTTCCCTCTTGATTAAGCGTTTCAAGACTTAACGTCGCGCATGCTTTGGGAATCTAAAATTTTGTCGTCATTTCGTTATAAATGATAAGGAGGATACAGACACAAAAAATATGCATGCCTAGGGTTTAAACATAGTGATTTTTATAAGCAGATAGTGAACAGTGATTTCATGTTGGTCAAGATGTTTAATGCACAACCAGTTTCCTTGATAATTTCTTCAGTTCATCTTGTTGATAATTATGGTAGTTGAGATTCAGTTATTGCGGCAACGATCAGATACGCTTATCGCAGCAGTTTAAGTTATTAGGGAAGACCCTAGCCGCTACGACCTCCGGGCACGGTTCCGTGTGAGGAGAGAAGAAGTGGGACGACAGTTGGGAGGATAGTGTATACTGTCCAGAGGGAGTTGAGAAGGGGTAGGAAGAAGTTGGTTGCCGAACGAGAGCACGTCTGGCGCCGCGAGAGTGGTGTACCCTATTGCGCGGTCGTCACAGGGTATCCAACGCGGTCATGTGTGAGTCGGCCTTGAAGATGATTGGCCAGATTGGACAGCCGGGATTGGTGAGGCTCAGACAGCCACTGGTGCGCACGGGCATGTGGACGTGAGAGGTTCAGCGGTGCAACAAGCGCATGGAGTCGGGCAAAACTACGCCCTCACTCTAAGAGAAACCTTCCTCTTTGCGACAACTAGACTCATTCTCATGTAATATCAGGCATATTTGTCAAGATTATATAAAATTGAAACCATGAAGTGTTTCGCGCCAATGATAAGACGAGGCTGGCAGTAATCTATGGCAACAATCTAAGAAAGGTTGTATTCATTGGCGAGTTTATTCTACTAACCAATAAGATTGGGGAATTTTTCGTGTTCACTAACATCATAGCTCCCCCACCACTTCAAAAAACGTTCAGCCCAGAAGTGTACAATTAACTAACGGTAACTGCTTGGCTCTCCACTTATTCGAAAATTACCCATGAGAGAAATCAATTTTCTCCTGATTACGATATATAAGTGGTTAAAAATAAACGTGTTAGATAGAATGGTTATCATCGTGATGAAAGTAGTTACGGCTTAGGCCAATATCAGTTGGTATCCGGAAGATGCTCAATTAAGCGTGCGGGGGTAATTATTAAGGCGCATGTTCTCGAATAACACGGTTCTAAAAGCAGGGCGTTTGTGGTAAAACACCCGCTTTTGGTTGTACACGACTGAAAAACATTACATTTGTAAACTTCGGCAACCGCACCATGAAATCTCCAGTCCATCGATGTATCTTCTCAAACTGCCTACCGATTGCTTGGTCACCCATAACACCTCCGATCTTGGCTAAAGGAGTCATGTCCTAGGTGAGCTTGTACAGCGTCTGTGAAACTGAACTGTTTGATGGAAGACTTTGTTTGGCTTAAGAGGCAAATTTATTGGAGTTGCGAAAACGAATATGCAGAATGTGCGTATAAATAATCAGGCAAAACCTTCAGTTATCGTATCATAAATTAGTCACCTTTAAATCGTCCTTTCTATTAAGGTTCTCAGCTGCTGCAAGTGCTCGTATTACATTTTTACTCACATAGCATGTGATATTTTAGCAATGCTCGGATACGTGACCCCAGAAAATGGTAGAGCAAAGGTGGGCTATGTGAAACCTCTTAGCCACCACTAACCCCAGGATAGTGTAAAACGGTAATGGTGGTAAAAGAGGTTTTACGAATGGGGCTTCACCGTGGACAAGCAGCGAAATGTCTGCGAGGAAACATCAATAAATAAATAAATTTCCACTAAATTTACTCTCCAATAACAGCAAAATTGAGCGTGATAATAAAAATATAAAAATGCAACGCTTATGGAATTTGAAAACAAAAACCACAATATATGAAGGGGGTAGTTAACACACAGAGGTTTTGGTGGAAAAACGAATCAGACATATTGCTGTTTTCAGGAAACAAATAATAAAATATGCGATTTACACCGTGATCATGTTGAAATGCACCAATAAACGTCAAAACACAAGCCTAAAAGTCAAATTACTAGAAATTAGGAGTGGAAAAATTGGTGGTTAGATATTCTAGGTGAATTGATACTAGCCTGCGATAATAAATCCCATTGATGGAGAAAGAAAGAAGAATAAATCGTTGAATCTTACTCTCATGAAGGCCGCGACTAAAGTTATAATTGAAATTGGCAACGTTGATAGTCTATACCTTCAACCTCGACTGATGTGTAAAGCCTAACACTAACACTATACGCCTAATCCTAGCCTTTAAGCATCACCGTAGCCCTAATAATAAACTCGATTTCTTACCGTCAACCTTAGCCAAACTCTAAAATAAAGGGAGGCATGACGGAGAATAAGGGTTAGGTAAGACAGATAAATTAAGCTCACTCAAATGACATAAACTGGCATTTGTTAGAAGTAAACACTGGGTGGGACCAAATATCCGATCGTTACTGATAGTCTATTTCTCTTTGATTCGGTGGTAAAACTGTCCATGTAAGTTGAACCAATGTTTTCACCATTAAACCGTACGTCAAGCGACAGGTGGGACTCTAGATTTAAACTCCCACCTAGCAATGCGCTGACATTGCTCAAGCTATATCGGCTAAAATTTACAGTAGTCATTCAGGTAAAATGACTATTCTCACTTAGAGCTTTGTTGAACAAATGAATGAAGACGTAAAAAACTCTGAATAGAACGCACCCGCAGCTGATTGTACTTCTCGGTAATTTGTCTCTCACTTTGTTCCAGTTCATTGA
Organism: Schistocephalus solidus; assembly: GCA_017591395.1. Classification (NCBI taxonomy): domain Eukaryota; kingdom Metazoa; phylum Platyhelminthes; class Cestoda; order Diphyllobothriidea; family Diphyllobothriidae; genus Schistocephalus; species Schistocephalus solidus. Next base: position 500,148 of record WEDG01001547.1, read on the forward strand.
TTTCCTGTTGATGTCTCTCTTTCAAAACTCTAGAAAAAAATAATGCACACGGTAAGCCCTCTGTAAATGATACAGTCTTCAGATAAGTTCATTAGCCATGGTAAGTTTGCCGCGAAGCCACAATTATCCGGTGGTGAGCTCTTGACGAGTTTAAGCGTCCATGGAAGACGCCCAGAGCTTCAGAGCAAGCGCAATCGAAGATTTCACTATGTTTCTCAACCAATTATACAGCTGGTAACGGTCTTGGTGTATTACCACAGCGATTAACTGACATTTGCCGATAGAAGTGAACAAGGGCATTGCAGGAAGCATTTCAAAAGTAGATATGATCGCTGGAGTAAAAGCTTTATTGGCCTGACATTTTGGATTCCCACTCGTACCTGTCCTCAGACGCGGTCCCAGAAAAATATACTAGAGGCACGAGGTGCACAGTGTTTAGAGGTCGATGATGGCAGGCCTACAATAATTAGCAATACTTGTATTCCTCGCTGGGGATCGTATTTGATGCAATGATCGTTTATCAGTCCCTACGCGAGTCGTTAATTGGCATGATTTCAGCTGCCTCCTCCCACCGCTCGCAGTTGGAGTTGCACACAGACTGGAGGCAACCATCCACTGCATGGCAAACAATGTCTGGATTCGTGTACCAGACCTGGTGCATTTGCGGACAAAGCAACTGCATCGGAGAAACTGGGAGACTTCTCTGAATATGAATGGCCTAACATGAAGCAGCAGTGAGGAGAAAGGACGCCAACTCCCAGATCGCGGCTCATTCGACGGAACCCGACAACACCTTCAAGTTTGACGAGGCCGAAATTATCGCAAGGTCTGACAACCACGTGAGCCACTAGCTTTTTGAATCATGGTTGTACAGCCCGCGTTCAATTAACAAGCGCAATTTCATCCCACCTCTGTATTTTGCGCTGAGATTTTGCCTGAACAAAATTACTAGCCACGCGGGGAGGGTGCGAGTGAAAAGTAGTCACGGTGACAGCGAGACAAATGATCAAGCGATCGTCACATCAATTAGCGACATTGGTGATGACATCACGCAACATAAAGACTGGGGTAGGGACCGACAACCAATCATTGCATCAACTATGACCCCCTGCGCTGAACAAGAGCACTGCTATGTATTACAGGCATGCGGTGGTCTGGCAACATCGGCCTATAAATGCTGCACAACCTATGTCTCAAGTACCCTTTTCAGCGACTGAATCTTATGATGGGTTAGAGTGAGGATCCGAAACATCAGGCCAATAATTTTTTTGTTCCAGCGAGTGGAGCTTTAACATCAACGCGAGCTTTGGAAACTTATATAAGACATTCAAAGTTGGTCTCACAAATATAGTACCATACAATTAGATAACAAGCTACTTGGGTAGTGTTTGTTTTTGTGGAGTGGCCTACTGTTGGAAATGGAGCCAGAATGCGATGACACCTTCGTTTTTCGGCCACTATGACTTTTTTATACAGGTGAGATCAGAGCCACCCACCCCTTTTGAGTGAAATCCTGGAGTGTGCGTTTGAGGGATCAGGTCGTGTATGTACCACGCGCAGGTGAGCCCTCTAGTCCTATCAGCCACTGCGGCTAATCCCCGCATCAGACGACTGACCAGTTTGGACAGTGGATTGGTGCCTTGGGGTGGGAAGACAGAATGAGCCAAACTAACTCAGTGCATATTTCTCACTACGAAAATTCGGATGCGATTGTATCTAGCATGCGGAGCTAAAAGCCCAAGGCTTGGAAGGTGGCCACCTGAAGAAATAACTCGATCAGCCTCTCAGGAAGGAGAGTCAGTCTGCAATTGTTCCTTCTTATTGGGGCTTTTACGGCACTCCCACGCTGTTGGGATCCGAGGCGCTTCCCCTATATTTTTTGTGAAATTCTGGTCGGTTGTACGTAGACCAGGGGTTTTGTGACACGCCTACGTGTGGTTCCCACCGCGTCAGACGACTAAACCCTCCCTCACCTCGTGTTTGTACTTGCTCATGACACCGGACCCATGTGCGATGGGAGGAGAGCATGTATTAGAGGCTGAGTAAGTTTACTGTCCTTCTAAACTAAATCGCGCGTAAGTCACTGTCCCTTCGCCAGCATTGCTGTGGGTTACCCGGTGTGCACCATCGAACTGTCGATCTCGTCGTCGAAAAGAAACGAAATAGAGTAGCGAATGTGAATAGGGACAAGATTATGCTGTCAATGAGCTATGAGAAACCTCACCGGAACTATTTTCCAGTCAATTTCACTTTTAATGATAGCAAGTACTCTGAGAGCACTTGCTTGCAGCAAGACAGTCAAAGACAGGCCACAATTTTTACCAAGTGCAGGAGAATTATACCCCTTGATTTAATTACTTAATCACTGTCAGTGTCCGGTTAGGCCGTGGATCCACCGATGGTGTTTACGGTTCTGCGACTCGCACTCATGCCATTGGCCTTCAATGTTCGGGGGCCGTGGCAATTATGATTTGCGGACCAGAATTCCGCAAGCGTTAGTACCCTGTAGTTGACCTCACACTGTCGTGGCAACGAACTGGTGCAGGTAGATGCGCACGACTGACCCTTGAAATCCACGAAGGGCGCGAAGGGCTGGTCGAACAACCCTCTCTATCTGGTCAACACCAGCCTGTGACGAACTTACTTGTTGCTGGGTCCTAATATTAAATAGCATGCAAATCGTTCAGTTTTACCGAGACTTTTAAAAGTGGAAGGTGAGGCCAGAAAAGCTGAGTTCGTCGTTTAAATTAGCTTTTTGCTGTTTTCGTATTTATATTTACTCCTAGAAAATAGTTTCTGGTGTAAAAATGGACAAAAAGATACATAAACCAGCCTTCTCAGTTCTCATTTAAATGTTTAAATGCATCTCGCTGGGGAAATAGTCTCACCATTTTGGAAGCTTATTCATCTATAAACGCAATCCTTTCCCCTTACCACAATCTCGTTCCCAAGAGCTTAGCAAACAGTCCACTTTTAAACAAAACGCTTTGCAAACATAGGAGAGGGCCATTTTCCTTCGCCATTGCTGGTAAATTATTTCAAATACCTTGTAGTCGACGATAACGAAACTTACAAAAAGAAAGATAAAAAACGAAAAGTCCTCATGCATGCTGAAAAAGACGCTTGACCGTCTGAAAAGCAAAAGAAACTAAGGTTAAATATTAGCTAAAACAGTTCGTTATTTATGATCCACCGTATGGGTGGGTTTCACAGTTCTAGAGTTAACGTCTCCTTTTTAATTCGTGTTAAAAAAGCGCAAAATTATAACGCGACCAAATCCTTAATCCATCACCACCAGGTAGCCTCGTTAGCTGTGCGGAAAAAGTGAAAACAAAACCAAAGTCAACAGCAAGGAATCCAATCAAATAGGGCGTTTTCGTTCATCCTGCCTGCTAGTAGCTCTCACTCGCCTGCAGTTGCCGCTAAATATTTTTATCAAAAGAAAGTGAGGAACTTGCTATGAGACAACCACCACCGATAGACCCTACCTGAAAAAATGACGAAAACCGGTTCAACGGAAGCAACAAATGGCGACTGGAGTTCAGAACCTGTGAAGCATGAATTCGAGCCACATGAAGCCCATGTACTCCGAAAAAAAAACACTTTTCCACGGCCTTCCACATTTTATAGGGCAACCGCCCCTACTTCTTCCATCGATCATGTCGCTGACAGACGTGTTAATTGGCGGTCTACCAAAGGAGAACTTTGAAACCCAAATACATGCCCTTGGGCTCGTCGAAACGTTAATACATTGGAATTATTTGTCAACTTGTTCGAAAGAGTAAAAAATGGAACCCAGAGAAGTTGGCAGATACAATCGAGATAGTCTGAAGATCCACAACCGTAGGGGACACCTATTGGTATACCCAACGTAAAATGCTCGCGAGTACTTCGATACTTGTCGGGAACCAAAAGAGCATCTCTCTCTTCTAGGACGTAAAACCTCAGTTTCGTTCTTTTGCCACAATTTACATATAGCTCGTTAGAAAAGGCTCTTAAGAAATGTCAACCACATTCAATTGTAAACTTCCTTCAGGAAGAAAAAAGATGTGTTTCAGTGAGCTTACTTTAGCTTTCCATTTGTGACCTTCTCGGCTTCCTCTTGGGCTGCTGTCGCCTCAGCCTCCAAATTCCGTATCACCATTTCCAGCTGTTTGTCACGATCCTTCCGCAATTTTTCGGCAATTTCGCGTTCACGCGTAGCGAACTCCAGCTCCAGAGTGGATCGAAATTTCTGCTCCCAGACTTCACGTTCGGCGTTTGAACGTGTCTTTAACTCTTCAATTTGGCTCTATTTCATTCGAAGGGATAAGAATTATTGGATAAAAAAACACTCGTTGCCCAAAAGAGTGGAATAAAAATGACGGCTTCACTTTACCAGAGATTAACTATACGCGCCGACGCCTAGCTAAGATGCTTAACATGCCCATGTTGGCGAATGAGAAATGCACTGATACTCATACCCGTTAGGACATTGGGAGCGTGGCCCACACTTTAAAGCATGTTCCCTTGACGGCCTTCTGTACGAACTGCACTTCAACACCGTCAGGAGGAAGAAAACTCCTTTTGCGGCAACTTAAGTTATAGGGAGACCCTAGTCGCTAAGACCTTCAGGCCCGATCCCGAATATGAAGATTAGATGTGGGATGCCCGTTGAGCAAATGCTGTTTTCTGAAAAATAATATTAGAGAAAAGGTTGACAGTCGGGTGAAAGCACATTCACGAGAGTGGCGTCCAATGTGTGTGTGTGCTTGGTGAGTGCCCCTCTAAACGGGCCACGTGGTAGATGCGTTGGACCAACATGGGGGCCAAATTAGTGCACGGCAGGCGTTATTCGGGTTGCGCTCCCATAACAAATGCCGAACATGGAGGTGTGGTGGCACGCCTAGGGGCGGCTAGGACATAGGGGACCCAGCCGTGCCAGCCACCTGCATCCCCTTCCGCCTCCGGTCTTCTTGACTCTGTCTTGACACCGGGCTCAGGTGGGGGAGGAGGAGAGAGTGCGGTAGATGCAGCGCAAGTCTACTATCACTTTAAACTAAATCACGCGCAAGTCACCGTCCCTGCTCAACTTTCCCATGAGCATACGGTGGACATCGTCGGATTACGACGGTCGAACTGTCGTGTGCTTGGTGTGTGTGCCAGGTGTGGTGGCACGCCCAGGGGCGGCTCCGGCCGCGCCAGCCACCTGCGCTTTCTCCCATCTCCGGTCTTCTTGACTCTGTCTTGACACCGGGCTCAGGTGGGGGAGGAGGAGAGAGTGCGGTAGCTGCAGCGCAAGGCTACTATCACTTAAAACAAATTCACGCGCAAGTCACCGTGCCTGCACCACCTGGTGTGGAGCATACGGTGGACCTCGTCGAAATCGACGGTCGAACTGCCGTGTGCCTGGACTGCCCCATAAACGGGCCACGGAGTAGATGCTTTGGACCAACACGGGGCCACATTAGGGCACGGCAGGCGTTATTCGGGTTGCGCTCCCATAACAAATGCCGAACATGGAGGTGTAATGGCACGCCTAGGGGTGGCTAGGACTTAGGGGACAAAGTCGCGCCAGCCATCTTCGTTCTCTCCTGCCTCCGGTCTTCTTGACTCTGTCTTGACACCGCGTTCAGGTGGGGGAGAAGGAGAGAGTGCAGTAGATGCAGCGCAAGTCTACTATCACATTAAACTAACTCACGCGCAAGTCACCGTCCCTGCTCCACTTTCCCATGGAGCATACGGTGGAAATCGTCGGGCTACGACGGTCGAACTGTCGTGTGCCTGGAAGTCTTTGTGCCCCCTAAACGGGCCACGTGGTAGATGCGTTGGACCGACATGGGGCCACATTAGGACACGGCAGGCGTTATTCGGGTTGCGCTCCCATAAAAAATGCCGAACATGGAGGTGTGGTGGTACGCCTAGGGGCGGTTAGGACTTAGGGGACCATGCCGCGTCAGCTACCTGCGTCCTCTCCCGCCTCCGGTCTTCTTGACTCTGTCTTGACAACAGGCTCAGGTGGGGGTGGAGGAGAGAGTGCGGTAGCTGCAGCGCAATACTACTATCACTGAAAACTAATTCACGCGCAAGTCACCGTCCATGCACCACCCTTCCGTGGAGCATACGGTGGACATCATCGAAATCGACGGTCGAACTATCTTTTGCCTGGAAGGTTGCCAACTGACAATTACACTCAGATCTCACAGTTAGTCCACTGTGTGTTGTGCGTAGTGTTTGACTGGTGGTCTGAGAGTCAGGCTGCGATGGCTCCTTCTTAACGTGACCTCTGGCTATCTGACACATGTGAGATATAAGCCGTTCAACCCCCTGTTGTGTAAAATCCTGGTGCTCGTGTTTGGGGGCCAGGTCATGTACGTAGTACACGTAGACAAGGTCACCAGCAGCTGCACCCACTTCCGCATCAGACAAATGACCGGCTCGGACGGTCGTCTGAATGTGGGGGTGGGGCAGAGAGTGAGATCGACAGCTCAGCGCATTTTCTTCACTATAAACAATCTGCCGCGCTTGAAACTATCACGGTGCGCTAAAAGCCGTTGCTTGGAAGGTTGCCAACTGACGGGATAACTCGGACCGTGTGGTCAGCCCAATGAGTGTTTTGTGTGGAGTGGCTGACTGGCAGACTGACAGTCAGGCTGCAATGGCTCCTTCTTAATGTGGCCTTTATGGCACTCCCACTCCATGGGATCCGAGCCAAGTGTGGTTGTTCACCCAGGGGCGGCTCCTGCCACGCCAGTCACCTGCGCCCTCTCCCATCTCTGGTCTTCATGATTCTGTCTTGGCACCAGGCTCAGTTGGGGGAGGAAGGGAGAGTGCGGTAGCTGCAACGCAAGGCTACTATCACTTAAAACTAATTCACGCACAAGTCACCGTCCCTGCACCACCCTTCCGTGGAGCATACAGTGGACATCGTCGAAATCGACGGTCGAACTGTCGTGTGTGGCCCGCGGGTTGTAGGGGTACTAGTTAGGGGTAGCACCACAATAATAGCATTTGGCCACTCAATTTGTCTCGTACAAGTGGTTAATGCTCCTGTGAAAGCCTCTAAATGGTACGCAACTCCCACCTGTGGCTCCTCGAATTTGGCTTCTTCCAGCTGCAACACCCCGCGCAACCGTCACGACTTGCGGGCTAAATCAAATGATGGTCTGCGGTGCTGTGTGGCCCTCCACACCCGGTATGTCTGACTCCTGAACTTCCCACCTCCCCACCCTCTCAAAAGGTCCTACGGTGGGTGCGACAGCAACCCTATAGGTGGCCCAGGCTAACTTGGGTCGCTCTCCCACTAAAACAAAACCGTGACCCATAGTGGAGTTCGGCAGCCGTCTGGGATGTCCAAACAGCCCTGTTTAAGGACAGCACTGCTTGTCTACTCGCGGAGGAAGGGACTAGAAAAGGTGCCCTAAAAATGTCGTGTCTTACGGCTTCTGCAGCTGGCCGTGGCTCGGAGATCGCAAAATACGCGGTCGTAAAACTCAAACAAACAACAATACCCCCGTCCCCATACCCCGCGCCATACCATCCGGACTGCTCGGGTGAGTCCACTCACATTAGCAGCCTGGAATTTTCATTACTTTTTAGACAATCCGAGGAGCAACCGGCCAGAACGGAGGACGGCGCTAGTCATTCGGCAACTGGCGCCCTACAAGGTGTACATTGCTGCTCTCAGCGACACCCGATTCTCTGAGCAGGGTCAACTAGAGGAGGTGGGTGCCGACTACACCCTCTGGAGCGGCCGACCAAAGGCAGAGTGAAGCGACGCTGGTGTCGCCTTTTTCATCCGTATGGACATCGCGGGACGTCTGCCCTGTATGCCATTATCACCGTCATTGCCACTGCCACCCCCACTACAATTAACGACAACTCCCAGCCCCTCCCAATTTTTCGTGCCCACACTGTGCCCGCAATTTCACCTCACGCATCGGCCTGGTCGGTCACCTGCGAATCCATCGCACGGAGACTAGTGAACCAGTGCCTGTGAATTCGACATACAGTCACCGCGCCCGTCTCCACTGCCCTCGCTACTCCCGCACATTCGCACACCGCAAAGGCCTCTTCGGTCACATACGTCTCCACGATAACCTGCAGTAAGCCATCGTAGGCTAAACCAAATCACTGCACAACTACCTCCACCAATCTATACAGAAATCCCTCATCATCATCATTTACCTGAGAATATCACGGTGTCCTAGAAACCATGGCTTGGAAGGCTTCCAATCTGACGCTTACACCAGACGACGTCATCGGCCCAGTGTATATGCTGTGTGAAATGAGTGGCTGACCAGTGGACTGGGAGTCAGACGGCAATAGCTCCTCCATGTCCCCTAATTTAGTTAATCCTGGTGTGTGCGTTATGGGGGCCAGGTCGTCCTGTGGCGCTCGAAGATGGGTACGCCGACCCGTCAGCCAATGCACCCACTCCCACATCAGACACCTGACTGGCTCGGACGGTGGTCTGAATGTGAGGGTGGGGGAGAAAGTGAGGTCAACGGCTTAGCGCATTTTCCTCACTATAAACAATCTGACGCGTTTGAAACTATCACGGTGCGCCAAAAGTCCTGGCTTGGAAGGTTGCCAACTGACGGGATAACTCAGACCACGTGGTCAGCTAAGGGTGTGTTTGGTGTGGAGTGGCTGACTGGCGGACTGAGAGTCAGGCTGCAATGGCCTGCGCCCTCACCAATCTCCGGTTTTCTTTACGCTGTCTTGACACCGGGTCCAGTAGGAGTGGAATAGAGGGCGAGGTAGATGCATCGCAAGTCTATTCTCTCTGTATTCCAGCGCAAGTCACTGTCCCTGCACCACCATATTGTGGAGCATACGGAGGACATCCTCGGAAATGATTGTTGAACTAGCGTGTATTTAAGAGAGAGAGAGTGTGTGTGTAGGGAGTCCACATAGTGCCTTCAGTAAGGGCATGTCTGGGTTTGTCATGAGGATGAATACCCGGTTTGGACAGCCGTGATTGGCCATAAACCGGACTGTCATTGGTGCACACGTGCAAGTATGTGTGAGAAGCGTAGCATCGCAACAGGCTCCCGGAGTAGGGACACTACACTTCTGTGGAGCGCTTTTGAATGTTTCCCGTAAGTTACAATTTTCCAACAGTCATGTCATCTTAAATGACGAGTAGAGTGAGGCATGGCAGAAACAAATTTCCCGATAACAGGATGGATGAGAGCTTCGTTGCAATCGCTTGTTTGTCTCCCCCCACGGGACACGGGAATAGAATCACTAACTACCTACGTAATAGAGGTAGCCTTGTGCTAGATTCATGGAAGAGTAAACATTCCCGTGTCCTGACGCTAACATAGCATCAACCCTAACTTTAACCATAACCCTAATCTTAACCTTAATCCTAACTTTAACCTTAACCTAATTTCCCTGGAATTTACCGCGAAACCACCTCTATTCTGACCGGTTGCTATTCTCATGTCCCGCCAGGAGTGACCTTATTAGGAATCCCTATGTAAGACTGTCGCGTCTTGTTTTTGAGCTAGCTGACGACGAGGCTTATTTATAGGCTATAAATTTTCATTTCATCAGTAGCAATTTCCCACTGGAAGAACGATCCCATCTTGCCAAGCATGAGCCTAAAACCCTAGAAATAGACGCATAATTTCGAAAAACATGCATGCAACGAGTCCAGAGTGGACTGAGTGCCAATAACCGAAGATAGTAATATTTTCTCCTTTCGCATCGCAAGCAAAACGACACACGAACAACAGAAAGGAGTAGGTTGTCAGAAAGACGGACAAAATCGTGCATTTTTGAAGGTTACTTCACGCAGTGTGAGAGTGAGCATTTTCTGAAACTTTTCGGCTGCGCTAGCGAACTTCTTCACACAAACCTTGTAGCATACATTGCCAAAATTTAAAGAGTAAATGCCTCATTAGAGGTTGTTGACGATTCAGCACTAATCAACTGAACCAACACAGCCGATGCTAAGCAAATGGGATTACAGGAAGCTGAGGCTGGCTTGTGGAACATTCAGTTAGTTAGGCGTTCCCCTACCACCATCTCATTTTCGAAAGAAACATCGTATCTCCTCACCAAAGTTGGAGATTAATTATTTTACGCTTTGAGAAAACCCTCCAGTAATTACAAGATGCCCATAAATTACCAACCTGCAAGAAAGGATGTTTAACCTGTTAAGGGAAACTTCCTCCCTACTGACCATTGTCAATTGACCATTTTGAAGGACCAATAAAATGTTTCGCCGTTTCCCTAAGTTAGTTTTTAAAAAGCTTCATTGTCATGAATGTGGGGCTCTCGCATCCGTAGCCCGCCTGAACGTCTATTAAGCTAAAATGTATTTCATGGGGGCGGTCATCAGCAGTGAGTCATTGTCGTTTGATCCTATTACTGGTATCATTTAAGAGGATTAACCTTACCTATCTCACTTAACGTGGTGGAAGAAAATATGTCTTAAACATCCAACCAACCCGCTTAGTACATGTACATGCAGACTCGAAATTTGGCCACAAGCTAAACTAGCCTGGAGTTAAATAAATGCTAGTGTTTAAGACCAACACAATCGTCAGTGTTTCCAAAGAGTGTTTTATTGGATTGTGGCAATTTCTGATGGTCATCATAGTTTTCTTCAGTTAAAGAATCTTTTATTGAAAACTTCAGTATGAATAAAGACGAGTGGGGAAAGTTTGTAAAGCCTAGGGCAGCCATTGCACTCAACACAAAATCTGTGCAAAATTTCATAAAGTATACGCAGGATTCTGCCGCTTCTTTTGGGTCTCTGGATCTAACACTTTGACTTATTCATACATATTGAAGAAGGGGATGGAAGACCTCGGACAGTTAAAGACACTGACCAGCCACCCTGGTTTCGTCTACTCACCCGGGTTAACACCCAGCATATTCCTTTTTAGAAAAATTCGTTTTTACGCAATTAGCCGTTTATTCGATTTGGCTGCATGGATTTCGCACATGACCGCGCTTCTTCTAAAGTAATTTATTACGTTGACGTTCCTGAGGTTTATCTTTGGGCCCCATAGCGGCAAACTTCTGGATGGATGACCTTGACAACAGTTATGCTGCGACATTGAAAACAGATTCCTTACATTCGGTGTGGTGCGATGTTACTACCGCGTTGGGACTTGACACCTGCCAGTGCCCAAAATATTATGCTGTTAAAATTATTGTCTCTAGATGTTTTCCTTTCGCATTCCTTAATTCTTCACAACAGGAAATTTTCTTGATTAGGACCACCACCTAAGAAATCCAAATGGGAGAAGGTTAATGGCGTTAACTTACAGCATGTTTGTTTTCCAGATTATTTTTCAATTGTTCCATCTCCTCGCGATGCGTTTCACTCATCTTCTGGATTTCAGACTCCAGCTGTTCCGTCCTGACTCGAAATTCCTCCCGTTGGCGAGCCGATGTGGCGACCATTCGTTCCCTCTCATCTGCATTCTCAGCCAGCAGACGTTTACGCAGTTTAGCCAAACTCTCCCGTTCGTCCTCAACGAGATTCTCAAATCTCAAATAAAGAGGTCTCGTGTATGCTTTCTACGGAGCCAACAATGTCTAACAATAACTAACGTATATATCGATTTCAGGCCGTCTCGGGATTCAATTAAAAGACACAGCCGTGTCGCAAATGCGGAATCTGGAGCTACTTACTATTAAAGAGGATTAGCAGGTCACGAGGTAGCCTCTGAACGTGAGAGGTTGCGTCACCCCATTGGCGGTGACCACTCCCGTAGGCCGTTGAATCCTAAGTCAGGGCCTTACCAAATTCGGATTGCAATCTGCACTTTACGTAGGAGAAGCTGAGCTCATATGCTCCGATTAGTGATCTAGTGCACCGTTTACGGCTCGATCCTGCTCTGACTGTCTCTCAGCCTAGAGGACGCAGTCACCTGACTCTCTTGGGGTGGGGCATTACACTTATCTTAGCCTCTACATGGCTCAAATAAGTTCAGTTAACGAGATTTCTTGGTTGAAGGTACAGATAGTGTTGGCTAGGAACAATAAAACTGCAGATATTAGACATGGTGATCGCTTTTGAAAAGGAATTTTAGAGTTGATTTCAAATTTGAGCCTATATGGCACCAGGACTTCTGGATGTTCGTAGTATTTACTCCATCCATAGTTTCGTCACCAAATTACTCTTAAGTTAGTAGTATTCCAAGTAATTTTTTCGTACTTCATTGACTTACGCTGCACCACACAGACCTTTTCCCTTACACTAAGCATCCAATTGTCGTGGGAAGGTTGCCCTTCGTTCAACCCTGTGTTAAGATGCCATGGAGCACTAGCTGATTCTAATCTCAACATAATGACGAAACCAAATGGCGTGATGGGTCTGCTGGGGAACATCCCTCGTTTTCTTTACTCGAAATAACAAAAACCAGGGCTGGATAAAATTGTCACACAGAGGATGGTTACCTTTCATTAGCCAGTCGTCTCTCCTTGGCACAGGCTTCCTCCTTCTCCTGAGTTAGTGCCAATCGAAGCTCATCCAGCTGCCGACCGTAGGCCTGAAAGGCTCGTGCATCTGCCGCCTGCACCTGGCACATACAGTCTTTGCGGAGTTCTTCCAGCTCTTCCTTGTGACTCGCCACCAAACGAGCAATCTCCTTCTCCACCCCTTTTATTGTCAGCTCCTGGGCGATACGGAGGCGAGTGTTAAAAATGATAATAATCTTAGACTAACGGGAAGCTGGGTTGGTCGAGTTGGTAAAAGACTGACAAACCACAAACGCTCAGGCGCCAAATAATGGAGCCAAAAGACCCACTACCACGGCAAGAAACGTCTGGAGTCCTTTACCGAATCTGCTGCAATTGCGGACAAAGTAAATACGTCGGAAAACCTGGGCGACCACTCTGCACGTGAATGGCCGAGCACGCGGCATCAGTGAGGAGGAAAGACACTTACTCTCAAGTCCCGGCTCATACGACGGGACCCGGCCACACCTTCAAGTTTGACAAGGCCGAAACACTCGCAAAGGCTGACAACCGCGTGAGCCGTGAACTGGCCTGCAGTCAATTAATAAGCGCAATGATCTCGCGGCCCCCATATTCTGTGTTGCGATTTTGTCTAAGCGAACTTGCCAGTCACGGGGGGAGGATGCGAATGACTAGTAGTCCCGGTGACAGCAAGCCAAATGGCTGAGTAATCGACACGCCAGGAATCGACAACGGTCATGAAATCGCTGCCATTAATGACTCGGGTACAGACCCAAATCCAACCATCGCATCAAATACCACCCCCGAAGATGAACACCAGGACTGCCAGCGATAGTAGGCGTGTGGTGGCCTAGGAACCATGCCCTATTTATACTGCACAACGTGTGCCCCAAGTACGCTTTTCAGCAACTGTCTCTGATGATGCGTTGGAGACAGAATCCAAAACGTCAGGCCAATAAACGCCATGCTCCAGTGATCGCCTCTTCTTCTTCTTCTTCTTCTGAGCTACTTCCTGGTACTCACCTGTTCACTTCTATATGAGCATAAATGGTCATTTCTCTTCGTCCAGTTTGCATCGTTAGGAAATAATATATTCACGTAAATTCACGTCATTAAGTTATAACAGTACTCGCCTCCATTACCTGCCGGTCGCCGATATATGGTCAAAAATAATGCAAGTACATATTCATCAAAATGGAACGAAACTTTGGTCGCATCACACCTAGATCCGTAAGAATCTTTTGACCTGACAAGTCCTCTGTATTACGCTCCTGTACAAAAACTTCCAAAAATAATGCAGGAAATTTGGGGTAGCTGACTCTGCTTTGGAAATCAAAATGGAAACAAAACTTGAAGACAGTTGCAGGGGAAGCCCATGGGGTAGAGTGACCGTTTTCGACCGGTCGGATTGACAAAACCGGATTGACAAAACCCGATTGACAAAACCGGATTGACAAAACCGGAATTGACAAAACCCGATTGACAAAACCGGATTGACAAAACCCGATTGACAAAAACTGGATTGACAAACCGGATTGACAAAAACCGGATTGACCGGATTGACATAAACCGATTGACAAAAACCGGATTGACAAAACCGGGTTGACAAAACCCGTGGTTTGCATATAGGCTCGATTGCTGTTTAAGTAAACATTCGAGCCCGAGTCGCAGGTTCGCCATAACCACTGCAGCTTTCTTCTGCGTTAGTGATACAACTCCTCAATTAGCGCTTGGAAACAAAGGAAATTATGCACGTCTTATGTGTGGGTTGCCATATGTCTGAGGGAAGGAAGTATATTAAATAACCTCCACTACAAAGGAAAGCTTGTAAGGTTTGGGGACTGATTTGCGTCTACCCTGAGGACTACAAAACCTTTTTAGTCGTGGAAGCTTCCAAGGGCCAGTGAGGCAAATTTACAAAATCAGTCCTGCATTCCCTGGAAAAAAATATCTCATGAACTTATCCTTTACGTCCTCTTTCACAGTAAAATATTTCTGAACTAGTGGAAACTTTAAAAGGAAAAATCCGTTCTTTTTCTGTTTTCTGCAAGAATACAATTGCTGTATACAGCCGTGCTTGATAACTGCTAATGAAGGTGAGAAGACGGGTTGTTCACTAGCTTAGGTGCTGGCAACCCGACGCGTCCAGAGGTGGCGGAGAGTGGAACGGCCTTCATTGAAGGTTAGTTGCGAAATAAGCAGACACTCGGGTCTGGCAAATAAGCAGTTGTGGATCAGCAGTGACAGTGCTACTAGGACGTGGAGGGTTGAGGGCTAGCAGTCTGACTGCCTTACAAAATGGCGTGAATCCCAAGGACGGCACTGTGACATGGCAACTGTGAACCGCCATTAAATAAGTTCGTTTGCCACCACTGCCTTGTGGTTAAGCTTTTGAGCCAAAGCGCTAGAAGAGGAACTTTGAACAAACCATCCAAGTGACTTTTGAAGACCCCCCGTACTCACAATTCACAAGAAGCCTCATAAAATATGTTCGATTACAATCCTACGATTCATGCAACGACATCCGTGGGAACCCAGGCGTTCTGAAACCCAAGTCCAGTGGTGCCGACGAATAGTATGCGAGCTAGACTACTCAATCGTAATTTAACCACTGGTACTGGAGCATTGAATATGAGAACGTTCGTGGACCCTGCTACTTAAAGTCTGTCGACAGGCATCCTTTATCAGTACAGCTGCTGCCTGTCGGAAATCCGAATTCCTGACTCGGGTGCTCGGAAAATAAAGATCCCGGGAGCCAACTCACACTTCACCCTGTACCATAGTGGCCCACGCGACTCCTCTGGTAGACATGGTGTGGCGATCGTCCTCTCGTGACAAGCGAACCGTGCAATACATGCTTGGAAACCAGTCAATTAACGGATGGCCTAAGTGCGATTGGAGGGTCATTTCACAAACACCTCTATCGTCTCCGTGTACGCACCAACTTCCGCTGTCAAACAGAGCAACAATGATCAATTTTACTCATAGCTGCAGGCGTTATTTAAAAGACTCCCTTACCGTGATCTGCGTATTGTTGCGTAGGACTAGAATTGCCAGAATAAACCTAGTAACTTCATAAAAGTCATCTTAGTGGCCGTTTTGGCTTGGTAACCCATGTGACGACGGTAAGAGATTGCTGAACTTTGCTGATCCGAACCGATTGTTTGTCGCGAATACGTGCTTCAAGCATCGTAACAAACATCTGCTGACCTGCTATTTAAACGGTGGTCATACGGTCAGTCAGATCGACTGAATTCTAGTCAGTTCAAGGTTCCACAGCTGGGTTCATGTTAGCAGATCACTGCGTGGTGCCGAGATTGTGCCATGGCACCCGAATGTGCTATGCTTTTAAGGCTCTTTCAAAAATGCATTATTTGCTCAGCAGTAGTTTATGCAAGTATACTTCAATTCATCGGAAGTGTGCGCTTTGCTACATAACTTTCCAGCACCAGTTTGAAGTAGGGAATTGAGGCCTGATATGGTCTAGGGAGGTTGAATCTGAAAGGCCAATCATTTTGAATCATAGTTCTTCGGTTAGATATCGACGTTTTCGTTTACATGAATTTGGCAAAACACAGTTCACTACAGCAAAGGTCATTGACAGCGTTTAGAAATCCCTCTTTGCATGTACTTAATTGAAAAGTGGAACTCCCAATATTTCATTTAAAGTCGAATAAGGTAGTATGCACAGAGTGTCATGAGAATAAAAAAGTGCCATAAAATTACCTTTATTGATTTTATCTTCGAGGCCTCCCAACGTTCACGGCGCAATTTCTCAGCTGCGACAAACTTGCCCTGGAGCTTTTGTATTTCACATTTATGGCTGAAATGAAGGCGAAAGGCGTTCTAATACCAAGCGTTGCCCAAATTTCAACAGACGATACTTAGTTTAGCGATTGCATTCAGGTGTGCAAAAGACCTCTGCTAACAATCCCCGCATAAGAAGCTGAATGAGAGCTTGGGTAGGAGACCAGTAAACACACCAAGAAATTAAAAGTATAAGTAAAGAAACGACTACCACATCCTCGTTTATGGTAACCACATCTGTCTATAAAAACGGAGGAATTGGGAGAGAACCTAACTCACACGTAAGTATGCCTTTTCGTCTGTTTGGCGTTACTTTTCAGTCTAGTTTTGTGCCATTTACCCGACACACTAAATTATTGTCGAATTTCTTATTCTGATAGACTTAATGGTATGATTAAACAGTTTGGAAATATGTGATCTGGACAATCATTAATATAAAAAAGAAAGGTTATAGTGAGGGATCTAGTGAAAATTGGAACCCGCTAGAAGTAAGCTGCCTCCCACAGCCCCAAATACATCCAAAATCCATTTTTGGAGCATGGGAGAAATAAACGCTTGTGCCTGAATTCGGGATATATAAAGATCCCGCAACGCCGGCAAATTTATCTTCTCTTTCGGCACAGTTTGTCCATAAATGGTAGATGTGACATTTCAAAAGAAACCAAGTCTCCAAAGTATCCCTCATTTATGTGAAGGTCTAATTCTTAGGCATTGGAACTCAGCTTTTCAGTTCGAAGCCAGATTCAGGCCATGTGTTAACATATCACAACTGTACAGGCACACTTAAGCAAACATAAGGAATAATATAATGCATAGAATGAATTTGTGTCAAAAACGTCATTCACAACATCGATTGGGTGGGGATCGAATATGTGGCCCCACTTAGTTTTTAATACTAAGAACTGCCTATTTAGTTCATTTGAGTAATCTTAAATAAACCCAGCTCCTGTTCTTTCTTTCCCTTTCGTGTCTCTCTTAGGAGTTGTGGTTAATGTCCGGCTAAAGGCTATTTATTAGAATAAGGGCTATAAGAGGATGAGGTTAGGATAAGTGTTAAGGTAAAGGTTAACCAATAGTTCCGGACGCTAACAGAAGACCGTACATCAAAACGCGCTACGAGTACTCACTTATCCTCCAACTGCTTTTGTTTGGCCTCCGCCTTTTCTTTAAGGAGTCGCATATCGTCGACAAGTTTGCTGCACTGTTCTGTGAGCGCCTGTTTCTCAGCAATCAGCTCGTCAATTAATTTATAGTTTTTATTAAGGGTCGCTTCGTAGTCATCCTTTTGTGCAGCAATGCGTTCTTCATAAGTCCTTTCAGCATCGTGTAGCTGTTGCATGCTTAGATCTCGCTGCTGCTGAAGGCTGTCGTACTGTTTAGTGACAAACTCCTCTAGCTTCGCAGTTTTTACCTTTTCTTTACTGAGGGCAGCGGCCAGTTCTTCATAGGTGATCTTTAAGATAAGAATAGAACGTCAACGCCTGATCGGTTGTAGATAAGTAAATTGAGTAGTGGCCGTGAGCCGAAGTAGTAAATGCAGACGAAACGCTCTCAGTTAGTTAAACAATTACTATTTTTATTCATTTTTTTAAAAACGATTAAAATGCATCGTCACCAGGTTTCCTCCCTGGTCTCGTAAAACGTATGACTATAGCCTATAAGTTTAAGAGCACAAACAAACGCTCATCGAGGGACAGTGTGTTCAAGTTTAAACTTTCAATACTTTAATGTTTTGAGCGTGAAGAAAATTAACCAGTAAAACCTGAGGCTACTTTGTTCTGGAATTTCTGACGATCAAACTGGAGATGACTGAGTGTCTAATTAGAGTTTTTATAATGATGCTGCTGAACACAGTTGTTCTGCCTCATCCTGAATTTTAACGAGAAATGTGGTCGCCATAAGGTTAGTGACAGGGACTTTTACACTGCGGCTATGACAACAGAGTTGCCCGAAGACCATTGTGCATCCGCTCCTCGAATAGGCTTCTTCAACCAGAAAAATTCATGTAAATCATGACAAAGTCCCAACTTTTTCGCTCATATGCATCATAAACCGTTTTCTGGCAGTTCCAATTTAGTGCGCGCCGGCACGACTGAATCAATCCAGGTAAATAACATGCATCAGTTCGTTCTCACAAAAATGTGCCTACCACTAGATAACTCGGAAAACCATCCACGAATACTCGCAGGTCACTGACGTGCGGTGATTCCTATCGGACCCCCCGCTCCATCGCTGTTGACGTGTTTTTTTTTACTGTGCATCGCCTATGCGTTACTGAACTGTTTTAATTGTATGCTTTTTTTCCTTCAGCAGATCCTGAAAGGATGGCAGTCCACCTCTTCCTGCAGGATACTTGAACTCTCCTGGCGAGGGAGCACGGGCAAAGCGTTGGCGACAATCCAGATGTAAGGCCTTCGTTTTTATAACCATAATATGCCTGTGTTTGGCTGACTTTAATAAAAGGCTTAGAAGACAGATTAAAGTAAGTTTTCAGGTTAGGTCTAGGTTACAGAAAGGAATGGAGTGAAATTCACTGTTACGTTTAAGATTACCAGTCGTAAACCATGTTACCAAATCCAAACAGTAAACTTGGATGTTCTGTTTTACACTTGTTGTCAGGCCCCAAATTTGCCTATTTCATATTGCGCGTTTGCTTCAGCACATTGCTAAAGCAATAAAATAAACGTATACTAGAAATCCGAGTATCCCCAATGCCTGCCACAGACTCTGCTAATGGCCTTGGTCATCTGCCATACGGATAAACTAATATTATCTCTTTCCCCATTTTCCAGGGGTCACTGTGCTCTACTTGCTCAGTGGACTTACATTGCCAACCATTTTTAAGTGATTGGTAACTGAGCTGGTTGGTGGCGCGAGGCTTGGTTGCGACTCATTGCCATCCTATACACTTGTGTCATTATTTTTCCTCGGAGTTTCCAGATTCTGTTGATCCCGTTCGATTGTCTGCTAGGTCAAACAAAAGTTCCCTTTGTTCGTGGTAATCTATGCTAATCTTCAGCAACTGAGCACTTGGCAAGGAAACGAAATGAATAAATTAATATATCGATGAAATCAGTCTGAAAGTCAGCAAATAGCTGCTTCCATGGCAACTTATTTTGGTCTTTTCTATAGATTACCCCCTACT
The DNA here is from genome assembly GCA_017591395.1 of Schistocephalus solidus. Lineage (NCBI taxonomy): Eukaryota > Metazoa > Platyhelminthes > Cestoda > Diphyllobothriidea > Diphyllobothriidae > Schistocephalus > Schistocephalus solidus. The sequence goes on from WEDG01001547.1 coordinate 519,526, forward strand.
GCTTCCGAAGTCTGGTCTTGTTGTATACGGAACGCCGTCCTCAACCTGAAACTTCTCTAAACACTGTGATGCATTCTGCTCTTACGAGCCAAGAGCCTAACGCATTTGGGACTATGCATTTTAGACAATGCTAGAAAAATACGTTTGGTGTGGAACAGTGCATGTAAAAACGTTTGTCTCGAATTGTATTTGAAAATATAAAGTCTTAAAAGCTGTTTATAAACATTAAACGCTTATATATTTCCGGAAAAAAAATCAATTTTTCGGATATAACCTAATTTTAAAATGAAGATATGGATAGGACGTCAAATAAAAAATTAATTTCCAGGTTGAATTTTGGTATTGGCGTTAACCCTAAAATAGCCCGTCTAACTGAATCTCTAAACCTACCTTGGCATCCTGGGGGCTCCTTGAACGGGGATGTTTTTCATCTTCCTCCTTAGCAGTCAATGCATCTGTCTCCATGTCCTGGGTAAGATTACGATGTCGTTCGCATACAGGATCCTCGAGATCCTGAATAAAATGATCGCATTGTGTGTCACCAGTATTCCACCGGGTTTCCAAATTAAATAAATTGGAAATACAGAGTTGACGTGGAGTTAGTACTGACGGAGTGCGTTTGATCCGTGGTTTTCGTAAAATTTCCGTCTGCTCGGCGTGGATTGCATCCGGTTCAACCGTTTTGCTGGTCGGGTCATAGCTGCGTAATATAAAGGCAAGTACTCCTAACGGTATCTCTTCATATAGGTAGTGATAAGATGCTCAAATTGCTAAAGCTCACTTTTTAATTAAGAGATTACAGTTTTGCAAGGGTAAAAATATTCTAAAAGTTTGTTCTCGAGAGAACATTCTTAAGCGGATAAATACACAGGAAAATACCAAAGATACGTTTAGGCGTTTGCTGTTCTGTCAGGTAAATTTACTCGGACGTTTACTTCATGGTGCTTAAAAACTGATTGGTTGACTTCTCCACTTTCAATCATGTACAAAAGGCGAGAACAAAATCCATAAACTTCTCTTACTTTATCTTGGGAGACACTAAGGCCTGACGATGGAGATGGACCAACATGGCGGTGGGGTCTTTTAGCCAATTTAACTAGCGGGAGAGTATATGGGGGTTACGTTCCGTTTTAAGAGCTGTGGTTTAGTTTTTGGGGGCAAGTTCATAGCGAAGAGTGGTTAGGTACACGAAAGTTGTGCTGTCAGTAGTCAGTGACGTCCTAAACTTCTATCCAAAGCTCGAAACATGGCCTGAACTGCCCCAACTCCCCTGCTTATGACTTTTTAGGCTCAACCTTTAGGAAATAGGAATGGCTCACTGCGGATCGTTCAATTTTGTCAGTTGAAGCTAATAATGTGAAATGACTACCTGATCTGCCCCTTTTGTAGATATTTAGAAGCCGTTGGTGTGGGGGTTTTGTGGCTTGATGGTCTCCTACACGTAAATTGCAATAATCTAATATCAGTAGCCATAATAGTAGTGCACTTAATCAATGGCACCGGATCTGACACTAGCAACGGGGTATTTAGCAACGCAATTAGGACGCTTTTAAATTAAAAGGATCTCAAAAAGGCGACTAGCCATTGAAGATCTGGTCTTCACCCAATTAACGGACTACTTTTCCTGGACATATTATTTAAAGTTGAAAGGCCCTAATCTAGTACTACTAACATTAACTTGCGTAGAAAAAGTCTATAATGACGCAAACTTGTTTCGGTCATTGCTAACCTTCTGTTTGGGCTCTGCGAATTGACGCTGTCCAAGGCATACAGAGAAATTTCCCTCTGGTGAAAGGAAGCACTGGATTTCCGGTGATTTCCCGATCTGCTTTTAGTGGTTACTGCAAAGTCGACACTTTCTGAGACCAGCCTTGAAGATGGTACCAGGAATTCTTCCAGTTTTACAGGATTTCTAGTAGCTTGTTGCCCAGTTCGCTTTCGACAATGTTTTTTGTCTACGGAAATAGAAAGGTAGACGAAGGGGTAAATTTTACGAGAAGTAAAAGGTACGATCGCCAAGTATTTGAAAGCAAAAATGAGTTGCTTGGGGTAACCTTAGCCGGATTCTGAATATTCGGAAGACGCGAACGGAGGCTGAGAATGAAGAAATTCACATAGCACACAGCGTGGGATCACTGCTATGTGCATCTGCACACCCAACTACCCCTTCCACCCTTAGTCATTCTTGTGATCCGGTGTCTGTCTTTAATGCGCAGACAGGTAGACGGCTGTCAGGTAGGCCACCCATAGGGGTGGGCGTCGCGGACGGCCGCAGATCGTTCGAAAATGCACAGCTAAAACAAGGTTACCGGCGATTGCAACGTCAAGATCAGTTTAAATCATTCTGAAAGTTCTTTTTACATGACAATCGAAAGTCGTTCGAAAATAAAGGAAGATGGTGAAACTGCATTGATTGCCCCAGTTATCTGACATCAATTTGGATGGACTATTAACATAGGCTATCTGCCCGAAGACAGGTAGGTATTTCAAAAGAATGTTGCCAAGAGTGAAATAGGCAAGACGCAGACCGTTTTTACACGTGCTTACTTGAGTCCAAAAGAATATATTTACTGGTCAGAATTATCGGCCGTCAGGTTAACCCTACTACATGGTAAATTACAAACCTCGCCTACTTCGGCTGCACTAATCCTGGTATACATATTCATCACTCCTGTGATCAGTGCAACTAAGCGTCTCTAAGCACAGGCCGACAGATCATGGAACTTTGTGACACGTTAACCCGACTAAATCTCGGCTACGTACTTGAAATAATGATTGCTCCTGCCTAATGAACGATGTTTCATAAGGCAAACGGTTTGCGCATGGATCACTTGCGGATATGTGGTATCTAACTCCATTGTGTTAATGTTCAAGAACAACCTACTTAATTTTATCAGGTAGGTGTGGCTTATTACATGTTGCTTGGCAATTAGTCGTGAAAAGAGTTCTTGGTTTACGCGTTTATTTAACAATTCGGTTTATAGTTTTAGTGTTAGGCTTAGTGCTTTAGGGTTTAGAGTATGGTTCCAGGGGTAACTTTAGGATTTTCGGGGTTAACATTTTACATTTTCAAGCATTATTAACTAGTATATTTGAATAAATTACAGAAGACTTTAAAAACTCCAGTTAAACAGTACAGGTACGCATGAAAAGTAGTGAACTTGCAAAATTTTTACTGGTCGTTTAAGTATTCAGAATGCATAAAACTAATAATAAAATAAACATGATAAAAATATGCAGCATCTGTAAAATAACAGGGAGCGACAAGTTCACTGCATTAGCATTTTGCATTTTTCATTTGAGTCAAATTTAATGTTAACAAAATGATATATTGAAATCAGGAAAGTAGTATATTTATAGTTATCTCAGTAAGCCATTCGTTGGGGTTTTGGCCGTTCGGGTTGACCTTTAACCGGTGATTATCCAGCCGTCTCTTGAACACACTCGCAATGGGGAATGCAGAACGCAAATCAGTAAAGAATGCGACTGACAAATGATTGCGAGAAAAAGGGGGTGTTGGTTAGTGTGGCACAGTTCTTTTAAGTTGGGAACTGTGCCGCACTAACCAACGCTCTTCCTTGTCATAGGCGTGGGATATGAGGTAAGTTTTTCAGGTCTAGGGCTGGAGTTGCGGTCTTGAGCTACGCTTAGCATTTTGGCTTCGAGTTTTAGGCTTAGGGTTGTGGAATAGGATAAGGATTAAAATTTGGTATTGTGGTTAGGAATGAGGCTAGAGTTAAAGTAAGTTTTGGGGTTAGTTTTAGGGTTTGAGATTTGGGGCTGCAGTTAGTTTCTAGTAATAGTTAAGGGCTAAGATTTAGGTCGAGGTAAGGATTGAGTTTACGGTTACAATTAAGTGTTTGGGTTACCATTATCATCCTACAGTTTCGCCCAGTGAATCTAGCTTCTCTACCCTTGCCCATTGGTGAACTTATGAATAAGTAAGTAAGCGTTCCCGACCAGAATATAACCCGACAGCTTAGTATCGAACGACAAGGTAAATCACCTGCGGGCTCAAAACCGGTCCCTAGATCAAATCCATGGGAAGAGGGTTCTGCTGCTTGGACTGGCTGAGGTTCGCGCTTTAAAGAATCCAGGTCAGACAAAATGTTCGTCATTAACGTAGATCGTCTCTCTTCAATTTGAGCTTTCCACGCGGTCTGCGTAGGTGAAGTTTCTCGTTTTTCAGTGCTCACCTTGAAAGTCAGCAATAAGAAGACAAGGAAATATGCGTCGGAGAGGCTCGTTAAAGGCACTGAAATCAGGTGTTTGTTATAAACTTGGGCAATAGATAATTATTGGAGGGATCATAAAGTTGGAAGTTGATTTGGAGACAGCTTCGAATTGCTCAAGTTATACATGGTCTATATGGTAACGTCGGCAGATGAGTACCTCAGCTAAAGAAAAAGGATTGAAATTGCGCAAATGAGAAAGAGAGAGCAGTTGCTTAATTACAAAAGTTTGTGACTAAAAAAATCCAAAATTAGTTCTTGGTTTCCATTCGTATAACTGGAATGCTTTCGTCTTAATTGAATATTGAGCTTTATATTCTTCTGCTTTTCAAAGAGGCACATACTGAATGTAATAAAAAAGAGTTTTCTTGCCTTAAATGCCATTTAAGCACTGAACATTATACTTTGTTGTGGAGGAAGTAACTTTTCAGTTGAATTTACAATCGTTGGGTTGGATTGCTTTAAAATTAAAAACGACTATTTTTCGCTAATTACATCAAGTAACTAATGGTTATGATCGATAGGTTGTTTATCTTTTGTAAAATCAGAATGTTTTCTTTACCTGAATTTCAGAATCACCAGCTCGGCAATCAAGCTCAGGGAACATCATGCTAGTCGGACCACATTGATCTAATCGTGACTGATGAACTGTATTTTCTGCCGGATTCTTAGTGTATAAATCTCGTGCATAGATACCGTTTTCTTGTTGAGGAGAAAGGTTCTTTGTTGTCGGTCTGGTCACTGTTTCACAGGGCACGTCATAATTAATATTGCAACTTCTGCGCGGTATTTCCGAAGTCAGCTAGGAAATAACACTTTCTTAGCCAGGAGAAGGTAACAAACTTTCATTTCATAAAGCAACGTCCTGACAGGACTAACAAAACCTGCCTTAAAAAAAAAAGGTTATGCAAAGTAATAAATCGCTCATAAGGGATGTACTCCACGCAAAAATTTAATAGCCAATACGAAAATGAGATCTAGTACTATACCTCGTGGCCTATCAATGAGCATCCATCGTATGTGCTAATAGTCCATTTTTGCTGACTGTGGCAAGTCCTATCTCCTGGCAGTTTTCTGTCTGACAGCTGCTATGTGGGGACTGCAATACCAAAACTCCTGTGTACGTCAGATAGAATTATTTATTTATTAAACTGCCTTGTGGCCGTATGAATTACTTATAATCAAAGGTGTCGTATTAAGTTGATTTTAGTTAATTGGTGTTCAGTATCGTATAGGCAGGAAAAAATTACGGACAAATAGAAGGGAACCTGGACTGTCCATTTCTGGCTTAGTAGCCGTCATTAGCCGACCATACTCAACCCCAGGTGATGTATCACCCAAGGCTCAATGATTAGAGTGTTGGAATCCTAATGAGCAGGTCACGGGTTTTAGCCTCGGCTGGGGCAACACATGAGGTTGGATATAGCTGGCTTATGCCGGCTAAGAAGCCAGAAATTGCCATTCCATTCTCCTATATCTCTGTCAATAATGTTCATCTGCCTATAATACTAGCCGCTGTTGGGCTCCTGGCGGGACTCGAGAGTGAACTCCAAGGCAGAACCGGACGACTTAGTCCCGTAGCCGATCGGTGCGCTTCTACCCACCAATATTCAGTATTTGCAAGTATTCAAAAGGCGCTCTAGCATAATATAATTCTGGTATTGTGCAGAGCCAAGCCACTTTCAATAAGCTAGTTTACATTTATTTGACCCAGTTTCAAAAGTCTAAGATGATATCTCTTCAGCCCAAATCCATCCAAATAACGTTTTCCTGCTACAGTTAGTGCGGCTCAGGACCTTCAATTTCGGTGGTTATGACTTTGGAGTGCCTAAAGAAATCTTTAAGGATCCCATGCGAATGTAGAATACTAAAAATTACTATCCCTACTGCTACCTGTGCTTCCTCTTAGTCTCAAAAGGGCTAATTTTTCATCGATATCAGCATCGCTTGAATAAAAAAGTTTCGGTATATTAAAATACCACCTCTATCCAGCTGGCTTCATTATTTAGCTGCCTCACGTAAAGTGTCACCGAGAGAAATACCTACCCTATATGACTGGACCTTTAGAAGAAGTAACCGACATGGTTTTTCCTATGCTCCAGCATTAAAAAACACAGTTTCCTTCAGTAATCCTGATGACATACTTACTCTGGGTGTTCGCCTTTCAAGTAGGTTGCCAGCTGATCTGGGTGTTGAGGCCAGCGAGGATACCCGTGCAGCGATTCGTCGCTTCTCCTCTGCGAGTAGTCGTTCAAGCATTGCAGCTTCGGTCCTCTGGCGACTAAGGTGTCTGCGCCACCAACGCTGCAGACGACGGGCAGCCGATATCTCGGTCAGCGCCGGCAATTCCTTGGAGGTAGCTGACTGCTGGCTTCTTTCATACTCTTCTAGGTTTTCATCTGGTGGAGTAAAGTTTACACCGTAGACTAGAATGGCATCTATATACGGTACACGTACATACAGTTGGTGCCCGATCTCATGCAATGTTAAACAAAATTTGAAAATCGATTTTAGATTAGGAATGAAAAATTCAGTGGCATTGTAACATTTAGCATCTTAGAGAATAAATCCAAGATATCTCAGATACATCAGGATGTCAGCTGTTGAATAGATGCCTTTTCAGTCTCCTGATAAAAAAAACGTTACATGATAAAATGACTACATAAGTAGTGCGCATTTTTTCTATAGAGTTTCAATGTCCTTACAAATGCAAATATATTTTATAGAAAGCATAAGGAAAACTATTTTTTGCATTAATTTGAAAGAATATCACGTCAGTTTCATTTTTTTTACGGAATGTAGGATATATTTCGGTTTTAGAAAAGATTCTTATTGCGAAATGTTTAAGACTGCGATGTCCCTATAATCGCATCGCATAAGTTCGTATAGTAATGTTCCTCATTTATTATACTGTATAATCTACATCCATCGCAAAATCGTTTGGGAACTGTATTTTATGATCTGACTGACATACACGACTGTATGATATTCCTTTTACGGAAGGCTTGTAGATTGAAAACTCTTAATGCCAATTGCACTGCAAATCAGGTTGTGAATTATTCGGGAAATGGACAACTTTTCTAAAACCTAAACATACTTCTCTTTTAGGTGTTAATGCTAAAGAAGACATGATTTGTTATCAAATCAATACGATAAATAATATTAAGGCTGGTGTGCCTGAAATAGCATGGGATTATGCTCCAAAATATTAAATATCACGATTCCGCTTAAGTGATCTTTCCTAATCTAAAATGCGTTTCAAAAGGTTTGTTCGTATTCCATGAGATCGTTCATTGGCTGTAAATTTAAAGTGCCTATGGCGACGTACATTATTGATCAATAGCAGTTTTTCGAGCTGTAAGAAGTTATTTTTTCCTTTACTTTGCACTGACAAAGTAGCAGCCACTTATAAGAATTTTAGGGTCAAAGAAGTTTCATCCGTATTAAAGTAGCTTTTTGAAAATTTCTCAAGCAAACAGAAAGGTAAAATGGGGTTCGCAAAAATCTTAAATGCTTAAAAGCTCCTGCAGGGATTACCAACCTCCACTTGAAGCCCTTGGATGAAAATGTTCTTGACCTCTGGGTGTACGTTCCGCGCCAACCTGTTTGGGCTTTGTGTGCCTTGACTTCCTGTCAGACAACGGCGTTCCGTCGGCACCAAAAGAATTGTGTGGTGATGAACGATCACTGAGATTCTCAAGTTTTTCTATTGGAGTGACCCTGCAGCCAATCCCGGCATGATCGCCACGCGAGTCGCAATTGACCTAAAGACAGTCGGATAAATCCCAGTTTAGAGCTAAAAAGTATCTCAGAATCAACTTCAAAGCTGTGAATCTCATTCAGCAGTGAGGGTTCCCTGAAAGCCAGCAGAAGCAGCGGTTAGTATTTTGACTCTATTTTTCTTATCATTGCCATCACCACGGCATTAGGACTGAAAAAATGTAAAGCAAATCCTATCCCAATTTTCTAACCCGAGTATCAGTAAAATACACGAGCAAGAAAATTGTGATAAACGGGATAGAAATGCTAACCACCAGCCAGTCATATTCAATCCCAATCCCAGGTGTTCCACACTTGGAATTGGGTATGACTGGCTGATGACAGTTAATAAGCCAGAAATAGCCATTCCGGTCTCCCTTATTTTTGTCAGTTCCACTTTATCAACATATGCTACACGTCGCTATGAGACCACCTGCGAGGGCTCTAAAGTGAGCTCCAGGGCACAACGGAACATACATGTTCCTTAAGCAGATCGGTGAGCCGCACACTTTCATCATATTCCAGATCACAACCGACAAAACAAAGGGCCCGTGTCTCAATGGTAGAGCGTTCAACTCAAATACCAAAAAAGTTGCGGGTTCGAATCCCAGGTGGTCTACACTTGGAATTGAGTATCACTGGCTGATGACGGTTAATAAGCCAGAAATGGCCATTCCGGTCTCCCTTGTGTTTGTCGGTTCCACTTTATCCACACATATATATATATATATGATGTACTGATGATCGGTAATGACCGTGAAACAGCTGTCTGCGTCTTGCCTGTTGCACTCTTAGCAACATATTTGTGCTATATATATATATATATATATATATATATATATATGATAGTGTGTGGATCACCGATCTGCTTAAGGAACATTTATGTTCCGTTGTACCCTGGAACTCAGACTAGAGTACTCACAGGCAGTCGCATAGCAACGTGTAGCATATGTTGATAATGGGAAACCGACGAAGACAAGGGAGAACGGAATGGCCATTTCTGGCTTATTAGCCATCATCAGCCAGTCATACCCAATCCCAAGTGTGGAACACCTGGGATTCAAAACCGCGACCTTTTTGGTATTTGAGTTGAACGCACTACCATTGAGACACGGGCCCGTTGTTTTGTCGGCCCCCCAAAACCCCCATGGTGTCAGTCTGTCGATGTAACCTCCCTGCCCCTAAACCCTCCAGCGTGACAATCCCAACTCTTACTTCTCATTTCGTCTGACGACGGGTTGATGTAACCAGCTTGAACATTCACGAGTTACCCTCGATTTTCCGATAAGCCTTCTTTCTTCATATATATATATATATATATATATATATATATATATATATATATATATATGATAGTGTGGGGCTCACCGATCTGCTTAAGGAACATGCATGTTTTGTTGTGCCCTGGAGCTCAGACTAGAGCCTCGCAGGCGGTCGCATAGCGACGTGTAGCATATGATGGAATGGAAATGGTAGAGCGTTCGACTCAAATACCAAAGGTCGCGGGTTCGAATCCCAGGTGTGCCACACTTGGGATTGGGTATGACTGGCTGATGACGGCTAATAAGCCAGAAATGGCCATTCCGGTCTCCCCTTGTCTTTGTCGGTTCCATTCCATCATATGCTACACGTCGCTATGCGACCGCCTGCGAGGGCTCTTGTCTGAGCTCCAGGGCACAACGGAGCATGCATGTTCCTTTAAGCAGATCGGTGAGCCCCACACTATCATCATATTCCCGATCACAACCGACAAAACAACGAGCCCGTGGCTCAAATGGTAGAGCGTTCTGACTCAAATACCCAAAGGTTGCGGGTTCTGAATCCCAGGTGTGCCACACTTGGGATTGGGTATGACTGGCTGATGACGGCTAATAAGCCAGAAATGGCCATTCCGGTCTCCCCTTTGTCTCTTTGTCGGTTCCATTCCATCATATGCTACACGTCGCTATGCGACCGCCTCGCGAGGGCTCTAGTCTGAGCTCCAGGGCACAACGGAACATGCATGTTCCTTAAGCAGATCGGTGAGCCCCACACTATCATCATATATTCCGGATCACAACCGGACAAAACAACGAGCCCGTGGCTCAAATGGTAGAGCGTTCGACCCAAATACCAAAGGTCGCGGGTTCGAATCCCAGGTGTGCCACACTTTGGGATTGGGTATGACTGGCTGATGACGGCTAATAAGCCAGAAATGGCCATTCCGGTCTCCCTTTGTCTTTGTCGGTTCCATTCCATATATATATATATATATATATATATATATATATATATAT